>OY804595.1:17551496-18153152 GCA_963680895.1 Fragum sueziense | reverse complement strand
GATATCAAAACGTGAAATTAGAGACTCGTAAAAAAAAATCATCAACTTATATAAAACCCCTTTTCCCTCCTTCAATTTGAATTCAAATTACACATAACTATTGACACTTTTCTGGAATTGTTGTGTCATGTGATTCCCCTCCATGTTGATTATGTTGTCTGTAGCATATTACTAATTGGAACAATCTAACTTACAGGAAAGTGGTAAAATATGCACTAAATAGTAATATAAAGTCGCGTTCCCATTGCCGACCAAATCAACTCGATGAACTTGATTGCCTAAATTCCCCGATCAAACCCGATTAAACTCGATCAAATGTATTTACACGACTTCTTTTTTATTACTTGTTGATTAATTTCTGATCATTATTGCCGACCGCGCTCAATCGTCACGATCACTCTTGCCGACCAAGCTTGATCAGTACTTGATCGCTTGATCAAGCTTGATCAGTTGATTTGGTCAGCAATGGAAACGCGCCATAAATATAGTGTGTATTGTTAAGCCACTTCTTTCCCAACATGTCAATGTATGATTTATTTGCTCTACAACCATGTTAAATCATGTGGCTAATGAGGCGACACAAGATAATTTCTCTACTGACAAAATTTCTTCAACATTATATTCGTATAGAGATGACATTTTTAAAAGGAAGAGAAATGTTCATAACTGGACCAAACATGTGCAAGATGCATAAATAAAGGCCTGTAAATTAAGAAAACTGTATGTTTTTGTGCATGTGCAGGGGTTATCAGTTCAAAATAGTATAAAATTGCCATTTGATGAATAGTAGACTGTTCAAAACATTTAGGAATGATTGCACATAAACTGTTTTTTTGTAATAGCATACTCTTTGATGAGCAATCTGACCAGATGACCTTGACCTTGAATTACCTAAGTAATCTATTGTTTTGTTGTCACCAATCAGTGACAACTTCACTCTATCAATGTTGCCAAAATGCAACATTGGCAGCCAAAGAGTTCACTGGACAAAATCATTTTTATAACTGGGCCAAACATGTGCAAGGTGCAGTACATTGCATGCCTGTAAACAAATAAAACTGCATGTTTTGTGCATATATCATATTTCTATACAAATATAACTATTTATAGCAAGTAATTCTTACAACAGATCAAAGGTATAGAAGAGCAATTTTCATCCTTCAATATCAAATTGTAATAACCATGCGATATATTGATATGCACCGTTTGCAATTTTAGATGCAGGGGTAAAAAAAGTTTAAATTTCACAGATGTTAAGATCATTTTGCTAATAAAGGATTTATTGCTTGTTGAATAAACTTTTTTCCTTATATTTTCATTGCAACTTCGCACTTTATGTGTGCAATTTGAATTTTATGAGATTAAAGAACAATTTGGACATATACTGAAAGAGCATCAAAAAGAATCTTAACCCTTGGAAGGACCCTTCTTCAGCCATTATCAGACAACAAAATTAAAGCCTTGTCCAAATTGGAAAATGTTCGAGACAGCAATTTTATGTGAAAGAAACTTTACATTTTTTGTTTTTCTGGGTAGAAAAATTGCTGAAATCACAAGCAATTTCTTCAATTTTTCCACAATGTTTTCACAAGCCCTTATGTTATGGATCAAGCATAAAAAGCTTGTCAGGAAATGGTTTTACCAATTTCCTTCGCTTCTAAGCACAGGAAGCAAATTTCTATAGACACAAACAGACAGATGCACAGATGAAAACCTTAGCCTTTCCCAAACCTAAAGTTATTGCAACTCGATAGTATGAGCCTGTCATAATTATGGTAACCTATATGCCTCACATATATTTGGTTACCTACCAGTAGGTTTTTAGTACCTTGATAACCGTTAAAAACAGTACAAAAACTAGAGTAAGAAAGAAAGAACAGTTGCTAACCGAGTTTTTCATGTTTATGATTGGGCATAAATAGCAAGATGAAAGTGTAATAAAAAGGAAAATTGAGTGTCAGTTAGTTCATCTTGTTAAAAAAATACAAGAAATTTGTTTGATATAAAAACTTTCATCAAACTTATTATTTTATGATAACATTGTATTGACCTAGATAACAAAGCGGCAACCTGAATGACCCTAGTCGTTGCATTAAAATATTTGTCATTTATATAGCGGAGGCTGATTCACAGTGCAGCTTAAAAATTGTTCGAGTTACAGAGTTAGGAGGTTTTTACCTCCCACCACCAATTATAATCTTGAACAGATACCATTTTTTGTTGTCTTAACCCATTACCAAACGAAAAATTTTGGACCGTTCCAATTTCAAAGATGTTGCAGACGACAACTAAACCTGAATGAAAATTTGCATTTTTGGGTCTTTTTGTGTAGAAAATATTGTGGGAAATGAAGAAATTGCTTGTCACAAGCAATTTCTTCATTTTCCACAATGTTTTCCAAAGCCATTATATTGTGGGGAGTCAAAAGGAATCACTGTGTGGTAATGGGTTAATTGTAAAAAGTTAAGTATTCTTACCTTAGAAGCAATGAGGGCACTCAGAGATACCACAGGTTCCAGACCCACAAACAGGATTCTGTGCTCTTCTTTAGAAAGGGAGGTAAATTTCCTTAAATATACAGAAATATCATCATAAGTTATCTACCTTATCTTTTGTACGGTCCCTCTTTTGTATATGAATTATGGGGCCATATTCACACACAATTTAAAATCTTCAATTGTCCAATTATAAATTACATAACAAGCCATCTGGTTGGGTAAGACATGTTTCAGCCAATCAGATCAATGTTGTATAACTTTAACCCTTTCCCAAACGCCAAATTTTAGGGTGATCCACTTCAAAAAGCTGCAACAAACAACAAAATGGAAGGCATTAAAAATAGAATGTGTAAAATATGGCATAGAAAATATTAAGACAAAAGGAGAAACTGCTGTTTATCAGCAGTTTCTTCTTTTGTTTCAATGTTTTCCCAAGCCTGTTCTATTAGGGACGTCAAAACCAGGTCTTGTTTGGGAAAGGGTTAACCCACTAGAACAAGTTAATGTATACATTGAGAGAAAAAGAAAATATTGCTAACTATATCAGCAATTTCTCTTTTTGCATCAATATTTTCTGTTCTTTAACCTTCACATGTTCTACTTTTGATGGTTTATATTTTGTCTTCTTCTTCAGCTCTTTTCAAATTGGACTGGCCTTGAATTTCGACATTTAGTATCTTAGACTTTAGTGATGAAAAAGATGCCAGTAATTTGAATAAGGGAAGTAACTCAATTTTCTGAATCAATATGTATGTAAGAGTTGTATTTCTTATCATGTATCCCACTAAAAACTATTATCTAACACTTTCACAAACAATACCGGCTTAGGAAAACATTAACGCAAAAGTAGAAAATGCTGATAACCAGCATTTCATCATTTTGTCCAAACATTTTCTGTAGTATATTGTGCACAAATCCAATCTTCATCATTATCGATTTTGTCGACTGTTGGAGCTTTATAATTGGATCAGTCTTAACCCTTTCCCAAACAGCAAAAGCTTACTGTGATCCTCTTCAAAAACTTCCATAAATGACAAATTGGATGTTATTAAAGATAGGAATTGTGTAAAATATAACACAGAAAATATTGAGACAAAAGGAGAAACTGCTGGTCATCAGCAGTTTCTTCTTTTGCTTCAATGTTTTCCCAACCCTTTTCTAATAGGGACGTCAAAACCAGGTCTTGTTTGGGAAAGGGTTAATTTGTCCCATGTGGCAATGTGTTAATCTACATCCCTTTTGTCGTCTGTGTGAGTTTTCAAATTGGGACATTCTAAATTCTGCCCAATTGAGAAAATGTTAAAAGGATTAATCATATGACTGTACTTCTTCTAAATAGTTCAGCATATCACTGCTTTTCAACAAAATCCTTGCAACTGCAGCTGAAAACAAGCTGCAGTTACGAAGTTTTTGTTGAAAAAGGACTACATCTATGAAGGACATCTTGACATATATTCCTCTTCATTTCTCAACAGCTCTTTGACCATCTTTCTTCTTTATATCATAATAATTATGTGACTGTACTTTACCTAAATGGTTCAGCATATTGCTGCTTTTCAACAAACAAGAGCTGTCCGAAAACAGCGCGCTCGACTTTCTAAGTTGCTTAGTATAAAGGGGGCATAATTCCAAATATAGTGGAGCCAGGGTCATGGGCCCTGGTAGTACGGTAGAGGGTGTGATGGTACATAAGTATTCCAAGTTTGGGTTGAATCCCTTTGATAGTATGGAAGTTATTGATGTTTGAAAAAACTTTAACCTTTGTTGCAACGCCAACGCCGACGCCCGGGTGACAGTATAAGCTCTCATTTTCTTCGAAAAGTCGAGCTAAAAACGTGCAAACAAGCTGAAGTTATGAGGTTTTTTGTTGAAAACTGAAGAATATCCATGAAGGATGTCCTTCCTAACATTATAATGATTATAATGACTGTACTTTACCTAAATGGTTCAGCATATCTATGAAGGACATCTTGTAACTTGGACAAATATTCCTCTTCAGTTCTCAACAGCTCTTTAACAATCTTCCCTCGCACATCAACCTCTGTAAAACAAACAATTAATTCCGTATTATAATTTAACCTGACATCTATATTAATCTTTTCCCAAACACCTGACTCCAAGGCCTCCCCTGGAATTGTTGGAGAGCCTTGAAAGGTAAGAAGAAAACATCAAAACCAACATTTTGTCGTTGTAAATGCAAAACCTCATATCTCGTTTTTGGAAAATTTTAAAGGGGAGGGAAAAAGTTGTAATAACTTTTCCCAAACTGGAATGTTTTACTTGAAATTTGGACATATTGTTCATAAAATAATGTATCATTGATACTTATCGGTAAAATACCTCAAAACTAGCGAGAATTGTCTAAATTGGACACACAAGTTTGTACTTTGAAAATCGCAAGAATCGACATACGAGGTTTTGCATTTACACTGACAATTTTCTTTTCCAATGATTTCTGGCATTTTGTACATCCTGTAACATTTCTTTTAATTTTTTTATTTAGGGCTTAAAAATGGTTCTGTTGGGAAAGAGGTATATCTAAATTAGCAATTTCTTCATTTCCATCAATATTTTCTATGGTGTAACAGATACATTTTCTATTCTTGAAATCAATTATTTTGACAACTATGATGCCTTTTGGACATGAGGAGCTTGAATTGGCATTGTTTGGAAGGAGTTAATCTTTTCCCAATAAAACCTGTTTTTTACATCCACAATGGAACAAAAATATTGAGACAAAAGAAGAAAGCTCTCACCGTTTTCTTTTTTGCCTCAATATTTTAAATTTCAATGCTATATTATGATACAAATGATCTGTTTATCAACATTTTTTGTTGACTGTGGACACTTTGTAATTGGACCATTTCATTTTTTTATGCCCCGTATTGAGAGACCGGGGGCATATTGTTCTTTTTGCCATGTGGGAATGTGTAAAAATATAAAGTTTACCTGTGTCCTCATGGTCTCCATTGACCACAACCACCTCATTTTTCTCATGATCTATCTTGTTACCATGGTGATTCTGGAGGTAGGTGGAGCTCAAAATGGCGTTAGTGGACGCAACGATGGCCCTGTAGCTACTACGCTTGTATTCCATCATGACCCGAATAAGGGCGTCCCTCAGTCGGGCCTCAACATCCTCCCAGACCCCCTGTAAATGTAAATAATACAGAGTTTATGTACAGACATACAGACAGACAGACGATTGCCTGATAACTGCTACGCTTGTACTCCATCATGACCCGAATAAGGGCGTCCCTCAGTCGGGCCTCATCATCCTCCCAGACCCCCTGTAAATGTACATAATACAGAGTTTATGTACAGACATACAGACAGACAGACGATTGCCTGATAACTGCTACGCTTGTACTCCATCATGACCCGAATAAGGGCGTCCCTCAGTCGGGCCTCATCATCCTCCCAGACCCCCTGTAAATGTAAATAATACAGAGTTTATGTACAGACATACAGACAGACAGACGATTGCCTGATAACTGCTACGCTTGTACTCCATGATGACCCGAATAAGGGCGTCCCTCAGTCGGGCCTCATCATCCTCCCAGACCCCCTGTAAATGTAAATAATACAGAGTTTATGTACAGACATACAGACAGACAGACGATTGCCTGATAACTGCTACGCTTGTACTCCATCATGACCCGAATAAGGGCGTCCCTCAGTCGGGCCTCATCATCCTCCCAGACCCCCTGTAAATGTAAATAATACAGAGTTTAAATACACTAACACACAGACAGACAGACAGACAGACATAGAGACAGACAGTGGCCCGGTTACTACTACGCTTGTATTCCATCATGACCCGAACAAGGGCGTCCCTCAGTCGGGCCTCATCATCCTCCCAGACCCCCTGTAAATGTAAATAATACAGAGTTTAGATACTAACACACATACATACAGACAGACAGACAGACAGTGGCCCTGTAACTGCTACGCTTGTATTCCATCAAGGCCGGAATAAGGGCGTCCCTCAGTCGGGCCTCATCATCCTCCCAGACCCCCTGTAAATGTATATAATACAGAGTTTATGTACAGACATACAGACAGACAGACAATTGCCTGATAACTGCTACGCTTGTATTCCATCATGACCCGAACAAGGGCGTCCCTCAGTCGGGCCTCATCATCCTCCCAGACCCCCTGTAAATGTACATAATACAGAGTTTATGTACAGACATACAGACAGACAGACGATTGCCTGATAACTGCTACGCTTGTACTCCATGATGACCCGAATAAGGGCGTCCCTCAGTCGGGCCTCATCATCCTCCCAGACCCCCTGTAAATGTAAATAATACAGAGTTTATGTACAGACATACAGACAGACAGACATACAGACAGACAGACAGACAGCCCTGTAACTGCTACGCTTGTATTCCATCAAGGCCGGAATAAGGGCGTCCCTCAGTCGGGCCTCATCATCCTCCCAGACCCCCTGTAAATGTAAATAATACAGAGTTTAGATACTAACACACATACAGACAGACAGTGGCCCTGTAACTACTACGCTTGTACTCCATCATGACCCGAACAAGGGCGTCCCTCAGTCGGGCCTCATCATCCTCCCAGACCCCCTGTAAATGTACATAATACAGAGTTTATGTACAGACATACAGACAGACAGACGATTGCCTGATAACTGCTACGCTTGTACTCCATCATGACCCGAATAAGGGCGTCCCTCAGTCAGGCCTCATCATCCTCCCAGACCCCCTGTAAATGTACATAATACAGAGTTTATGTACAGACATACAGACAGACAGACGATTGCCTGATAACTGCTACGCTTGTACTCCATCATGACCCGAATAAGGGCGTCCCTCAGTCGGGCCTCATCATCCTGCCAGACCCCCTGTAAATGTACATAATACAGAGTTTAAATACACTAACACACAGACAGACAGACAGTGGCCCTGTAACTACTACGCTTGTACTCCATCATGACCCGAATAAGGGCGACCCTCAGTCGGGCCTCATCATCCTCCCAGACCCCCTGTAAATGTACATAATACAGAGTTTAAATACACTAACACACAGACAGACAGACATACAGACAGACAGACAGACAGCCCTGTAACTGCTACGCTTGTATTCCATCAAGGCCGGAATAAGGGCGTCCCTCAGTCGGGCCTCATCATCCTCCCAGACCCCCTGTAAATGTAAATAATACAGAGTTTATGTACAGACATACAGACAGACAGACGATTGCCTGATAACTGCTACGCTTGTACTCCATCATGACCCGAATAAGGGCGTCCCTCAGTCGGGCCTCATCATCCTCCCAGACCCCCTGTAAATGTAAATAATACAGAGTTTATGTACAGACATACAGACAGACAGACGATTGCCTGATAACTGCTACGCTTGTACTCCATCATGACCCGAATAAGGGCGACCCTCAGTCGGGCCTCATCATCCTCCCAGACCCCCTGTAAATGTAAATAATACAGAGTTTATGTACAGACATACAGACAGACAGACGATTGCCTGATAACTGCTACGCTTGTACTCCATCATGACCCGAATAATTACAGACAAACATGTAGACAGACAGACAGACAGTGGCCCGGTTACTACTACGCTTGTATTCCATCATGACCCGAACAAGGGCGTCCCTCAGTCGGGCCTCATCATCCTGCCAGACCCCCTGTAAATGTAAATAATACAGAGTTTATGTACAGACATACAGACAGACAGACAGTGGCCCTGTAACTACTACGCTTGTACTCCATCATGACCCGAATAAGGGCGTCCCTCAGTCGGGCCTCAACATCCTCCCAGACCCCCTGTAAATGTACATAATACAGAGTTTATGTACAGACATACAGACAGACAGACGATTGCCTGATAACTGCTACGCTTGTACTCCATCATGACCCGAATAAGGGCGTCCCTCAGTCGGGCCTCATCATCCTGCCAGACCCCCTGTAAATGTAAATAATACAGAGTTTAAATACACTAACACACAGACAGACAGACAGTGGCCCTGTAACTACTACGCTTGTACTCCATCATGACCCGAATAAGGGCGTCCCTCAGTCGGGCCTCATCATCCTCCCAGACCCCCTGTAAATGTAAATAATACAGAGTTTATGTACAGACATACAGACAGACAGACGATTGCCTGATAACTGCTACGCTTGTACTCCATCATGACCCGAATAAGGGCGTCCCTCAGTCGGGCCTCATCATCCTCCCAGACCCCCTGTAAATGTAAATAATACAGAGTTTATGTACAGACATACAGACAGACAGACATACAGACAGACAGACAGTGGCCCGGTAGCTACTACGCTTGTTTTCCATGATGACCCGAATAAGGGCGTCCCTCAGTCGGGCCTCATCATCCTCCCAGACCCCCTGTAAATGTACATAATACAGAGTTTAAGTACAAACACACATACAGACAGACATACAGACAGACGATGGCCCTGTAACTACTACGCTTGTATTCCATCATGACCCGAATAAGGGCGTCCCTCAGTCGGGCCTCATCATCCTCCCAGACCCCCTGTAAATGTAAATAATACAGAGTTTAGATACTAACACACATACAGACAGACATAGAGACAGACAGTGGCCTGGTAACTACTACGCTTGTATTCCATCATGGCCGGAATAAGGGTGTCCCTCAGTCGGGCCTCATCATCCTGCCAGACCCCCTGTAAATGTAAATAATAAATACAGAAGTTAACAAAGACGGACATGTGGACAGATAAACCCATTTACAGACAAGCCTTGGCTACTGATACTTGGAAAAAAAATTAAAGCACTGATCTGCTGATACCTGAAGGCATGGTCATATATAACATTTCATTTCCATATCTCGCCTATCATGGCCACATCCTATCTTAACCCTTTCCCAAACAACAAATATTAGGGTTGTCCAACCTGAAGTCTGCTGCGGACAACAAAATTAGTATATTGATAAAGTTCTGATTAGTGTACAATACAGCGCAGAAAATATTGAGGCAAAAGGAGAAAATGCTGATGATCAGCATTTTCTTCTTTTGCCTCAATGTTTTCCCAAGCCTTTAAATTTAGGGATATCAAAACCAGGTCTTGTTTGCGAGAGAGTTAAACTAAGCTGTAGCACTAACCAATTTTGGATGTAATCCGGCTGTGATGTGGACATAGAATTGTGTATGTGACTAGGCCTTAACATCAAAACCTTCTTGCTTATAAATTTAAAGAAACTTAAAAACTTTTGAAGGTTATCATGAAACTCCTTTACTTTTCAAGGCCACATTAAGCCATCACAGCAAAACTATATAACCAGTGTATAATTCTATATGTAGTTACTACCTTCTTGCACTAAGGCCTCAGAATTCTTTTATACATATTAACCCATTACCACACAATGACTCTTTTTGACTCCCTATAAGATAATGGCTTTAAAAAACATTGTGGAAAATGAAGAAATTGCTTGTGACAAGCAATTTATTCATTTCCCACAATGTTTTCTACACAAAATGACCAAAAAAGTTTAAAACTCATTGACTTGAAATTGTCGTTTGCAAAGTCTTTGAATTTGGACCAGTGTAAAATTTTTGTTGTTTGGTAATGGGTTAACTAAGAAAGTCATTAAAATCTCAAGTGCAGCACAATGGGAGAAAATCCATCCCATATTAGTCATGATGACCTTTCTTGTGACCTTGAGGCTATTTAGTCTATTTTGTTAACCCTTTCCCAAACAAGACAATATAAGACTGTTCCAATTAGGTTGTATATGACAAATCGGGTGTTAATGAATATGGAATTTATATACACCACAGCACCGAAAACATTAAAGGAAAAATAAGGAAATGCTGATCATCAGCAATTTCTTATTTTCCTTTAATGTTTTCTGACTCTTTTTTTCCTTTGGGTACATTAAAACTCATTCTTGTTTGGGAAAGGGTTAAAAATGCTCTTATCACACCATGATCTTATATCTGTCCGTTTAATCAAAATTTCATGATGATTAAAAATTCAGTTTATAGTTAAAACTTTCTCTGATCTTTTGTTCATTTTCCATTGAAGTTTCTAAATTCCATCACCATAAAATGGAAACTGACCGCTCGTTAATAAGACAATGTAGGTGTTGTAGGCTAAAATCAAACCTTTCTCAAATGACATATATGAGTCCAAACTAAGCAAATAATTGTTGCAGACCATAAAATTGATTGCTTTTGATGATGCATTAGCAGAGAAAACATATAGCGAAAAGGAGAAATGTTGGTTATCAACATATTCATGTACCCAAGATTAGAGACTTTACCTAAGAATATAGATTAACATGGCCTACCTTGATCAACTTCCAAAACAATATCAAAACAATTTTATGCTAATTTAAACTCTTAATTGAACAGATCAAACAAAATTAATACAGGTGAAACAGAATAAATTTATAATTGAAACTCAGACTCAATACTTAACAACTGACATTGAAAAGGTATATATAATTTCTAAAGTCATTCACATGTCTTAATATGTACATACGGTAACTATGATGCATTTTAATGCGCCAGAAATAGTTTTAAGTATATATTACTGGTCATGTTTTAAGAAATGCTGGAACTCGTTACTACATTTTCTAACATTGTGGTCACTCGACGATTGAGGGTTGATTATATGATTAATTGATTGATTGATTGAGAACAGGGTGGCTATGGATTTCCCACAAGTAGCTTTTTGGAAATGTCGCACACAAAAAAATCAGGTTACATCCAAACGATTTTGATGAGATAAAGTGTAGATTATTCATGGGCGGATCTAGAGGGGGGGCAGGGGGAGGGGGTTCCGGGGTCCAGACCCCCTTGGCATTGGTCGATAATCAAATTTTGACTGTATAACGTTAGTAGCCTACATGTATAACGTTACATATATAACAAATTAAAATCTACCATTTGGGCTTGGACCCCCCAAAGGAAAAATCCTGGAGGGCTTGGACCCCCCTGGAAAAAAATCCTGGATCCCCCATTATTATGCACATTTGCACATTCCCGAATCTCTTAGGCCACCTAAACAAGAGTGAATTTTTAAATGCAAGTATTTTCTGTGTCCAAAAAAGTAAGAAGCACTGTGCACATCTGTCATGCATTTGAATGTTTGAAAAACATTGTGTTTGGTGTGGAGTGCAGTGATTACCCTGAATAACCTGTCCCCTCGGACACTGGGAATGGCGTGCTCAAAGGCTTGTACAGTGCTTTTCGTCTCATCAAAATCTGTAAATGTAGAAGCTGAGAAATTAGAACAAATGAACTTTGAAGTCAACAATTTTTCACAGGTATGTTTCCAAAAAGTAATGTGGGATAGCCATCCTGTAGAAATAATAAAGAAAATTTTGAAATCAAGAGCCACAATATGACTAAATTCTCCAGTCAAGATGTCCTCTCAAGGACAAATGTATATAGAGTTAACCCTTTCCCAAACGCCAAAATTTTAGGGTGATCCACTTAAAAAAACTGCAACAAATGACAAAATGGAAGGCATTAAAAATAAAATTTGTGTAAAATATGGCATAGAAAATATTGAGACAAAAGGAGAAACTGCTGTTTATCAGCAGTTTCTTCTTTTGTTTCAATGTTTTCCCAAGCCTGTTCTATTAGGGACGTCAAACCCAGGTCTTGTTTGGGAAAGGGTTAAATCATCTGTTACCATAATGTTACACACAGAAGTGGGCATTATATTAAATGTTGAATAATTTTTGGATAAGCCATCTCTGGATTATGACCTAAAATGACCGTTAATTCTTTACTATTATTATCATAATTAATATAATTGTTATAATACTATTATATCTATCTATATCCTTAATGAAATAATTTTTTTCTCACAAAGTTGTGCCAATTTTTGCCCTATTTACTGAAGTGATCCTTTGAAATTTTAAGTTTTTATAATTATAAATACAATAATTATTCAAATCCAAATAGACATTGAAGAACGGTCACTTGAAGTCATATTCAAACAGATCAGTAACAACAGTTGTGAATTGCACTTTTCATGCTTTGTTATTTCTTAAAACTACAATAAAGCTTAAAAAGGAAAAACATTTCATCAGTGATATATTGCAAAATCTCGTAACTACAGTTTTAATCGATCAAGCTGTAGATACAAGGTTTTGCCATATCACCAACGATATTTTCATCAGCAAGATATATGAAACTTTTGTTTACATTTCCTATAAAAATATATTAATGTCGAAAAAAAATATATTAAAGAAGAAACCCCGAAAAAAGAGTATTAATGAGGTTGTACATCACAGACGGGTGAATTTAATCAACTGTGCAGTAAAAGTAATTTAGTGAACTCTTCAATCATATGTTCATTGAACAAAGAAAAACCTTATCATTTGACATTTTTCATAGCAATTTGTTTAATACAAAAGGTGAAATATTGACCCTTACAGCTCTACGCTTGAAAATGATTTTAATCAAAAATAAAAAGAATGATTGTTAATCGAGTTTTTAATGCATTAAACTTCTTACACACTTTTGGGAAAAATGTATATCTATGATAAATCTTTAATGATTTTGTATGGTTTTGATTAACTGTTACCAGTATACTAAATTTGTGGTATAATTTTTAAATACATTTTTCCTGGGTATTATTATTTCATTAAAAACCTGATACACATAAATTATGTTTGGAAAATCTTTGACTTTGCGTAGGTTTCTTCCACAAGGAAAGCTTATAATCAAAGTCAGGTCTTACAAATGCAGATGCCATGGCTTTACTCATTCCAACATTATGACTCTTTTTGACGCCCCACAAGATAAAGCCTCTGGAAAACACAATGAAAAATGAGGAAACTGATTTTGATAAGCAATTTCTTCATTTCCACATTTTTTGGGCCAAAGTTATTGCCATCTGATAATGGGTTAATTTTGTAATAGGGTACATTTTTATCCCTAAAAACGTGACATAGTTTCGGACAAACAAATAGTATTTCATGGGAGTTGTTATAAAATCTTGTAACTACGGCTTGATCCAAGCCGTAGTTACGAGATTTTATAACAACACCGACGATGTATCAAAACATAAAGGTAAACACAGTCTATTTTCAGCACAAAATTCATTGCCATTTTGAAGCGTAATAAAATGAAGCATTTTCTGACAAATCGGTCACTACAATTAAGCAGCCTAAGTGGTATATTGCAGTAGTTGACAGGTGACCATAAACATGATAAAGATATGACAGCATTGAGACCATTTTATGTTCGCTTCATGAAGCACAAGGACAAATTTTGCAGGCCTAACTCATAATCCTGTCAATTAAGCCTGTCAACCACCAATTTCTGACTTCTTAATCCAGTTAACCCTTTCCCAAACAAGACCTTGTTTTGACGTCCCTGATAGAAAAGGCTTGGGAAAACATTGAAACAAAAGAAGAAACTGCTGATAACCAGCAGTTTCTCCTTTTGTCTCAATATTTTCTGTGCATATTTAACACAAATTCTATCTTTAATACATTCCATTTTGTCATTTGTGGCAGGTTTTGAATTTGAACACCCAAAAATTTTGCCGTTTGGGAAAGGGTTAAACATCATTTTAGTAAACAACCATTTTCTTTTCAAAACTTTCCTCATAAGAACAAAATCTTGGACTAGTCTACATTGAAAGTTTATTGTTGCAGATAATGAAGTCAATTTTTAATAATTATAGGGAATAATCATAGCATAGAAAGTAATGAGAAAAGAGAGAAAATAAAGAATATCATCATTTCATACTTTTCTCGCCAATAACTCTCCAAAGGCCTTTTGATTAGGGACGTCGAAACCAGGTTCCCAGTTTCTCGAAAAAATTTAAGTACGTTCTCATGCTCAAATCTGAGCACCATTCTCAAATGGCAGGAAATCTATGTGAACTTCAATCGAATACCCTTCAATGTTGGAGAGTTTTCCATTGAAGTTGAGCATGCACTCATCAGTATGTACTTAAGTTTTTTTCTAGAAACCTGGGCCAGGGCTGGTTTAGGAAAGATGGCAAACAGCGCTATAGGATGTCTCTGCTATAGATCTAAAGATTGTACTTTGCCAATGACAACCAAGATGGCTGCACATATTCAGATTTAAGGTATTCCATCCATCATTAGATACCAAACATTTCTTGCAACTTCGAACATATTCAATGGCAATGGAAAAGGAAATTGACTATTGTATACCCTCATCAATTTCTGGGCATCATCAATGGCATTACAGAAGTTAAGCCCGGTACCCTCTTTGACTTCTGTTGCCACAGATTATGCACAAAGTAGCACATGGAACACGAAACTTTTGTGTCCCTTTTGTAGTCTATACTTATGGCAGCTTTTAAATTTTTTAGCAGCCTTAAAATCGAATATCTGGTAGAGTTGTGAAAACCAGTTCATTTTTGGTAAAGAGTTTGACCCTTTCCCAAACAAGACCTGGTTTGACGTCCCTTAAGGCTTGGGAAAACATTGAAACAAAAAAAGAAACTGCTGATAACAAGCAGTATCTCCTTTTGTCTCAATATTTTCTGTGCTATATTTTACACAAATCCTATCTTTAATAACATCCATTTTGTAATTTGTGGCAGTTTTTGAAATGGATCATCCTCAAATTGCCGTTTGGTAAAGGATCTAAGGCCTATACTTGGTTAGGTCAAGACAAGAGATGAAGAGATAAAGTAGGGGTGATGACAGCAGGTCCTTTTTAATACTGCACAATCGTTAACAAATCTAGCCTTTATCTACCCATCTCATCTCACACACAATAATCAATTAACCCTTCCTTAAACATGCACTGGGTTTGATGTGCAATGTAGATCAAAGTTAAGAACGACCAACAGGAATTAAAAAAATACTAATAGCGAACAGTTTCAATTTTTTTCAATATTTTCTGGCTATACTATGTATCTGTAAAGTGGATTATCTCACCTGCAAATACTTTGAATTTGGACCAATGTAAAATTCTGTCACATGGGAAAGGGTTAAGTCTATTGTAAACATTTGATACCCTACCCTTGAAAAACTATACCATTATAATAGGTGATGATATTCGAATCATTGTCAATTAATCCTTATATTTTAAAATACCTAGGATTCATATGAATAATGTTCCAATTATTGTTTATGTCTTGCAAGTCATCTCTTTTAAATCATTTGAAATAGCTGGTGTACCAATTAGAGGTTGCCAGTATACAAATTTGAGTTTGCCAGTGTACAGATTTGAGATAGGCAGTATACTAAATTGAGGTACGCAGTGTACCAATTTGAGGTAGCTAGTATAACAATTTGAGGTAACCAATTTGAGGTAACCTAATTCACCAATTTGAGGTAGCCAGAGTACCAACTTCAGATACCATGTGCACCAATATGAGGTAACCAGTGTACCAATTGGAGGTAGCTATTGTAACAATTTGAGGTAGCAACTATACTAATTTAAGATAGCATATGTTTCAATTTGAGGTAGCCAGTTTACCAATTTGATGTAGCCAGAGTACCAATTTGAGAAAACCAGTGTACCAATTTGAGGAAGCCAGTGTTCCAATTTGAGGTAATCAGTGTACCAATAAGAGGTAGCCAGTGTACCTAGGGCTCTTTTCAAATATTTTGGGAAAAGACCCCTGGCCAAAAATTGGGAAAATTTTATTGACAAAACTCTGAATTTGGGAAAATCTAAAACTGCAGAAACTGGTAATAATTTTATCATTCAGAACAATAACAACATATTACATACTTAAATGCCTAAATTTCTTGTCTGTCTGGCTCTAAATTCTTTACAGAGTTCATTCAATCTTGTATTGGTCTAGCAAAATATTTCAGACTTTGTTATGGGAATTTTTCATCTGGACTGGGAAAAAATAAGGGCCTTTTTGATTGGGAATGGGGCCATTTTTCGGCCCTGAATTAATAGGCAAAAAAGCCCTGATTCCAATTTGGATTCGCCAGTGTACAAATTTGAGATAGGCAGTGTACCACTTTTAGGAAGCTATTGTACCAAATTGAGGTAGCTGGTTTACCAAGTTGGGATAGCAAGTGTATCAATTTGAGGTAGCCAGTGTACCAATTTGAGGTAGCTGGTTTACCAATTTAGGATAGCCAGTGTATCAATAAGAGGTAGCTGGTTTACAATTTGGGGTAGCCAGCATATCAATTTGGGGTAGCCAGTGCATCAATTTGGGGTAGCCAGTGCATCAATTTGGGGTAGCCAGTGTATCAATTTGGGGTAGTCAGCATACCAATTTGAGGTAGCCAGTGTACCAATTTTGGGTAGCCAATGTACCAATTTTGGGTAGCCAGTGTACCAATTTGAGGTAGCCAGTGTACCAATTTGAGGTAGCCAATGTATCAATTTGAGGTAGCCAGTGTATCAATTTGAGGTAGCCAGTGTAATAATTTGTGGTAGCCAATGTACCAATTTGAGAAAGGCAGTGTACCAATATTATGTAGCCAGTGTACCAATTTGAGGTAGGCAATAGCCTGTGTACCAATTTGAGGTAGCTAGCCAGTGTACCAATTTGAGGTAGCCAGTGTACCAATTTGAGAAAGCCAGTGTACCAATTTGAGGTAGCCAGTTTACTAATTTGAGGTAGGCAGTGTATCAATTTGAAGTAGCCAGTGTACCAATTTGAAGTAACCAATATACCAGTTTGAAAAATCAGGTGTATCAATTTGATGTACCTATAGTGTACCAATTTGAGGTAGCCAGTGTACCAATTTGAGGTAGCCAGTGTACCAATTTGAGGTAGGCAGTGTATCAATTTGAAGTAGCCAGTGTACCAATTTGAAGTAACCAATATACCAGTTTGAAAAATCAGGTGTATCAATTTGATGTACCTATAGTGTACCAATTTGAGGTAGCCAGTGTACCAATTTGAGGTAGCCAGTGTACCAATTTGAGGTAGCCAGTGTACCAATTTGAGGTAGCCAGTGTATCAGTTTGAGGTAGCCAGTGTATCAATTTGAGGTAGACTGTGTACCAATTTGAGGTAGCCAGTGAATCAATTTGAGGTAGCCAGTGTACCAATTTGAGGTAGCCAATGTATCAATTTGAGGTAGCCAATGTATCAATTTGAGGTAGCCAGTGTACCAATTTGAGGTAGCCAGTGTACCAATTTGAGGTAGCCAATGTACCCATTTGAGGTAGCCAATGTACCCATTTGAGGAAGCCAATGTATCAATTTGAGGTAGCCAGTGTACCAATTTGAGGTAGCCAGTGTACCAATTTGAGGTAGCCAATGTACCAATTTGAGATAGCCAGTGTATTAATTTGAGGTAGCTAGTGTACCAATTTGAGAAAACCAGTGTACCAATTTGAGGTAGCCAGTGTACCAATTTGAGGTAACCAATATACCAATTTGAAAAAGCAGGTGTATCAATTTGATGTAGCTATAGTGTACCAATTTGAGGTAGCTATAGTGTACCAATTTGAGGTAGCCAATGTACCAATTTGAGGAAGCCAGTGTACCATTTGATGTAGCCAGTATACCAATTTGAGGTAGCAAATTTACCAATGTCAGATAGCTGGTGTATCAATTTGAGATGAAAAATGTACCAATTTACAAAAGATATATTTTGAAAAAGAGACAAAAAAGAAGTTATTGTTTTCACTCAGATTTCATGAAAACAGACCGCTCCTTCTGTTGTACCTGTTAACCTCACAGTTATTCTTCACAAGTGGTGTCTAATCTCCAACACCATCAAGTGATCATTTGAAGTTTACAATATGTTTTGTCATTCTTCTACCTTTAGTGATTAAAAACTCATATTAGTCATGGTGACTCCGTCAGATTTTTATCGAGATTCAAACTCAAACTTTTTGAAAGATTCAAGACACCTGGCAGCAGCTGTTACCAATTCCTTATTCTCATAATTTTGAAATTGAAGCAAAGAGAGCTGCATGCTATGTGAATTTCCAAATGTCCACAGATTACTAATGTGAAGGTGGATATCAGAGGTGCGTTCTTTAGAGCAAGATTTTTAAAGATTTCTTAAAATGTTTTTGGTACAGCGTTTTTGAGACCGAGATTATAAGGATGTGTTCCGAATGTTCCATACTTCATACAAATGATGTCATCATGACGTCATTAATTTTGTATGAAGTATGGAGCATTGGGAACTCCGCGGTTTATGAAGCATGGAGCATTCGGAACAACTCGGTCAATTCTCTTTGATATAGATTCTACAGAATTTACCGAGGGGTTCCGAAAGAGTGCTTTATCCTAAAACATCTTAAGAAATCTCAAGATATCTCAAGAAATCTTGCTCTAAAGAACGCGCCTCAGGTGACACAACAACAACAGCAGCAGCAACACTAGCAGAAAATGTTTAATAATTCTTTTAGTATGTGACTAATTTGAAAGCAGCTTTGAAGTAGAAATGACAAAAAAAAATATGTCAGGGATTTTCTGGATGTGATTGATCTTTTAAACAGCACTCAATAAAAAAGGTACCAATGAGCAAACAAACTTGCTCATCAGTAATTTTTTATCTGATTTTTCTAAAAAACAAATTAGGTTAACTCATTTTTTCTCAATAAAAATGTAAAAATTCATTTTTAATGAAAAAATGAACAAAAATTGTAAGAGTTGAACTGTCAAACTCGGGATATCTGGGGATAAAATGGCATTCCTACAACTTTGCCAACAAAAGAAACATGAATGATATTAATCCATAACCATTGAAGTAAATTATTTAGTCTCTGTCAATAATGCAATCACTTTTATTGTGTAATATATCACTATTCTTCATTCCAAACATTTCTTTTTTGTCTTTTTTATCTATTATTTTTTAAGTTATTATTGAACAAGGATGAGTAATCCTAAATTGGTCAAAAAATAAAACCTCCTTTGAAAATTTAATTGAAATAATTTGTCATTAATTAATCCCTCCCCAGACAAAGCGTTCCAGGGGCCAGTTGCAACAGTTTGGGGAAAATATTAAAGTGACATTTCACGATTTTTTTTTTACATAAATTTTACTTTTATTCTATCTGAAAGAGCATGTTTTCTTATGAAAATTCTGAAAATTTCAGGCCACAATATTGAACCGTTTACGAGAAATATATATTTTTGTGCTAAAATTAAACAAATTGGTGTGGACATTATTTCAGATCTATACAGAATTTGTCATTTCTCTAAACTTCAAATACGTATTTTTTGCTTATAAATAACAACTTGATAGCATTTCTGCGCATTAGAATAAACTATCTGTGCATTAAGACATACTTTTGAAAAAATGAAATAAATGTGAAATGCCACTTTAAAGAAAAGAAGTTGCTGATAATCAGCAATTTCTCCTCTTGTCTCAATATATTCTGTGCTCTATTGTACACAATTCATTTATCAATTTACATATAGATTATTTTGTCATTCTTAGACGCTTTCAAACTGGATGCTTTAGATTTCGTTGTTTGGGCAAGGGTGAGGTCCTAGCCACACCTACTTTAAAGGGATGTAATTATAATGCCAATTGGGCAGTTTCCTTAATTTTGATCGAAAACAACTTACAAGAATGCCATCATCATCATCATTATGCACGCCCCTTGTATGAAGTCCCATTTTCTTTCAAAACCAGCTTGGCATCATGGTGGGGAATCATGTGATACAGCAATGTCAGAAAATCATCAATGATGGCCTATTATTTTAAAACTGTTCATCTTACAGAATTTAAAGATTTCAAGTAGATCTACCTAAAATATTGGACATGTCAATCACTATTTGATTGCCAGTGACACTTTAGTTGGGAAAAGGTGAATGGTAAATACCAAGTGATACATCAGCAGCTGATAAAAAACCCTTTCCCAAATGACAAAAAAATTAGACTGTCCTATACTGAAAGAGGTCACAAACCAACAATTGGATGTTGATAAAGATAGAATATGATTGTGCACAATTTAGTATAGAAAATATTGAGGCAAGAAGGAGAAAATGCTGATATCAGCATTTTCTTCTTTTGCCTCAATGTTTTCCAAAACCTTTTTATTTAGCGCATCAAAAGGTGTCACTTTTTTGGAAAGGTTTAAAATTAATCAGATGGCCTAGTATGTGACTATTCAGCCTCGTTAGCTACTTGACACATATATTATCAGCCTCTTGTCTCGTTATTTAACACATTTGACCCCTTTTTTGAGATTAGACATCAAAACTAATTGAACTGTTTAACAAGGTTACAAGATTGATGTTTTTTAATTAAAAAACTGAAATGATATGCTGTTTTAAATTTGGAAGACAACAACCTAGATTTCTGTAACTTTTCTGCATATTGCTTTCTGTTGCAGCCCGAGTTATAAAAGTTGGTATGGGAAAAGAGTAAACTAACTTCAATAAATCAAATTTGTAAAAATTCCAAAGCAGTTTAACTTATCCTCCAGAAAAAAGATGTAATTGGTTAGTGCAAAAGAGTGTCCAGCTGAAATTAAGCATTTTAAACAGTTTTTTAGATGCTTATTGACAATTTAGTTTGATTTTCTATTGCTTTCAACAATAGGTTAACAACCTTTAACCCTTTCCCAAACAGCTTACGTTAGATTGGTCAAATTTGAAATCTGATGCCGAAAATAAAAATAATTTTCTTCTTTTGTCTCAATCTTTTCCAATGCATTTTCTAATAAGAATTACAAAGCAAGGTCTTATTTGGGAAAGGGTTAAGCTGTATCAATAAAGAAGCAGGCTATCTAAAATAATCTTGTTACAATAAAGGCTATGTAACAGTAATGAAAACCCTCTCTTGCATGAAATTGGCCCTTAAGGACTGTTATTGCACCTGTTTTAGGAAGTTAAAGTCTTATTGCAGATAAAGAAATAAACCAACAAACATTGAAGATAAACGAAATATAACTGAAAATATCTGTACAACTTTGAGATGTGAAACAAAATAGTACATTATTGGTTGTTCATTCCTCAATCTAACAAGAAACGACAGCATGTTTCTAAAGTTGATGTACAAAATTTATAAATAAAACTTTTTATGGAGAAAAGTGAACTTTCTACTTTAGTACCTACCCTCAAAGCTTCACCTCCAACAAAAAAATGTGTAAAAATATTGCAAATTATTCCATTACAAGATGGCAGAATTTTAGACCTATTCAAATTCAAAGATGATGCAGATACCAATTTCAAGTCTTTCTGGGTAGAAAAAGTCTTGGAAAATGAAGCAATGTCACAAGCAATTTCTTCAGTTTCCACAATGTTTCCAAAGCCTTTCTCTTGTAGAGCATAAAAAAAATGTCATTATATAATAGGGAATGAGTTATTTCGACTGTGACACAAAAATTGTCAAAAATGGACTAAATTTAATACCTCCTTGTTTTCTATCTCATTATTTACAATTTTAAAAATCAGTTAAGACTTTTTTCATTATTGGAATGGTCTTAGAACTCATGTTTTGTCATCATATTTTGTAACAAAAGCTACGTATGTAGACCATAAAGGTTATAGAGTTAATAATTTCCCTGTTTTCTTCATATAACCTGGTCATGCACTGTCCCATCATTATAACAAAGCTATAAACTGTCAGTTATAATGCAATAAAATATCACTAATATTTACCAAAATATCGGCCAAGACTGCATGACTATAATCAAGCTATCGACCTTAATGGTCCCTTTATCATGAAGCCATAGTCCTATTACAAAGAATAAGACAGAATTCTGCCCTGTAAACCAGAGATTACCAGTGGAAACTTCTAGAACAGCCTTGAAGAATAGAACTAGAAAGACCTGAAGGTCTTGAGTCGCTCCACATGCCTGAATTTCTTTTAATATCAAATCCAAGTTTTGACTAGATTTTTGAATACTTATGGTTCTTACAGCAAAAACAAAGTCAAAAGCAGCAATCATATGGTCAATGTAAAAAGAAAGTAAATGATTGACTAATATTTTAGGGATGTTAGAGCGATAATAAAATTGAAAACTGTGATTTTGCCAAATTCAAGGACACATAATTCAGTATGTATATTTAAAATCAAATCGAAAATTAAACACATGCAAGATCTTAATAATTAATGGTCACTATCATTCTGTTCAAATTTTGTCTATATTAGTCAATATTCATGGCTTCAAGAGTGGAAAAAGTGTCGAAAACTGAAATTTTGTCAATTTCAAGGGCAAATAACTCAGATTGTAACAGTGTGATCATGTTGAAGATTACACATAAGCAAGATCTTGTTGTCAACAAGATTCTCTCCACGTATCATCTTGATAGGTTAACATTTGTGGTTGTTAGAGTGAAAACAAAGTCGAAAATGGCAATTTTGTCAAATTCAAGGGCACATAACTCATGATGTAAGATTCCGATCAAGCTGAAAATTACACCCAGGCAGCATATAATGCTTATATATATTCTGTCCAAGTTTTGTCTTGATTGGTCAATAATTGTAGATTTTAGAGTAAAAATAAAGTCAAAACCAGCAAAATAGGGCCGAAAATGACAATTTTTGGCAATTTCAAGGGCACATAACTCATGCTATAAAAATTCAGATCAAGCTGAAGATTGTACCAAAGCAAGATCTTATAGTCAGCATCATTCTGTCAAAGTTTTGTCCTGTTTAGTCAATATTTGTAGTTGCTAGAGAGGAAACAAAGTAAAAAAAACAGCAGAAAATGGCAATTCTGTCAATTTCAAGGGCACATAACTCATGATGTAAAATTCAGATCAAGCTGAAAATTTTGTCAAGGCAAGATCTTGTAGTCAGCAACATTCTGCCAAAGTTTTGTCTTGATTGTTCAATAGTTGTAGATTTTAGAAGAAAACTAAAGTCAAAACCTGCTATTTTTGACATTCAAGGGCAGATAACTCAGGTTATTCTGGTTCAATCCATATTCTTTGAAGGAATCTGAGAGAGGGTCACCCAAGGATCATTCCTGTGAAGTTTGGTTGAAATCCATTCAGTAGTTTTTGAGAAGAAGATTTTTAAAGAAAAAGTTTACGGACGCACGCACGCACGGACGGACGGACGCACGCACGACGGACACACCGCCATGACAATAGCCCGCTGGCCTGAAAGGCCAGTGGAGCTAAAAAATGTCCAGACATCAAAATGTATGTTATGACTTAGAAAATATCAACTCTTTCCCAAACAAGACCTGGGTTTGACGTCCCTAACAGAAAAAGGCTTGGGAAGTCCCTAAAAGAAAAGGCTTAGAAAAAGATTGAGACAAAAAAAGAAATTGCTGATAATCAGCAATTTCTACTTTTTGTCTCAATATTTTTTGTACCAAAATTAACATAAATTTTATCTTTATCAACATTTATTTCGTTGTCAGCAGCAGCTTTCAAGTTGGACCACCCCAAACTTTTGTTTAAGAGAAACTGCTGGTTATTGGTATTTTCTCCTTTATCCATAATATTTTAAAGCATTCTGCATTGGATACGCCAAAGCCATTCAATATTGAGAACTTCAAAGGGATAATCCTAAATATTTTTGTAGTTTGGTGGAAAGAAGTGTCAAATTTGTAGATAAATTCATCAATGTTCAGATTAAATCAGTGTGTCAAATCATTTCCTAGTTAATATAATGGTGGTTGGATTTTGATTAACTTTCTAACCTTAATCAATAAATGCCATTTAACATTCCATTCAAAAATAGTAGGTAAACATTTTCCTGAATCTGTTTTTACATTATTTTTCCCTTCCATGAAATCAAAATATCTTTGCATATTCTGAAATGTCAAAATCTATCGCTATCGCAATATACATTAGGCCTAAAATCTACATCTTTAATATAGTTAAAAATGTGTTTTGAAATATCATGATTTAGATAAAAATCTGTTTTTATATTTTCTTTGTACATATTATGCTTTATGTGTATCATTATGAAAATCAATCATAATATTTACAGAGTATCCCTTAACCAAACAAGATTTTGACGTCCATATAGAATGTTAGATTAAAAACATGCAGGGGAAAAGAAGAAATTGATGATGATCACTATTTTCTCCTTTCCTCAAGGACATCATTATATCATTAGTAGTAAACTTGATTTTAAATTTCAATAATATTTTCTGCTTTTTGATACTGACCAGTTTAAACTATTGCAGTTTGAGATAAGGTTACAGAATTATGGACATTTAAATGAACAAACTTCTAGATTATAGAATGCTCTTTCCTCCACGACTTTGTGGAAGAAAAACTTATGTTATTAGAAATAGAAAACCAAAATGTCAGGATATAGGTCTACTATTGCCAAAACTGAAATAAGAAGAAGCTCAGGTCATCTGTATTTCTCAGTGTTTCCCAAAAATGTTTTTTCTGTGAGCTAGCATGGAAATAAGATGCTAAAGGAAATATTCGCTTGTTTTCATCACAGGATTGTTAAAATTAAGGAGGTTTTTGATAAAAGGGTAGATCTTGCTTAACGAAGACTTATGAAAATTCAAATCTTATCAAAATTTTCCATTTAAATAAAGGTTTGTGTTATGGCCTAACTGAACAATCGAGACTACTAAACGGTGCTATTATTTGTAAATTGATGTGATTTACTTGATAAATACTACATCATACATATAACAGGGGTTTTCACTTTATACTTCAAATTAGTTTTGAAATTTGGTCTAACTTACCCTTTTTCAAATTAGATCTATAATATTTTGACACTGCCACCAAATCCCACACTAAAAACAACATCCAACCCTAGCAATAAGAAAAATATGATAAAATGGTATTTGAAATGTTTCCATATCGTAAAAACCTGCAAACCTTCATTTTTCCTTACATAAAAAAGAATGTTGCATCTGGACATTCCTCGTTTTAGAATCTAGATAGATCTAGAATCTACATCTCAATTTCAGTTAAAAAAATTGTCACTTTTCGCTACATGCATTTTCCTCGGAATTAGTAAATTTAGACCTACTAGTCGGCGAATTTTGGCTAGATCTACACATAGTGAAACTCTCTCCCATCCCCCATTCGTATTTCCAGCGATCAGTCTGCCTGCTAACGAGTCAATGAGATGATTGTAGGCATCTTAGGAAGCCATCATTCAGCATGTAAGTTGCATCGTGCTGTCTTGTATGCATAAGAGACAATATCTGTGGTGTTCACAGACACTTACTCACTATTTTACACAGAGGCCAGAACGTGCACGGAGAAAGCTGTCGTGGTGTTTAGTGTACCATTTTCATCTAATTCGTCTGCAATAACCATAGTGCAACGCGCGCTATTATATTTTGACCAATCGCAGAGCTGCCTTTTCTCACAGAAAAGTGTTGATCGGCGGGAAAACATTGAATACCCTTGAACATTGTAACTTCGATGGTGAAAATGAGATCGATATAGATATAGATCTATAAGACGATAACGTTTTGACGAAACGGGGGAAAGCCAAAAATATTCATATCATGCTTCTGAGTGCCGTTTTAAAAAACGAAAAAAGATTCATTAGTCTAATCATTTCACGAACAATTTCTAGTTCTGAAGACATTTCTCACAAACAATAAATAAAGAGAGGAAATGTAGATCTAATTCTTTATAAGAAATTACAAACACATTTCGCAATTTAGTAAAACTAATTTTGTTGTCTGCAACACTTTTCAACGGTTTATTTATAATCTTGTATCTTAGAAAGGGTTAAGAATGCATCTTTTGAACAAATACGCAAATGCCTTGGAGTAGAGAGTGCGAAGTAGCTGCCATTCTTGCATAATGATAGATTGGATGCATTGCTCGTGCTCAGCGTGTTTGCAGTTTTATTGACCTAAATATGTTATCCCAGCATGCATAGAGACAGAAGACTAGACCTTATTTGAGCCAGTAGCTTCTCGTTTCTCTGGACGACTAGATCTAGTCCATTTGTTGGAAACAAACGACTTCTGTTCAACATGAGAGGGGATACTGACGAGTTTCGAACACACAATTTATAGTCTCCTATGTCGCAAGTTGGCAGGCAATTAGAAATCTAACCCTCATCCATATCTATTGTTCACACACAGCCTTTACCGTTTTCTAAACCGTCATTTTAGAGCGGTAGAGTTTCGAATGTGCTACAGACGACAGAATTGATGTCTTTACAGGTCCCGTAGGAAAAGGGGACTAGGGGGAAATTGACCAAAGATGCAAACTTTTCCTTATTTCACACTAAAAATGTAGGGAAAATGGCCCGAACAGGAGGTCTACCCCCGCCCCCATGAGATTGCTTCCTACGGGCCAGCATTAATATGTTTGTTACCCCCCCCCCCTCTTCCTCCCCCCATGTTATCTGTGGAGAAATGAAATACAAACAAAAAACTTAAAAAGAACCTTTTGTGTTAGTAATTTCAGAAACATTTATATCGTTTATAGGGTAGGCATATTCTTTCAAAACATAAAATTATACAATGTACATTCAGAACTGTCCTGTAAAGTAGTATTATGGTGTAAATTCAATTTAATTTGCGAACATTGCTCTTTTAAATATATGAAGACCAGCTAAAATTCTAACATAGGCCTATGGCATCTTTCCTGGTTGAAAATATTTCTTATATCAATATTTGTCTTTTCTTCTTTACCAATTCACATACTTTGACTCTTTTAGACTCTCCAAAAAAGAAAGACAAGGGCTTTGGAAAACATCGTGGGAAATGAAGAAATTGCTTTTGACAAGCAATTTCTTCATTTCCCAGAATGTTTTCTGCACAAAGATACAATTTCTTTCAAATTCTAATTCACTCGAAATTGTCGTCTGCAACATCTTTGAATTTGGACCAGTATGAAATTTTGTTGTCTGGTAGTCTTGAAAAATCTTTATGTAGTCAATTGATTTTTTTTGTCTTAATGTTTACCTATCTAATTATTTATTATTATTTAATTAGACTTTTATTTTAACATTTATAAATCTAAATATTCATTCATTTATTTGTATTTCATCATTTGCCGACATCTTTTGCATGCAAAGAAAAAAAGATACTTCAAAAAATGTCCTGAAATATTTAAAGAAAAAAGTTACCACAAATAAGTAAATAATGACAATGATGATGATGATTTTTACCTTGAAAGTATTCCCAAGTGAATAATTACATCCAATACATGTCATTCAACAACGGCACATTTTCCGTTAGAATTTTAATTTTTCCCGTAAATCACACAGAAATCTCCGTTAATTCACTAACTGTTGGTTAAAGATAGACCACTTTATTAAATCGTTGAGGGGATTACGTGCGGCAATCTCCAGTTTTTGTGTTTGTCCTTTTACGAGTATATTAACGATTTTTCCCATAATAATCTGATAATCCGACACACGAAAGATAGATAAACAGTAAAACCCTATTGTAAATAAAATCCGACTTGGACAATCCGTCTTATGACGCTATCTGGATGACTATTGTAGCGTACCCTCTCAACGTTATTCTTATAAGCTTCAGGTAAAATTTCGCAACAACTTTTAAAACATGATATCTCCCTTGTAAGGAGATCAAACACTATAGTGTGGGTACTCGTTCGAAACGTCTCAACGAGACGTTTCGAACGAGTACCCACAACATAGGGTTTGTATGTGGAATAAGAAAATTAGAATGACGTTACGGATCGATTGTAGAGGCGAGCTTAATTGTATTATAGGTAATAGTATTTTATGGTTATTGTTTGTCAATAAGTCAGTTTTGTTAGTAATTCCATTCAATAATATTGCCTTACGTTGTTTTTTATTTCCAATATGTCTACGGATCAAGTAAAACACACCCAATAATTAGTCAATCTGTGAAAAAAGTCAACTTATCACGCTAGTACCCTTTATGCTTTTAAGGTAGAATATCCGTAATGCGGTCATTTTGAGATTCATAAGTTACGTCGAATTTTTCATACGACGTCGTTTACGGACGTTCGACGGTTCCCGATCTATATGGGTAAGTTACAAAGAGGCAAAATTCCACATTTTCTGCCGCCGTAAAATTACGGCATCGCCGTCAACGTCGTGTGATTCTCTAATACATATAGCAGGTATTCAGCGGTTTTAAATCTGATCCAGTTTCTGAATATTGGCTTAATTGGATTTTTACTTAAATTCATAGAATGAAATGAGTAAAACTCGGCAAAGTTTGAAAGCAATAGCTGTTAGACAAAAATGTAAATAGAGATTATAATTGTGCAAGTTGCGCGTAAAAAAACAAGAATTTCAATGTAAAAAGGGTAAAAATCCCACTAAATTACATATTAGAGTGTTGGATTTTTGCATGGAGTTGTTGATATTATGGTAACAGATGCATATGCAAAGTTTCAGAGCAATAGCATAAGAAGAAAAAGAGATGTAAAATAAACTTTAATCATAACGACGACGCCGACGCCCGGGTGACTAGAGTAGACCCCCCCCATTCTACATAGTCACGCTGAAAAGGGTCCTTAAATCATTTCAGAAGCCAACGTTTTCAAATCAGCATATGCTCAAATATATTTTAATAAGGATCCATTCTGCTGACTTGAACTTGATATAGCTAAAGAAGATTCTATTAAAGAACAATGTGCTCTTTATCAGACTGTGCGTATACATATGCTGATCTGGATCAATGTTGGTCTCAAATGAAAGAAGGAACCTTTCAGATCCTAGCTCAACTTATTTAAGGATATTCATTTTCATTAAACAGGTAGGCCTGCATGGTAGCTAATAGACGTATACACTGTGTCATTTTATTGCTGTTGTTGTTATTTTTCGGCTAGGTGGGGGTGGAGGCTCTTTGCCCGAAAGAATCAATGTTTTTATTTTCTTTTTTCAACAACGGAGACGATTTTGATTTATAGTTATGTTTATATAGAATAGTATACCACGGTCCGTATCTGTAAGATCAGCAAACAAATTGAAAAGTGAGGAGGACAAAAAAGTTTTCAACAATACGAAAATTGTTATAATTATAATTTCGTATGGTCAAACGTTCAACTTGCACATATTTTATACGCTATTATATATAATGGGAAGGCATGTTTATGTTTATTATTTATAGTCGACATTTGTTAACCTATTTCGTGGTGTAAATGATGAAGAATGAACCCTCAACTCGTGATGTCCTTTCCATTGCAATCGATGGAAAACAATCCTCGAATACCCAGCGGTCTGAGCTATGCTACATGGCTATGTAGCGAAGCTCAGACCGCTGGGTATCCCAGGATAATGGGAAACGTTTACAATCGAATCCTAGGTAAATTGGAAGCCTTTTTCACACAGTGTATTCATGAACGGATGTGCCAACCCTCTCTGAATTTGTAAATATGGACTTATCATTTTTTAGGATTTTTTTTTCAGGCGCCAATGCAACCGGGCCTCCATGGAAAATACGAGATCTGATGGGAAAAATGTCTGAATGCGCACATGTGTCTTCAGCATTATACAGAAAAATTGTAGGATAGAAATGCAAGAAAATGAATTTGAAAACAACCCTATCATAAATGACCGTCTATATCATCCATAAACAGATAAAATGCAAAAACACTTATTGTGTGAATGCCTTACTTATACTTCAGGCCCGGGTTTCTCGAAAAAAAAAAAAAAAAAAAAAAAAAACACTTGAAGTTCGTGTGGATTTCGTGTGATTAGAGCACGGTGCTCAGGTTTGAGCCTGAGAACGTAGTTAAGTTTTTTTTTTTCGAGAAACCGGGGCCTGGTCCTCTGGTAATGCCCTAGAGCAAGGCATGTTCTAAAGAGTCCCAAACTAATACTTGTTATACACAGGGAAAAGGCATAGATAAATGAACTAGTCTACATCGTGACATACCAGAAAAAAGTTTGAAAGCTATATATATAAAACCTGATAAAATACATCGTTGCTTTAAAAAAAAGTAACTGCAGCATGGTTTAAGCTGCAGTCACGAGGTTTTCGAAGAAACGCGACGAAATAATCATCGTTTCCGTACTGTATATCTACTACAGAAAAGTGTTATTTAAAAAGGGTAGGTGGTTAGACAATGAAAATTGTCGAGACATTGTTTTCTATTTTCATACGTTTATGTTATCTGATCGCACAGTTTTGACTAATTTACAGATTTACTGATCCGAATTAAACCCAAAGTACAGAGCAATAGTAGTTATAGACTAGGTGTAAGCGACACTATAGACCTACTGGTCGGAAGTTAAAGCTATTTCCATATGCCCACACAAATGACGCAGACAAAAATTTAAAAGATGAAAATGCCGAATTCCGATAGGACATGCTGCATTTTCAAATGGATTTAGCTGATCTTTGCATTGGCTCTTATGGGGAACATTTCTGTGATTATTTTTGTCTGTCTATTCGTTCACCAATAATTTGGCGTTTCTAAGATCTAGATACAGTGTAACATTTACAAATTTTAATATGAAACAAAATTGGGAAAATGGGTATAATCGTTCGAGTAGCCCTAACAAACTTTGCTGTCGAAAATAAAGTTGTTTCGATTAACATTGGTGCTGAAACAGAGTTATGGCCTAATGAGGTCATAACAACTTACTACGGACCACGTTTTTCTTCTCGACCATTGTCCACACAAGTTAATATAGTCAAGTGTTTACTATATAAATTCCATTAATTTTATGGCAATTTGCATGCACATGGATCTTGAATAGAATTTCTGTATTCGCAGCCTGTTCAAGATTCATGATGGTATAATAATTATGTAGATAGAAAAAAAAAACCAAAACATTTTCCATATTCTAGCCCGCTTACATGCCTATATGTAACGTATTTGGCCGAATGAGGTCATAACAACTTATAGGGCTACGTTTCTCTTCTCGACCACTGTCCACACAAGTTAATATAGTCAAGTGTTTACTATATAAATTCCATTTATGACAATCTTCGTCAGTTGTGTATATAAATACCAGCATGTAGATAAGATAAAACGCCCATGAAGAGGAAAATTTGACAACACTTGATTTATTTTACTTGTCAATTGTATACTTTCTTTTCATAGTAATTTTGAGTAGACTTGCAGCAATATGAATAAAGATGTTAACAGAGACACAAGTATAATAAATATTCTCATAACAACCGAACGACTGAATCATGGGCGCAAAGACGGTAGGAGCTTGTGACATGTCGTTGGCGCCAGCATTTTGCTTATGAATGGACTGTAGTCATTGCTTATTTTGAATTGTTAACAATGCGCTTTACGCCAACTTTTTTTTTAAAAATTTTGAATCACAGACATATTGATTGAACGAAGAAACAAACTTCTAATCTATTCAGTTTCTTGGAAGTTAAAACAGTTTACTCGCCTGCATGTTGCAACATTAAATTTATCAACAAGTGCTTGCAAGTCCGTTAAGAAAACTTGCTATAAGAGACGAAACGCCGACATCCAGAATGTCCACAACCAGCATGTTCCCCCTTACCCGCAATGTTTTCTAGCTATTTCATAACTTTTGCAAGCAATCTTTAAATTTTCTTTTTAACGGCGTTAGATTTAGTCGAGTCTAAAATGATATCGTAAGCCCTATGGGAAAGATTTGACGCAGATTTTTTTTTCATTTAATGGCTCATTTCTGTCTGTGGTTCATTAAGTATGTGAACTGTGACTATTTTCAGTTATAGTATTTTGTTGGTAACGCTCGAAAATACCGTAACTACATTTTGAATAAGTTGTAGCTACGACATTTTTGAACGCAACCGATGATTTGTAAAGCGAACATGAATTAAGTCAGTATTCAAGTTCAACCTTTGTTTTCGTCTTTTGTTTTAAGTACAGATTGAAACTGTATCGATTACACATTACTAACTTTCTATTCACTTTGACACACCTGCTTTAGATTTTCACTTTCACCCAAGTTTAGTAATTTTAGGAAATAAAGAAACCCCTTTTGCCTGCTTACTTAAACGTGTAGACCGATATGGGGTGCTTTCGAGCTGGTCCGCGCTGTTAAAGATTGTCCACAGAGCGGACCAGCACGAAGACATCTACACAGTGAGACATTTAGCTAGGTAATTTCTCCTTTCCTATTAATGCAGTTAGATTATTTTAGAGGTGAAATGTGGTCGATTGATTGGGGTTTAACGCACCTTGCAACTGATATGGTGATACAGTGATTCTTGGTATTTTTCTCACCAGTACTCTACCGCAATAACCTACACATGTAGATTGACATTTATTTAATAGGAAAAGTGTTTAACCGATTATTACACAATGACACGACGATTTTCGAATCCCAGCAATCGCTTCAACTCCAACAACATTTTCTACCCAGAAAGATGGGGGAAAATGTAAAATGCCATTAACCTGAAAATGACGTTTGCAACATCTTTGGATTTGGATCAGTCTAAAATTTTGCCTTCTGGTAATAGATTTACTTCCGTTTCAATAATACTTGGAGGACTTATATCTTACCATTTTTTTCAATTTGCTTCATTCCAAAGATAAACTTACCATATGTCTCACTCTGTGAATGTTTTCCGTGTAGTTCTTTTTGGATCGCGACCTGATTTGACGAGAGAGAGGTTAAAGACCGAAGAGTGGACGATTTCTCTACTAGCTTCTGACTGTCTGATTTAACCCTTTCCCAAACGGCAAATTTTTAGGGGGATCCACCTCAAAAACTGCCACAAATGACAAAATGGAAGTTTTTAAAGATAGGATTTGTGTAAAATATGACATAGAAAATATTGAGACAAAAAAAAATTCCCAAGCCCTTACTATTAGGGACGCCAAAATCAGGTCTTGTTTGGGAAAGGGTTAAAACAGTTTCTAACTTTCTCTTTTCACTATTGAACTTTCTTTCAAAGCAGAGCCAAACGCGCAATTTAGTGTTCAAATGTGACGGCCTGTGCGAAACATACAAATACTTAAGAGATAGACGATTATTTTTTGCCGACTCCATTCGAGACTGGGCAGCCAGGCCATACCCTCATCAGAGGACCAATCGAAGGCCTGGATAATACATACAGGATGATGACGATGATGATATTCACTTGTTGACGTCTGCGAGTAGTAATTTCAAATGGAATGTTGAAAGACGGCGCTGATATAACGTTATGCACAAACTGCTTTTTGTAAGTATCATTTTGTTGTCTGCAAAACCTTTGACGTTGAACCAGATTTAAAATTTGTTACCCATCGCGCCAAAAGGGACCTTATGGGAAATGTGAAAAGTACCGACCCTAGTCAGTCTGCGCAGTCCGCGCAGCCAGACTTGGGCCGACACTTTTCACTTTTATGTAATTGTTTGAATTTGGAATGTTTTCCGTATATTACTATATGATCATTTTTCACATACGGGATCTGGTTGACCTGTGCTGAGTCTGACAAGTTTGTCAAAATTGGATTTTTGGAGTTACGATAAGTTCCCTTTTAGCGTGACAGGTCACATTTAGGCTATGAAAAGTTTCATCCTTTCCGAAATAAGACCTGAACATGCCTATTTGAACTGTTTGGAAAATTTAGATGCGAAAGAAGACAATGTTCTCGGCATATCACCATTTTCTCCTTTTGTCGTAACATCTGCTTTTCCATATTGTACACAAGCCATATATATCGAAATCAATTAACCAATTCCGAAACAGGCATTATAACACATTTTGACTCCTCGCAACACAAAGGCTTTTTAAAAGACATTGTGGAAAAAGATGGAATTGCTTGTTACATGCAATTTCTTCCTTTCCTACAATGTTTTCTACCCCAAAGTCCAAAACTTTATAACATTGAAAACGTCGTCAGAAACTTCTTACAATTTGGACAAGCTTAGAATTTTGTTGTTTGGGAAAAGGTTAAAATTTTAATTTTCCTCCGTTTATTGAAGTAAAGGCTTGGTCACATACACCATTCTGCGTCCACATCACGGCCGGAACATGTCTAAATTATAGGACATGTGCAGTATAATTTTGGATATGATGTGGACGCGATATGGACGCGGAATGGTATGTGACCAGGGTAATTTAAAAAATAATGCATCCAAAACGTGACATAGGGGGTCCAAAATAAAGTTGTTGATATTGAAATATAGTTCGTCAAAAGCACATCCCAATATGTCAATTTTTTTTATAAATCAGGCACGAAAATATAAATACTGAACATTTTTTCAAATTTCAACGGTTTGATTTGAAACATTGACGAATTTTTTAACAAATACGTTTGCCTTATATCACTCCTTTAATTCTATCAAATGTCTAAAATTCATCTCTTATGTCACTTAATATTGTTATAGTCTGTAAATATTGACCTGAACTTGACGGATATGCAATGAGTATTTTGACATGGAATAATCAATACTCGCCAGCCACCATACACTGTCAAACAGAGTCGATAGTTTCCATAAGCATTGTGACTTTGTATTCTGCACGCGCTACTCGTGCTAATATATGTCGGAGAGTGATTATTCCGCATCACAATTTCTCATTGCATATTCGATAGGTTCAGGTCAATATTTACAGACAATACATGAATGTTAAGGTAAACTTTGATGTATAATATGGCTACCTAATGTGAATATACCAACTTTATGGCAACTTTTAGTGATGTTTTAGTCAAAAATTTTATCAATTACCCCAGAAAGTTTACATAAAATGTTCCATACATGATATACAAAGCCAATACTTAATCTGTTACATTAGGAGGGTACTTGCAGCCAGCATGCAAAAAACTTCTTGGGTACAATTACTTGAAATGTGATGAGGACACATCAAAAATCAAATTTCAGCAAAACCGTTACACTTGGGACAAACTAATGACATAAATAGCTCTCAGAAAATCCATTTTTAGTTACAATTCCTATTTGCTTTTGATAATATAGATAAGAACACACTTGGATGCGATTATAAAAGTAGTTGTATGGATACGGATGGGTGCCATTTTCCAAAATAAGCTTCATAAATCACCGGAATTTGTTTAAAAACTCCAAGAAGTCTCTTGTTTGTTGAAATCATTTATGATTTTCAACATTTTGTATTTGGTATTACAAAGATATAAGTGGGTATCAAAATTTGACATGTTAAAGGTGTTATATATATAACTTCTAAGTGCTTTGGGTTTAGTTTTAAAGATAAAGAAAAAAGACACTTTTCTTAAAACAAAAATTATTAATATGAATTTCTTTTGAAAGATACTTCGCTGTTACGAAATGGGTGTATTAGTGAAAACTGACATTAAAACATTGTGAATTGATGTTATTCTTGTTTTCCTCACAAAGACACACAGTTTCATTACCGTAATCACCACATTTTATATGTGAAATACATTGCTTCAAATATTTCCCATGGCATATCAAATGCATTGTTTTTAATCCAAAGAGTCTTATTAAGTCAATATGTGATTACTTAACTTGGTTTCCAAGAAACACATATGAAAAAACACTTTCCAAACTATCACAGGATAAGATTTTGTTGATTTTTTTTTTAAAGTTATACGCCGTTACACTTGGGACAAACATTTTAAATACATTTAAGATGGATTTAAAGGATATTAAAAGAATTATACTGTATATGTTGATTTAGGATATTCAAATAACTCATACAGATCCAAAGAAGTCAATGATATTTATCTCTGCTAGATACTTGGTATGAGCCCGACAATAAATTAAATTGACACATAACTCAATCATTTCTGAACAATAATTGTTTTCAAAATTCAGACAGAATCCTACATTTTTTGCAATATTTTGATCGAACTTTCTTTGCAACTTAAATATTTAAGCATTTCTACTTGATCACTCTAAATCGCAAAAATAGCGTTACACTTGGGACAATGAATTTTGGTTGATTAAGTTCATAGTAACAATTCTTTTCAGATTTAACTATTACTGATCTTTCATGGGGCCGATGCGCATCTGTAAAAAAGAAATCCGAATAAGTTTCAATATCACATGACAAAAATACAGGCTTTCTAACACAAAACGTTACACTTGGGACATTTTTGGGTGTGCATAGACATGGCATCAGGAGAACTTGATTATATGAAAGTAATTACATAAAATCATACTAACATTGCACCAATTATATTTGCCTAACAAAGGATACCTATTTTGAGACATAAAAATATCTAGTAGCAAAATAATATCCTTTGATTGGCCAAAGTATTGTATTTTTATGCCTTTATGTTTTTTGAGGGTGTGTCATTTTCTGGGCATGGTTCATGGACAATATATATGTTGTCCATAAAACGACTATAGAATCAAAGTACTGAAAGTACTGTTGGGAAGCAAATTCGTCAATAATGTAGGCCTGTCCAGAAGTAGAGTACTTTTATAAGGTACTATCTATCTATCTATTTCTGTAAATTCCTCCGATGACTTTGCGGAGAACCGCCTAACGGCGTTACTTATCAAACCCTACACCAGTTCTTGTGATTGCACCATCCCACCACCATATTTACAGATGCAATCACAACAACTCCTTTGAGAGGCTGTGACAAACTCGAAATTACATCACAGCCACCCATTAAACCATCTACGAGAAGAGAGGCAGTGAGAAACTCGAAATTACCTCACTGCTATCCATTCACAGCTGGGTAGACTGAGGCGGTGACAATTAAGTGTCTTGCCCAAAGACACACCTCACCCCGGTGGGGTTTGAACCTGGAACCTCCGGGCTTCAAGTTCAGTGCGCTACCCACTGCGCTACCGAGGCTGTCTGTACTTTGATTATCCATTTGAATACCTTGAATACTTTGATTCGTAGAGCACCTTGATTAGTAACTTTGATTATCCAGAATACCTTGAATACTTTGATTCCATGCTGGAGTGGTATCTATTTTTAGCACAACTTCATGCATATTAATCGTTTGTGTAAGCTTTGAATATATTTCATAGTTCAGTAAATTTGACTGACCCATTTACAAGGAAGGCCATTGGACTGATCTTTGAACCATAACAAAGCAAATTACTACATCGATCTTTTCTTCTCTTAGAGACATGATTAATTGAATGTTTCATTTTCAGTCACACAATTCAACATCTACACATAACTTCAGACTTACATATTGAATGTTCGAATGACTGTTACCTCATTAATCTTTGCTTTTGATAGAACTATTTGTAGTGAGGATGACCGGAAGGTGTTGTGTGGTATGCACAGAATGGTAAAGTGCAGAGACAGGTGGTTGCAAGGAGAAGCAAATTTTGCAAAATTTGCTTCCCAAAAACTGTTGTATTGTTGTAACACTTTGTGTAATTGTATGTTGTGGGGTCTTTCAAATCCCGTAGTTTTAAAGATTGCCACTTCAAAACTGAAATTTTATGCAAACGTCACGCTAAAAGCGTTACACTTGGGACAATTTTGGACACTAAAAATGCTATAAAATTGAAACGAAAGTAAATATTCTCTTAAAATTTTGAACACATTTTAGCAATAACAGAATGCATATTGGAGTTTGACAATCATTAAAAAACCTTTTCACCAGCACTGTATATCAGTTTTTAACCCTATTCCGGACTTTTGGGGTCCATTGGACCCCAAGGGGTATTTTGGGTATATCTACGGTGTCATTTAAAAAGCTACAGCATTTATATTTTAGGTAATCTATACCAGTCCATCGATGGTTCTTGGCACAAAATATTTTCCATGTACACTGAAGAATTTTCATACTATAGCCAAAAAGAAGCTTGGGGTCCATTGGACCCCAGTTGGGGTCCACTGGACCCCATATAGAATTATATAGGCAATATTGAAGAAATGACGATATTTTTCCATTTTAACAGAACTAGGAATGTACTCTGTTGTACACATTATTAAAATAAGTTGTGTTTGAACTGGTGTTCACTTACCTAAATGGTGTAGAGATAGTTTCGTAAAGTTAGTACATCAAAAATAAGCAAAATCTGAGATTGACAGAAGAACGAATACAGAAAATCAACAAACTGATATATATGAATAATGATTCCTAAAATGTTTTATCCTCGGTCCATTAAATGTACATGCCAAATTTCATCTTGATCTGATCTATACAGAAACAGTTATTCAACTTCAAAGTAAAAATTTGCTTCTCGTGTCAATTTACCCCACCCACTTTATTAGCCATTATCTCCAAAAATATGCCCTCTTTAGAATTTTTACAAATACAAATTAATGATATAATGTAACCCTATCAATGCACAGAATTTAAAGAAAATCTATTTTTGAGCCCTTGTTGCAACACATCCTTTCAAGACTATAGGCCTTGTGGTTTGGGAGAAAATGACTTTTTTGTCATTTTGAACAGACGGGTAGGTGAACAGATGGACAGACAGACAGATGAATGACAGCGTACGATCACAGTGCATTATCTTCGGCACTTTGTGCTAAGGTAAGCTAATAAATCAATGTAATTTAACAATTCACATTGACACATTATTTGCATTTTGTGTGCATTTTTGAAATGGGGTCCAGTGGACCCCAATTGACCTTTAACGTAAGTTTAAGTCACTGACTGGAATAGGGTTAAAAAAGGATGCATTATTTTTGAAATTACCCACCAGGCATTTAACCCTTTCCTAATACAGCAACATTTGAAGGTGATCGACTTCAAAAACTGCCACAAATGACAAAATGGAAGTTATTAAAGATAGAATTTGTGTAAAACATGGCATAGAAAATATTGAGACAAAAGGAGAAACTGCTGGATATCAGCAGTTTCTTCTTTTGTTTCAATGTTTTCCCAAGCCTTTTCTATTAGGGACGTCAAAACCAGGTCTTGTTTGGGAGAGGGTTAAATTAATGAAGTATTGGGGGGCCTTTGAACTCAAACCGAGTCAACCTATGGTTTGATGTTCATGTGTTAAAGTGACATTTCAGAATTTTTTGTCATTAATTTTACTTTTATTTCCATCTGAAAGAGCATATTTCCTTATGAAAATTCCGAAAATTTCAAGCCAAATTATTGTGCCGTTTACGAGAAATTTATATTTTTGTGTCAAAATTGAACACATTGTTGTGTACAACAGTTCGGATTTATATGCAATTTATCGATTATGTCTCAACTTTAAATGCGTGTTTCTCGCTTATTGGCAACAACTTAAAAAAACTAATAGTATTTATACTCATTAGAATAACCAATCTTGGCATCAAGACATACTTTAAAAAATTGAAATTGGAATGAAATGTCCCTTTAATACTTTGTGCAAATAAATACTAATCTATCTTTAATCCAAGATGTTCAAAGATAGAGATTTAAAATAGTGTCATCAAACTGAGCTAATTGATTTTCTTTTTTTAAATCCTTAACCTAAAGTCACATTATCCAGTGTTCAGGCATATTGTGGTAGGCACAAAATTCTAGATCAGAAACTGAAGTTGCAGGCCACAACATAATATAAGAACTGTCCAAGGACAGCAAAGCGTGACTATCAAATGCTGAAAGCCCAGAAAAGTCCCAAGTTCGTAAAGCCTTTAAGGGTTAAAATTGAGGTTGATGTTATGGTCACAGAAGCATGTGCAAAGTTTCAGAGCTTTGGTATTAATACAGAGATATGACTTGCACAAGTTTGGGAAAAGCCCTCCTACTATATGAATAGTCGTGCTGAAAAGGAGAAAACTGTAAAAGCATAAAACATGTTGCACAACAAATGCTTTTCAGCATATCGTTGTTGTTATTGCAAAATCTCGTAACTCTAGCTTTAACAAAGCTGTAGTTACACCGACGATACTCGTTTTTCACTCACTATTAACCTTTTCCCAAACAACAATATTTAAGGGCAGTCCAATTTGAAAATAGCTGCAAATTACAAAATGGTTGTTGATGAAGAAAGGATTTGTGTGTAATATAACAAAGAAAATATTGAGGCAAAAGGAGAAAATGCTGATAATCAGCATTTTCTTCTTTTGCCTCAATGTTTTCCCAAGCCTTTTCTATTAGGGATGTCAAAACCAAGTCTTGTTTGGGAAAGGGTTAACACAAGTTCTCTCTTGTTGAGATTTTTCAAACCATGAGTTGTTTAGGAAATTGCTAAACATCTCAAAGTAACAGTCTTCGTAAAGAATCAATAGGGAATATGATTTTTTATGGAAGAACAAAAATTTGACTTTATTAAATAAACATTTATTGTAAAATAGTAGAAACAAATGATAAAACAAAAATTCATATTGATTCATAAATGCTTCAAAAAGCATGTAAAATTTTACAAAACAAGAATATCACAAGAAGCTAACATTTCAATTTTTAACCTTTTCCCAAACGGAAAGAATTTGGACTGTTCCAATTTGAAAGCTGCTACAGACGACAAACTGTATGTTAATAAAAATATTATTTGTGTTTAATATAGCATAGAAAATATTGTAATTGAGACAAAAGGAGAAAATGCTGATCATCGGCATTTTCTTCTTTAGCATCAATGTTTCCCAAGCCTTTTCTAATGACTTCAAAACCAGAGGCGCGTTCTTTAGAGCGAGATTTCTTGAGATTTCTTAAGATATTTTAGGATAAAGCGTTCTTCAGAGCAAGATTTTTAAGACTCTCAATGGGAGGCGCCATTACCCTTTACTTCGTGCGGAACCCCTCGGTCCCGAACGCTCCATAATTTATAAACCACGGTGTTCCGAATGCTCCATACTTTATACAAATGACGTCATGATGACAGAATTTGTATAAATATGGAGAATTCGGAACAGCTCGGTCAAAGTCTCAGTCTTAAAAAAACTTTATCAAAAACATCTTAAGAAATCTTAAAAAATCTCGCTCTAAAGAACGCGGCTCAGGTCTTATTTCGGAAAAGGTTAACCAATTCCCAAATAGTAACGCCTTTTGACACACCTTATAGACAAGGCTTAGAAAAAATTTGAGGCATGAGAGAGAAAAAACTTATTATCAGCATTTCCTCCATTGCCTAAATATTTTCTGTGCTACTGTACACAATTCCTATCTTTTATTATTAACATTTTCCCGTTTGCATCAGCTTTTAAATTGGACCACCCAAAAACTTTGAAGTTTGGGAAAGACGGAATTAATAAAGCATACATTTTGTATAAAAAGAATTTCTATCTGGAATGTACTTTTATGAACTGTTTCACACATTCCCAAATAGTGATATCTTTTAACGCCCCACAAGATAAAGGCTTTGGAAAACAATGAGGAAAATGAAGAAATAATTCCTCAGCATTCAGCCTCCGATTCGAGGACTCTCTGTCTAGGTTCGCCGCTGTGTTGATGGCATATCATATACAGAGAGAGGTTTGTAGGGTTATATATACTCTTTTTTAATAAACAATATCATCTAAATATTGTTATCAAATATTGAATAGTTCCTCCGCATTCCGCCTCAGTTTTGAGGGCTCTCTGTCTAAGTTTGTCCCTGCAAAGTGTTGAAGGGATATTCTAAGTAGATAGAGGCTTCTAGGCTGATATAATAAATATTTCCTCAGCATTCCGCCTCAGTTTCGAGGACTCTCTGTCTGGGTTCGTCACCGCCGCGTGTTGACGGCATGTCATATGTCGGTTGTGGTGTATAGGGCGGGGATCTGAGCTGTGATGTAGGTACGGAGGCATGAGGCATCATTCCATGGGCGTTCCTTACTGGTTCTTGTTGTTGGATATATCGGTCCATCAACCAACCTGGACCGCGTGTCATAATCATATGATTTCAAAATTATCCCTTAATTCACAGTTTCATAGAAAAAAGAGTTGTACAAACATTAAGGGGAAAAGTAGAAAATGCTGGTAAACAGCATTTTATACTTTTCCCTTAATGTTTTCACTGCTGTGTAATGTGTCATGCTTTTTCATTATCATTTTAAAAGTAAAAGTTGTTGATACATCACCAATATTTCCGCAATATTCTTCCTTAGTTTCAAGGACTCTCTGTCTAGGTTTGTCACTGACGTGTGTTGATGGAATATCGTATGTAGGCTGAGATTTTTAGGATGAAATTTCCTCTTTTTTCATAAACAATTTCCTCTCAATATTGTCATCAAATAATAAATATTTCCTCAGCATTCCGCCTCAGTTTCGAGGACTCTCTGTCTAGGTTCGTCTCCGCCGCGTGTTGACGGCATGTCATATGTCGGTTGTGGTGTATAGGGCGGGGATCTGAGCTGTGATGTAGGTACGGAGGCATGAGGCATCATTCCATGGGCGTTCCTTACTGGTTCTTGTTGTTGGATATATCGGTCCATCAACCAGCCCGGACCTCGTGTGTTGAAGTTCTTACTCAACTCAAACAGATTCAAAACGGACGAACTCTGTGACGAAGGTTAAGGAAACTAAGCAAGATACATAATTGAGCCAGGCTTTGTTAAAGTGGCCCTTATAGCATTTTTGAAAACTGACTCTCCAGATCAGTCTGCGGTCAAATGTAGTCTAATAAGGATCTCTGCTGCTAAATTACAGATGATATATCTAATGAAGAAGCTATAAGAGAACAATGTGGATCTGGATTAGACTGTGCATATGCACAGGCTGACTTCCTGTTCCTGTTGGTCTCAAACGCCTTAATGGACCTTTTTCCATATCTGGCTTATATAAAGAAAGTAAAAATGGAATTTAGAAATCCCTTAAAAGCTTAACAAAGCAAAATTCTCTGAATAACCCTTTCCCAAACAACAAAATTTAAGATAGTTCCAATTTGAAGGCTGCTGCAGAATACGGTATGGATGTTGATGAAGATAGGATATGATTAAGTAATATATAGCATAGAAAATTCTGCTTATAAGCATTACAGTCTTTTGTTTCAATGCTTTGTTAAGCCTTTTTCATTACGGATTTCAAAAAAGGATGTTGTTTTGGAAAGGGTTAGTGTTAAAGTAGTTTGACCCTACAATAATAGACCATACTGGACCCATAAATTCATTATGAAACCACTTTTCTTGTGTATGAAACCATGCTCAAATACCAGGAAATAATTTCCTATACTAATTCATTTTAGCATTTGGTTCAAATTCTGCACTGAAGATGTCTTTGTGGTCAACAAGTTGACAAGTTACTCTAATATTTTGTTGATTGAAAAATGGTTAAAGAAACATCTCAGAAATTAGGACGCCTGCGTTTTGACGTAATTGATTAAAGGTTAGAAAAGATAACACGAAAAGGTATTTTGTTGACCTTGAAATGTCTAAACTCTTTCAAAAACAGATAGATCTAGTTCTAAATTGGAAACAGCTTCAGAAAACATAGTAGATCTTGATAAAGATGGGACTTGTCAAAAATACAGCACAGAAAATAATTATTGATGAAAATTGAAAAAAACCCGCTGTTTAGAAATATTGTCTCTTTTCTTTTCAATGTTTTCCCAATGATTTCCTATTAGGGATGTCATGGACTAATGTTCACTTTTAAACCCTTCCCCAAAACAAAATTTAAGATCAGTCAATGAAAGCTGTTGCAGTCAGCAAAATAGGTTCTAATAAGGGAGGATTTATGCACAATATAAATTTAGAAATTTCTGGTTATCAGAATTTTTTCAATTGCCTCAATGTTTTTTAAGCCTTTTCTATCAGAAACTTCAAAACTAGTTTTTATTTCGGAAAAGGTTGAATAAAATCCATCCTTTGGTAATATAATAGGAATAGGAATATAACAGGAATAGACATAGTACTGTTGTTCTTGATACATTTACATGATTAATGAAGTATACTTCACTTCATTGCTTATCATGACACATGGATCATCTATGAACCCTGTAATTATTCTATACATGTTTATGATGAAAAAAATAATTGGTACACTTACTTACTTAACTATGATTTCAACATAATATCTAAATAACTCTTGCAAAAGATGTAATTCACTGTCAGATATTTATGCATGACTTATAGTATATATAATACAACTTGGTCAAATGAATGAAATATCTAGTATGGTTCCAAAAGATAAGTCAGAAAGCTTTAATGAAACAGGCATTGACATTATTTAAATATAACCATCCAATAAATAAATTTTCATCACATTTCTGATAGAAAAAATGGCCATAATAAGTGAAATTAACAACTTTGACAACCCTAGATCAATGTGAAATCTTTGGAAATTGAACAATATTCAGTGTTGAGATGTACATACATAACATTGAACTTTTGGAAAAAATGCCAAAGACAGATGAACAAATGGACAGACATACAGACAAACAGATGAACTGATAGACAACAGTAAAAAAAAACAAGAGCTGTCCGAAGACAGCGCGCTCGACTTTCTAAGCTGCTTAGTACAAAGGGGGCATAACTCCAAATATAGTGGAGCCAGGGTCATGGGCCCTGGTAGTAAGGTAGAGGGTGTGATGGTAAATAAGTATTCCAAGTTTGGGTTGAATCCCTTTGGTAGTATTGAAGTTATTGATGTTTGAAACAAGAGCTGTCACTGTAAGATGACAATGCCCCCGACACCGCTTTGATTTTAAATTATGGCGAATCTATGTTCAAGGTCAAGGTCATCCAGGGGTCAAGGTCACCAAAGTATGTGCCTACAGAAAGGTAATGTACCAAGGAATGTTGTGGTAAAGTATGAAGCGAATATGTTAAGTAATAAGGAAGTTATGGCCAATGTTAAAGTTTTTGGACGGAATGACGGACGGACGGACAGACAGACGGACAGACAGACGGACAGACAGACGGACGGATGGACGGACGGACAAGTCAAATTTATGATGCCTCCCTATCGGGGGCATAAAAACTTTAACCTTTGTTGCAACGCCGACGCCAACGCCGACGCCCGGGTGACAGTATAAGCTCTCATTTTCTTCGAAAAGTCGAGCTAAAAATGTGCCCTCGATCTTTCAGTACAAAAGCATAAAAATCTCATATTTTGATAAGTATTGAACATAATATTTAAACATTGTAAATAAAAGATACACTTCTATGCAAGGGAGGTAACTGGAACACGGACGGAGGCTGGGATAATCTCAGATCTGTGGAGCCTGAAATATACATGGAAAATAATAATATTAATTTAACAAGTACCAAACGTCAAAAAAAAATATTTGGACTATCCAAGTTTAGCCTATTACCAGACAATAAGACCTAATTTTGAGTGATAACAGTTATTGCTGATAGAAATTTGCAAATTATTAAAAATAAGATAACCGTATTTGTGCTATTTTTGGACAGGGGTTAAAATGTTACCAGACAGCAAAATTTTAGACTGGCTCAAATTAAAAGATGTCGGAGACAACAATTTTAACAAACTCAAGTGAATTAAATTGGACTCTTTTTGTCTTTCACTATAAACATTGTGGGAAATGAAGAAATTGCTTCTTGCAAGCAATTTCTTCATTTTCCACACTGTTTTCAAAAGCCCTTTATCTTGTAGGATGTCAAAAAGTGTCACTTTTTCGGAAAGGGTTAACCCTTTCCTGAACAAGACCTAGTTTTCACGTCCCTTATAGAAAAGACTTGAGAAAACATTGAAACAAAAGAAGAAACTGCTGATAACCGGCAGTTTCTTTCTTTGTCTCAATATTTTCTATGCCATATTTTACACAAATCCTATCATTAATAACATCCATTTTGTCATTTGTGGCAGTTTTTGAAGTGGATCACTCTTAAATTGTGTTGTTTGGGAAAGGGTTAAGCAAGGAAAGAATTCAGTCAAGGAACAATGACTTCTCAAGAGACATGTCAAGGAAAAAGATAAGAATGCTTAACTCTTTCCTAAACAAAACCTGATTTGCGCATTCACGCAACCCTAGGGCTATTATGTATTAGAATAGAAAAGGCTTAAAAAACATTAAGTCAAAAGAAGAAAATGCTGATAACCAGCATTTTCTTCTTTTGCTTCAATATTTTATGCTAAATTGCACACTGATTTTATCCTTTACAACCTTCATTTTGTTGTGTACTGCAGCTTTCAAATTAGAACAACTTGAAATTTGGCCGTTTAATAAAGGGTTAATATTAACAATGTAAGTCATCAAAGGCAGATCTCATAATAATATCACTTCACCTAGATGATGAGTATTATCCTTGGACCTTACACCATTATGAAACAATGACAGTATGTTTTTAACAACCAAAAGTATAAAATATGTTGAAAACATTTTAAACAGATCACATTGTTCAATAATTTTGTCCTTTTCTCTTAATATTATATGCGATAAGATTTTTTAATGTTTTTTTTAACCATTATTTCAGAGTTAATGCACTAACTCACAATGCCATTCCCATGACTGAGATATCTTAATTCACTAAATGGAGTCTAACACCATGTTCAACAAATTTCCGTCATATCAAAGTATCAGGTGACCTAGCAATGTGTTCCTCATATTTTTTGACCAGTACAAACACAACATCCTATTCGAGTCAGCAGCTGCTATTGCCAGTTCTAAGAAAGGTTAAAAGCAAAAAAAAACGCCCATTGGCAAGAGACAAAATTTGTCCCATTTCATGACTTGTCAACAGACAGGATTGGATTGTATGGAGTTTTACGTCCCACTCAACAGCTAAGGTGATATGGAGACGGGACCTCGGGGAAAAGGCTTGGGAAAACATTGAAACAAAAGAAGAAACTGCTGATAACCAGCAGTTTCTCCTTTTGTCTCAATATTTTCTGTGTCATATTTTACACAAATCCTATCTTTAATAACTTCCATTTTGTCATTTGTGGCAGTTTTTGAAGTGGATTGCCCTAAAATTTAGTCGTTTGGGAAAGGGTTAAAGTCTCATCCGAAAGACTGGAGAAGTGGGGGATCGAACCAGCGACCCCTGTGCTTCAAGTCCAGCGCGTTTCCACTGCACCACCTCCGCCACGTGAACAGACAGGAAGGATATTGGCTGAATGAAATTTCAGAACAACAGCCTCTGGATTAACCCATTACTGCACAGTGACGCCTTTTGACTACCTCTCAAGAAAAAGCTTGGGAAAACATAGTGAAAAATGAAGAAATTGCTTGTGGCAAGCAATTTCTTCATTTTCCACAATGTTTTCTGAACAAAAATGTAAAGATTTATAAAATTTCATCAAGTTGAAATTGTCATCTGCATCACCTTTCAAATTGGAACGGTCCAAAATTTTGTCGTTTGGAAAAGGGTAAATAGATGCAGATGTTCCAAACACAAGCTATCTGCAGCAACTTTCAACATTTGGATGGCCGAAATTTTTGCCATCTGGGAAAGGGTTAATCATGGTTTATAAGATGAAATTTGTGTTCTACAGAACTAGTTGCATGAACCAAAGTGTTTGCATTCCATTCCATTCAATTCATCTTAAACTATGTCAAAAGGTTTGTTTATTACTGCATAATAATGACAAAGTCTGGAAGATTTAACCCTGTTAAAACAACACCTAGATTCCATTTTACTGACAAACTAATGAACACTTTTTGTGTAAATCCAAACATAAGTACACAACAACCAATCTGATTTGACCCGATTGGCCCAAGACATGTTAGACACGAATAGTGCAGCTAAAAAGGCGGCACCATTTTGGAATGGGTCGAGATTAAACACAGATAGGATAGTTCCCTACCTGTTGGATGGAAATACTGATGTGCTCTGGGATTGAACACTGTACCTCTGTGATACGGCATAAACAACGCTGGTAGGCTCACATCTGTGAAGAAAGGAAACTGGTTAACAAGACATTCACATATGTGACCCATCACGCTAAAAGGGACCTTATCGGATGTATGAACAAGAGGGCCAAGATGGCCCTGTATCGCTCCACTGGCTTTTAGACATTCAGACTACGAAATTCTTCAAGGAATACAATAGAGGTATATCCAAAGAAGATTCATGCTACGCCAGAATGAAATCCAATGAATGATTAAGGAGCAGAAAAGTTTTTAAAATTTTCTTAAAATAACACTATGTTTCATATAGCAAAAAAATAAGCCTAGCCCACAGCGGCCAAGCTTTTCATCCCATCATGAATGAATTTGGAAGAAACTCATGCAAGGAAGATTCCAGTGAAGTTTGGTTGAAATTGGTCCTGCAGTTTTGGAGAAGAAGATTTTTTAACAATTTTTCGAAAATTCAATTTAATTAAATTTATTAAAATTTAAGTTCTACACAGATTTTTTTTTTTTTTTTTTTTGACGAATTTAGAGGAGATTCATGCAAGGAAGATTCGTGTGATGTTTGGTTAAAATTGGTCAAGTAGTTTTGGAAAAGAAGATTTTTCGAAAATTTAATTTAACTTAATTAATCAAAATTAAAGTTCTACAAAGAATTTGTTTTTTTGAAAGTATTAAGAAGAGATTCAAGAGATTCATGCAAGGATCCTTTCTGTAAAGCTTGGTTGAAATTGGTCCAGTAGTTTTGGAGAAGAATTTTTAAAGATTTTTCGAAAATTTAATTTAATTAAATTAATTAAAATTTAAGTTATACACAGAATTTATCTTTTTGAAGGAATTAAGAAGAGATTCATACAAGGAAGATTTCTGTGAAGTTTGATTGAAATTGGTCCAGTAGTTTTGGAGAAGAAGAATTTTTAAAGATTTTTCGAAAATTTAAATTAATTAAATTAATTAAAATTTAAGTTATACACAGAATTTATCTTTTTGAAGGAATTAAGAAGAGATTCATACAAGGAAGATTTCTGTGAAGTTTGGTTGAAATTGGTCCTGTAGTTTTAGAGAAGAAGAATTTTTCAAGATTTTTCGAAAATTTAAATCAATTAAATTAATTACAAGAGGGCCAAGATGGCCCTGTATTGCTCCACTGGCTTTTAGACATTTAGACTACGAAGTTCTTCAAGGAATACAATAGAGGTCTATTCAAAGAAAATTCATGCTACACCAGAATGAAATCCAATAAGTGATTAAGGAGCAGAAATGTTTTTAAAATTTTCTTAAAATTACACTGTTTCATATAGCAAAAAAAAAGCCTAGCCCACAACAGCCAAGCTTTTCATCCGATCGTGAAGGAATTTGGAAGAGATTCATGCAAGGAAGATTCCTGTGACGTTTGGTTGAAATTGGTCCCGTAGTTTTAAAGAAAAAGATTGTTTAACAATTTTTCGAAAATTCAATTTAATAAAATTTATCAAAAATGTAAGTTTTTCACGGAAATTATTTTTTAAGGAATTTAGAGGAGATAAATGCAAGGAAGATTGGTGTGAAGTTTGGTTAAATATGGTCCAGTAGTTTTGGAAAAGAAGATTTTTCGAAAATTTAATTTAATTTAATTAATCAAAATTTAAGTTCTACATAGAAATATTTTTTTTTTGGAATTAAGAAGAGATTAATGCAAGGAACATTTCTGTAAAGTTTGATTGAAATTGGTCCTGTAGTTTTGGAGGAGAAGAATTTTTAAAGATTTTTCGAAAATTTAATTTAATTTAATTAATTATAATTCAAGTTCTACATAGAATTTATTTTTTTGAAGGAATTAAGAAGAGATTAATGCAAGGAACATTTCTGTAAAGTTTGGTTGAAATTGGTCAAGCTCATGTTTTGGAGAAGAAAATTTTTTAAAGATTTTTCGAAAATTTAAATCAATTAAATTATTTAAAATTCAAGTTCTGCGCAGATTTTATTTTTTTGTAAGAACTTAAAAGAGATTCATGTAAGGAAGATTTCTGTGAAGTTTGGTTGAAATTGATCCAGTAGTTTATGAGAAGAAGATTTTTTAAAGATTTTTGGAAAATCTAAATCAATTAAATTAATTAAAATTCAAGTTCAGCATAGATTTCATTCTTTTGAAGGAATTTGGTAGAGATTCATGCAAGGATGATTCGTGTAAAGTTTGGTTGAAATTGGTGCAGTAGTTTTGGAGAAGAAGAATTTTTAAAGATTTTTTGAAAATTTAAATCAATTAAATTGATTAAAATTCAAGTTCTGCTCGGATTTTATTCTTTTGAAGGAATTTGGTAGAGATTCATGCAAGGAAGATTTCTGTGAAGTTTGGTTGAAATTGGTCCAGAAGTTTTGGAGAAGAAGAATTTTTAAAGATTTTTCGAAAATTTAATTCAATTAAATTAATTAAAATTCAAGTTCTACATAGATTTTTTTCTCTTGAATAAATTTGGTAGAGATTCATGCAAGGAAGATTTCTGTGAAGTTTGGTTGAAATTGGTCCAGTAGTTTTGGAGAAGAATTTTTTTAAAGATTCTTCGAAAATTTAAATTAATTAATTTAATTAAAATTCAAGTTCTAAACAGAATTTAATTTTTTGAAGGAATTTGGAAAAGGTTCATGCAAGAAAAATTCCTGTGAAGTTTGGTTGAAATTGGTCCAGTAGTTTTGGAGTAGAAGATTTTTAAGAGATTTTTTCGAAAATTTAAATTAATTAATTTAATTAAAATTCAAGTTCTAAACAGAATTTAATTTTTTGAAGGAATTTGGGAAAGGTTCATGCAAGGAAGATTCCTGTGAAGTTTGGTTGAAATTGGTCCAGTAGTTTTGGAGAAGAAGATGTTTAAAGAAAAAGTTGACGCACGGACGCACGGACGCACGCACGCACGACGGACACAGGGCCATGACATAAGCCCCGCTGGCCTTCGGCCAGTGGAGCTAAAAATTCAAGTTCTGCACGGATTTTAATCTTTTGAAGGAATTTGGTAGAGATTCATGCAAGGAAGATTTCTGTGAAGTTTGGTTGAAATTGGTCCAGTAGTTTTGGAGAAGAAGAATTTTTCAAGGTTTTTCGAAAATTTAAATCAATTAAATTAATTAAAATTCAAGTTCTGCACAGATTTTAATCTTTTGCAGGAATTTGGTAGAGATTCATGCAAGGATGATTCGTGTGAAGTTTGGTTGAAATTGGTCCAGTAGTTTTGGAGAAGAAGATGTTTGAAAATTGTTTACGCACGCACGGACGGACGGACGGACGCACGCACGACGGACACAGGGCCATGACATAAGCCCCGCTGGCCTTCGGCCAGTGGAGCTAAAAATGTTGAACCTTGTCAGTCTGTGCAATCCACGCAGCCACACTAGGGCTGATACTTTTCACTTTTATGTACTTTTCTGAATCTGGAATGATTTCCATATAGATTTTACTATATATTCATTTTTATCATATGAGATCTGGTTCACCTGTTCTGAGTCTGAACACTTGGTACAAATTTGAATTTTTGGACACCTGATAAGGTCCCTTTGAGCAAGACGAGTCAAATATGCATTATCAAAAGTAAATGGTATATTGCTGGATGAGTGTCTTGAAATAATGAAAACGACAATAGCCCGCTGACCTAAAGCCCAGAGGAGATATTTATGATGATCACATTTCTCTTGCATTTCAATCTAATTTAGCTTCCTGACAACTGCACCAGGACTTGCTTCTAAACGAGCAATGAAAATGACAAAATCAATTGGCGACTGTTTGGCATTGGTAGACAGAATAGGAAATAACACATAGATTATTTGGAAAATGGTTAACCCTTTCTCAAATGGCAAACTTTTAGGGTGATCCAATTTGAAAGCTGCTGCTGAAGACAAAATGTATGTTGTTAAACATAGAATGTGAGTATAATACAGCATGGAAAATATTGAGACAAAAGGAGAAACTGCTGGTTATCAGCAGTTTCTTCTTTTGTCTCAATATTTTCCAAAACCATATCTATTGGGGGACATCAAACCCAGGTCTTGTTTGGGAAAGGGTTAGAGGAAAAGTACATAGATGTACGGTTAACTTGAGTGCATTTTCAGACAATTCTTCACCCATTTAAATGCAATTCTTTAATATATGTTGTGGTTGTTAATGACCACTTCCCTCCCTTTGAAACAGGCCAACTACAGCAAGAACAATTATTGTCAAAGAGAGATTTTCCATTCAAGTATCATTATAATGAAACGTTATAACAAAACTGAAGCATTTCATCATAACAAATTACCATACCTTATTTCATACATCATCAAAACTTCAAAATATCTGACATCTTTAAAAGTCAAGGACTTTGTACTCTAATAATAGGTAAACAGCAAAACAACAAATTGACTGAACTGTGTATGATACTCAGTGTAGAAAGTAATGTGAGAACTTCTATCTAGGAACGCCAAAATGAATATTGAGACTTCTAAATACATGTAGGTAAAGATACATAAATCAACAAGGCTTGTTCCTTTACAGTACATTCCATAACACTTTCCCAAACGTCCCCGGTTGAAAAGGCTAGGGAAAACATTGAGGCAAAAGAAGACTAGAAAGACCTGAAGATCTTGAGTCGCTCCACAGGCCTGAATTTCTTTTAATATTTAATCCAAGTTTTGACTAGACTTTTCAATACTCGTGGTTCTTACAGCAAATACAAAGTAAAAAGCAGCAATCATGTGGTCAAAGCAAAAAGAAAGTAAATGATTGACTAATATTTTGAGGATGTAACAGCGATAATAAAATTGAAAACTGTGATTTTGCCAACTTCAAGGACACATAATTCAGTATGTGAGTTTATGATCAAGCCGAAAATTAAACTCATGCAAGATCTTATAGTCAACATCATTCTGTTTGAATTTTGTCTATATTAGTCAATACTCATGGCTGCAAGAGTGAAAAAAGTGTTGAAAACAGAAATTTTGTCAATTTCAAGGTCACATAACTCAGATTGTAACAATGTGATCATGTTGAAAATTACACATGAGTAAGATATTGTTGTCAACAAGATTCTTCCCAAGTATCATCTTGATTGGTTAATATTTGTGGTTGTTAGAATGAAAACAAAGTCGAAAATGGCAATTTTGTCAAATTCAAGGGCACATAACTCATGATGTAAAATTCAGATCAAGCTGAAAATTACACCCAGGCAGGATATAATGCATATTTATATTCTGTCCAAGTTTTGTCTTGATTATTCAATATTTGTAGATTTTAGAGTACAAACAAAGTCAAAACCAGCTATTTTTGACATTCAATGGCAGATAACTATGTAATTATGGTCCAATCCAAATTCTTTGAAGGAATCTGAGAGAGGGTCACCCAAGGATCATTCCTGTGAAGTTTGGTTGAAATCTATCCTGTAGTTTTTGAGAAGAAGATTTTTAAAGAAAAAGTTTACAGACAGACGGACACACCGCCATGACAATAGCCCGCTGGCCTGAAAGGCCAGTGGAGCTAAAAATCCTGATAAACAGCATTTACTTCTTTTGCCTCAATATTTTCTAGGTGCTTTAACCCATTTGCTGCCAGACAAATATTGGAAATTGGTTCCTATTTGCCAAGTTATTTTCCAAGAAATTGATGGTAGTGTAAGAAATCAACTTATAACTAAACAAGAGTGCCATGGTCACAATATACGCCGCTCCAGAGACTAAGTTTTAAGGGGGCATAACTCAGGCAAAAATCAATGAACCATAAAATCCTTCCTTCATGCACATCTACCAATTGAGGTGATAACATTGACCAAGTTTCAAGAAGATCCAGCCAGAAACTTAGGAGGAGTTGCGTTGACAAGAAAAGTGGACGGACGGATGGACGGATGGACGGACAGACGGAGAAGATGACGCCAATATACGTCCGCCTCCGGCGGCGTATAATAAAAACTATTCAATAAAACTATATAAAACCTATATTTTCTGAAAGATAATTGAAATTGCTATTCAGTGCATGTATTTTTATTCATTTTGGAAACTACATTTTTTGTTATTAAACTTTGAAAAAAAAACATCGTTCTCCCCTCATGACGGCCCAGGCCGTCACGGGGCAGTATAGCGACATTTTTGCATGAAGGCTCAGGCCGTCACGGGGCAGCGAAGGGGTTAACATATTTCCTACTGTTTATATCAATTATTTGATGTCTGCAACTCCTTTTAAATTGGACTGGTCTTAAATTTTGCTGTTTGGGAAAGGGATAATACATGTATAACAAAAGACTCACCATTAAGAGCATCAAACATTTCTTCCTCTTTTTACTGAGTTTATGTTGTCCAGCCAGCTTCATGTCTAACCCATTACTAAACAGCAAAATTTAAGCCAGGTCCAAGTTCAAAGATGTTGCGGATGACAATTTCAAGCAAATGAATTTTTTTTGTCTTTCTTGGTAGAAAACATTTTGATAAATGAAGAAATTGCTTGTCACAAGCAATTTCTTCTTTTCCTAAAATGTTTTCCAAAACCATTATCCTGTGTAGAGTAAGAAAGTCATTGTGGGGTAACAGGATAACAAAATACTCACCATTGAGAGCATCAAACATTTCTTCCTCTTTTTTACTCAGTTTATGTTGTCCTGCCAACTTCTTCTCTATGTCTGATTGTATGTCTTGTTTTATCTTATCTACCAAATCTTGTCTGTTTCTGTAACTGACTTCTTCAAAGTACTGCAGACGGTCCAAAAACTGAAAGCAAACCATAAAATAAATGATTAGTTTGTTTGATAGCCACAAAATCAAAAGGAGCCAAAGAAATACTTTTACATAAAGCAAAATTTATTTTGTTGTTTTGATAGTGAGGCATGAGAAAACAATACAATATAGATATACAACAATTCTGCAAAACCATTATAAAGTATTGGTATAAAGAAGTAAAATAACTTTGGACCAAAAGTTCAACTTTTGAAGACAAGTGCCGATGAAGATGGGTGTTGCACCCTAGAAGAGAGTCTTGCACATCTACCGATCCTAATTTACGCTTGTGCCAAGTATGAATCAAATTGGACAGTAACTATTGGAGGAGTTGTCAAGATTTTTTTTGTCAAATCAGGGGCCATAACTCAAAAGTATTGATCCGATTTTCGCAAAATTTGCTTCATATACATCTACAGGTGGCAATGAACACCAAGATAATTATTTCTAATATCTCACCTCATCTGGAACACCTTCCCATGCTCGTTCAGCCGGAGGTTGTCGTTTACGTGTCCCCCGAGTTTTAGGTTTCTGTGGAGGCATTGGGGCATGAATGATGGGCTTACTCACTTCATCTGTCTCAGGACTGAAATATTAGATTTCATAATGATTAATTCACATGCTTAGAGGAGAAATAATTTTGAAACATAGAGGACAAAGACGAAAAAGGCATGCACAATACCATAGCGATTCACTTTGGCAAGTTGAATAGTTTAGTCAAATTCCATTTTCAGATGTAGGAGGAGTTGCACACATAAGAAGTTTTTCAATTGTACACATAAGAAATTTTTTTCAATTCAAGGGCTGATAATTCAAGAAGGACAAGAGTTATCTAAAAAAGTAAATAGCAGGCATTCCATGGCAATTCATGGCAAGTTATATCAAATTCCTATTCAAACTATAGGAGGAATTGCACACACAAGAAATTAATAATCAACAGACAGCCAGTCAGAAAGTTGGATAGATGACCAGGGCGATACTCTTTACTCTCCCAAACAAGACCTGGTTTTGACGTCCCTGGTGGAATAGGCTTGGGAAAACATTGAAACAAAAGAAGAAACTGCTGATAACCAGCAGTTTCTCCTTTTGTCTCAATATTTTCTATGCAATATTTTACACAAATCTTATCTTTAGTAACATCCATTTTGTCATTTGTGGCAGTTTTTTAAGTGGATCACCCTAAAATTTTGCCGTTTGGGAAAGGGTTAAAAACTATTTGATCCAGATTTATCACTGCAATTGCATTCAATGATACAAATCAGCATCTGCACAAGCTCACACTTACCCCTTCTTTAAGCAGAGAGGAGCTGCAGGGGTATAGTGTAGACTTATTGTTCTCCTGGTGAGCTCCTTTTGTTGTGTTTGTATTTTCTTCAATTAACCCTTTCCCAAACAAGACCTGGTTTTGCCGTCCCTAATAGAAAGGGCTTTGGAAAACATTGAAACAAAAGAAGAAACTGCTGATAACCAGCAGTTTCTCCTTTTGTTTCAATATTTTCTGTGCCAAGTTTTACATGAATAATATCTTTAATATCACCTATTTTGTCATTTGTGACAGTTTTTTAAGTGGATCACCCTAAAATTTTGTCATTTGGGAAAGGGTTAATTTTGTTGTTGTCAATAATTATTAGTCTATCCCCGTTTTATTATTTTGATTTACACCTACCCTCTCCTTGAAGCAGACAGTGGGGCTGCTGGGGTATAGTGTGGACTAGCTGTTCTTCTGGAGAGCTCATACTGCTGTTAAGTTTGTGTATACTTTTTGTTATTGTCAATAATAGATTCTAATAAGTCTATCCCTATTTTATTATTTTGATTTACACATACCCTCTCCTTGAAGCAGACAGTGGGGCTGCAGGGGTATAGTGTGGACTAGCTGTTCTTTTAGAGAGCTCCTTCTGTTGTGTCTGTATTTGTTGTTGTTGTTTTTTGATTTGTTGTTGTTGATCTTGCTGGGTCTGCTCCATCTGCTGCAAACTTTGCATTAACTGTTGAAGCTGCTTCCTGTAATAACAGAGATAGAGGTACATTTTCAGGGTGTTCACACAATAGTAAATAAGGTACCGAAGAGTTAGTACAGTCATACAATGTAATCAGAAATATCAAGGTGTTTGTAAAAGCCAAGAGTGCCATAATCACAATATATACTGTATGTTTATGGGAGTTTTTTTGTTTTGTTTTTTGCAACAAGCCCCCCCCCCCCCCCTTTTTTTGTAACACAGCATGAAATGACAGAACCTTAAAGGCTACCAAGCTTGGCAGTTTATTGCACCGTATATTGAAAGAAAATCATTAAATTAACGTGTTTTATAAAATATCCGCCAAACTCGGTTGTTTTAAAAGTTTTATTTGCTTTTCTTTACATCGTTGAAAAACTGATTTTCGAGAAAATAAAGATCGGCAATTTCCGTAAAATTGCCACGGATTGACGTCATCAATGGCTTGACTCCGCCCCCAATCTAGAGCATGGGGTGTCTGACAAAGATAATGTGTTCGACTTTTCTGTCATATAGCGAAGTCTCAGTTTTTATTCATTTCTCGACCGTAAGAGTAATACAGACAAACTTAAACCGTTCTTTGGCACATTCCTTAATTCACTTACGACCTATTCTTTGACTGTTTTAACATGTTTTCTAACATTTACTGAGGACGAATTCCGTGTTTTGAGTATCGATTGGGGAAGTCGCTTTATGACAGAAAAGTCGGACATTTAACTTTTTCAGAAATTTCAGACTTTCCGGGAAATGACCCATGACTGCCCGTTTTTCCCGCCATGACGTCATTCAGTGGCCAGTATGACGTCATAATTTCAAGTCGGAAGTTTCGCGTATTTTCCTCGGCAAAGATCGGAAAAGACCAAAATATCCAATTTAAAAGACGAAATAAAAACACTTCTAATGTTGGAAAATTGTAGAAACTTTGATATTTTGTTAATAGTAAGGTGTTCTTTCGGCACAAGACTTTAATTTTGCCAATCATCGGACACTTTAACATACCAACATTTGCATAGTCAAGTGACAAAGAATATTCTGAAAAAATTGCATTCCAATCTGTTTATAAATGTAGGAAGAGTGTAAACACAATTTTTAAAAATATATAGATATATACACATTGATAAAACATGTATTGATTCTTAGAATATATTTTGTACATCAATTAGGATACAGTTGAGAACATCATGAAATTGACATTAATTCCATTCCATTCCGATCAAAATCATTCCATTCAAGTGCTCATTCATTCCGATCACAAAAACATTCACAGCGCTCAATAGACGTTCAAAACGCTCGCTGGTTTAATTGGTTGTTATAAAAAGAAGGCATTTCATTGGCTGAAATATTACCGTGGGCATATTATCGATAAACCTTCATACCTATAATATTGGTAAATTTCTGATATCCAACTGTTAGTATTTTTAGATCACATTTGATTGGTTGAAAGGTTATTATGGGGGTGTTATAATTTTTTAGATACACAAAATCATTCCAAACGCTCATTCCATTCATCCATTCATTCGCTCATAAAACATTGCTATTCCACTAAGAATGTCAATTTCATGATGTTCTCAACTGTATAATTCTATAAGAGTAATACTTCTGTAATATGATAACCTTTTTGCACAGGGGCAACCTCATATTATGACAATTGATATTTGATAACATGAATGTCTGTCTACTCACTCATATTCCTCCTGTAGAAACAGCATATCTTTACTGTGCTTCTCTACAACTTTGTCTAACTCTACCTTTGGTACCATCTCCTACAAAATATATACAATTTAATGACTTATATAAGAATACACTTAATATCTTTCATAACAAATTAACAACATTACAAGGGAATATTGTGGAATGACCATTTTGCATACTGAAATTCAACAAAATGTGAGAACTCTTTACATGCACACTCCATAATTGGTAGGAGGTCAGTTAAAGCTGAAAAGGTAACATAAATAATTATGTTTTGACAAACAAAGTGTCTATGTTCCAAATGGTGATATCTTATTTTTATGATAATTTCTGAAGGAACTTTGCGTTGCACTAGATACCAATATCATACAGTGTTCTTCCCAGCTCCAAATTCTTTAGTGCTTTCCTCAACCTAACACATTCAAGTCAATCAATATAATACCTATCACATTCAAAAGCTCTCCCACAGCATGAATTCAAATTTGTCATCAAATAAATGAAAGTTTGAAGTATTTCCTATATCAAAAACAGTGATAAAACATTTCTGGAAAAGAAGGAGTAACACATTTTTGACAAAGTTTGCTTCTCCAATTATGTTTCATATACATGCATTGACAAATTTTGGCAGCAGTCAGCAAAAACACTTTACCAAACAAGGCCTGGTTTTGATTTCCGTAACCTTTTCCCGAACAGCAAAAATTTATGGTAAACCAGATTGAAACATCATTTAGACAAAGAATAAAATTGATGACCAGCATTTCCTTTTTATGCTGCAACTTCAATGTTTTCGTAAGTTTTTTTTTCTATAATTAACTTCAAAACCATGGCTTGTTAAAACCTTTCTAAAACAGCAAAAGCATTATCTAAATAGAAGACTGCTACAGACTGACCACAAAATGCATGTTGATATAGAAAGTATGAGTTTGTGTATAACTCTGTAATTTGACACTGAAAATGTTGGGAGAAAATGCTGATTACCAGCATTTTCTTCTTTTGTAAAAATGTTTTCCCAAGCTGGGTCGACTACATCTTCGCTAGCCAAGGTTGAACCAACCTACGTTTGTATTCATCCTTTGCAGATTTAGTCCAATTTTCTTAAAATCACAAAATGCCGCCTAGCGTTTGTTCTGCTGGTTGTTATGGAGTAGCAACCAGTCAAAAACGCAATCTAAACGCATTTGACTTCCATTATTGATGACGTCATTGCTGTACATTCTTTTTCGCATCCTATGTCATACGGACTAGGTAAAAGTTAGCTGTTTTTTTGGTGGAGTTGTCCCAAAAATAATAGTTTGTCGAATAGAAATAGAAAATGGCTGTCTATTGCAATGAAATTCTTAGGAAAAAATCGCTAATCTTCGCTTTTTAGAGTTGCAAATGCAATACCTTTTCCCGCCTGTTGTCAGGAATTGTTTACTCATAACAAGCATATGTATTGATCAATCTGATTGGTTCCACCAAGGTTTTGCTGGTACCAATGAAAACGCTTTCCAAGACACCAAGAAAATCGGACTAAATACACCAAGGGTGATTACAGAAACGTTACATTGTAGACCCTTGGCTTGTGAAGATGGGTCAATTAGGGATGTCAAAGCCACGTCTTGTTCAGGAAATGATTAAGAGGATTAAACAACACTTTTTTCAAACAGCCTGGGATACAACATCATCTCATTCAGTTCTCTATTTGAGGTTACGCTCATGTTAGTCAACAGCCAAGTTAAAAGAAACTAGAATTGTCGCAAAGCGGACGAATACCCCCCACTAGGGCCTTGTCACTAAAAAGTGCTATAGGTCAAAATGTTCTTGACTTAGAGCATGGAAACAGATTTTAAACAAAGTCCAACTGTGACCTTGACCTTTGACCTTGGTGACCCCAAAACAATAGGGCACCTCCACTGGTCATGGGCAACAACTGTGTAAATTTTCATGATCCTAGGTCAAACGGTTCTCAAGTTAGGACACGGAAACGAAATTGTAAATTTTCACTACTACCCCCCCCCCCCCCCCCATTAAAAACTTCAAAGTGGCATAACTGTGAAACTAATGAGTGGATCAAAATGAAAATTGCAGGTGCACAATTTCATATGATAGGAAAGATCCTAATAAAACTTCAGAAAAATTGGTAAAAAACTGTGGGAGGAGAAGAGGACACAAGATTATGTCCACCCCCCCCCCCCCCCCTTAAAAACTTGAAAGTGACATAACTCTAAAACTGATGACTGGATCAAAATGAAAATTGCAGGTGCATAACTGCATATGATAGGGAACATCCTGATAAAATTTCAGAAAAATTGGTATAAAACTGTGGGAGGAGAAGAGGACACAATATTATGTCCAACCCCCCCCCCCCCCCCCCCCCCCTTAAAAACTTGAAAGTGGCATAACTCTGAAACTGGTGACTGGATCAAGATGAAAATTGCAGGTGCACAACTTCATATGATAGGGAACATCCTGATAAAATTTCAGAAAAATTGGTCAAAAACTGTGGGAGGAGAAGAGGACACAAGATTATGTCCACGGACGGACGGACAGACGGACGGACAGACAGACGGACGGACAGACGGACAACCTGATTCCAGCATACCCCCCATAACTTTGTTGTGGGGGGTATAATAAACAATGACAAACCTGTTCCAAAAGGGCAAAATTTAGGGTGGTCCAATTCAAAAGCTGCTGCAGACGACACAATGGATGTTAATAAAGACTATATTTGTGTACAATATTGCATAGACATTATTGAGGCAAAGGGGAAAAAATGGACATTATCAGCATTTTCTTCTTTTGCCTCAATTGTTTCCCAAGCTATTTCTATTGGGGAGGTCAGAACATGGCATTGTTTTGGAGAGGGTTAAACAAACAATAGTCAACAACAAAGTTTATTAACTGCTTCCTAAACAAGACCTGAGGCACGTTCTTTAGAGCGAGATTTTTAAAGATTTCTGAAGATGTTTTCGATAAAGCGTTTTTAAGAACTTGATTTTTACCAAGAAGTTCAAACTGCTCTAAACTTCATACAAATGATGTCATGGTCATTTGTATGAAGTATGGAACATCACTATGGTACCATGTAGCATTCGCAGCAACTCGGTCAATTTCCCTTATATTGTTTCTACATAGTTGACCGAGGAATTCCGCATGAAGTATAGAATAATGGCGCCTCCCATTGAGCGTCTGAAAAATCTTGCTCTAATGAACGCTTTATCTTAAAACATCTTAAGAAATCTCAAGAAATCTCAAAAAATCCCGCTTTAAAGAATGCACCTCTGGTTTGACATGCCTAGTAGAAAAGGCTTGGGAAAACATGGAGACAAAAGAAGAAAATGCTGAAAATCAGCATCTTCTCCTTTTGTCTCAATATTTTCTGAGCTATATTGAACATAAAATCATTCCTTATTTGCATTCATTTTGTCATCTACAGAAGCTTTCAAATTGGAACAGTCTAAAATTTTGTTGTTTGGGAAAGGGTTAACAAACAACAACAAGAGTGTTAATCAACAACAAAGTTAATACACAATTTAACAAAAAACAACATTGAACAAATTAGTGTTAACCCTTTTCTGCACAGTGACAATCCAATTTTGTGTTGTTTGGGAAAGGGTTAATGAACAACATGTCACACTGCACACATTTCTACCTCTTTTAGCTCCTCCGGTTGAGGTTCTGGCTCTGGTTTGGGCTCATGCTCATGTGACTCAACAACAATGTTAATACACAATGTAACACCAACAATATTGAACAACAACAATAGAGTTAACCAACAACAGAACAACAATTAACAACAAACAAGATTGTTATCCCACAACACACCTCTACCTCTTTTGGCTCCCCCGGTTGAGGTTCAGGTTCATGTGAGTCAACAAAGTTAGACAAGAATTGTCCGCGGACAATAAAGCTCGCCCAAACGAGAGCTTGTCACAAAGAAAAGTCATTTCCTAGGTCAAGGTAAAAAGGTCATGGCCCAAAATGAAATTTTGTAAAAGTAGGTCAAGCTCCATGGTCAAGGTCACAAGGTCACAGTCAAATGTGAACTGTGTTGGAATGAGGTGTCCGTGTGTGAAATATCAAGGCTGTAGGTGTAAAAGGACATGAGTTATAGGCCAAGTTAAAGTTTTTTGAAAGTAGGTCAAACTCCAAGGTCAAGGTACAAGGTCACCGTCAATTGTGAACCGTGTTGGTAGGTGTCCATGTGTGAAATATCAAGGCTGTAGGTGCAAAAGGACATGAGATATAGGCCAGGTGAAAGTTTTTTAAAAGTAGGTCAAATTCCAAGGTCAAGGTCAGCATGTCCAAGGTCATGGTCAAATGTGAAAAGTGTTGGTAGGAGGTGTCATTGTGTGAAATATCAAGGCTGTAGGTGTAAAAGGACATGAAATATAGGCCAGGTTAAAGTTTTTTAAAAGTAGGTCAAACTTCAAGGTCAAGGTCACCAGGTCCAAGGCCATGGTCAAATATGAAAGGTCTTGGTGGGAGGTGTCCATATGTGAAATATGAAGGCTGTAGGTGTAAAAGGACATGAGCTATAGGCAAGGTTAAAGTCTTTTAAAAGTAGGTCAAACTCCAAGGTCAAGGTCACAAGGTCCATGGCCATGGTCAAATGTGAATCATATTGGTAGGAGGTGTCCATGTGTGAAATATCAAGGCTGTAGGTGTAAAAGGACATGAAATATAGGCCAGGTTAAAGTTTTTTAAAAGTAGGTCAAACTCCAAGGTCAAGGTCATGAGGTCAAAGGTCATGGTCAAATGTGAATGGTGTTGGTAGGAGGTGTCCATATGTGAAATATCAAGGCTGTATGTGCAATAGGGCATAAGATATAGGCCAGGTTAAAGTTTTTTTAGGCCAGGTTAAAGTTTTTAAAAGTAGGTCAAACTCCAAGGTCAAGGTCACAGGTCATGGTCTCAAATGAAAGGTCTTGGTGAGAGGTATCCACATGTGAGATATGAAGGCTGTAGGTGTAATATGGCATGAGATATAGGCCAGGTTAAAGTTTTTTAAAACGGTCAAAAAGTGGGTCAAACTCCAAGGTCAAGGTCACAAGGTCAAAGGCCATGGTCTCAAATTAAAGGTCTTGGTTAGAGGTACCCACAGGTGAAATATGAAGGCTGTATCTCTAATAGGGCATGAGATATGGGCCAGGTTAAAGTTTTTGCGGACGCTGACGCCGACGCCGACGCCGACATCCGGGGGTATGACAATAGCTCTTCCGAGACTATCGTCCCGGGCGAGCTAAAAACAAACAACAGCATTAACCAAACAACAGTATTAAACAACAACATGACACACACACCTCTACCTCTTTTGGCTCCTCCGGTTGAGGTTCAGGCTCTGGTTCTGGCTCAGGGACAGGGGTAGGCTATATTAACATATGACTTTCAATAAATAGGGCAGCCCCCAAAAAAATCCTTGCTTAATTCAAAATTCAGAAAACATTTTTTCACAAGTGATTTGAGCAATTCAAAGCACATCTTTTGCTTGCTATGCTATCAAAAAATGTCCAATCCCCTTTATGTGACATACACAACTGTTGTATTTTATTGAGGAATATGTAAAGACATTTAATATGCGCATTATGCATATTCTAAATGTTATGTCCATTGTGCATTTTCTAAAATCAAATGTAAGATGTTAATTTGAGTATAGAATAATTTGATTCAAGATTACAGCTATATTTGACACCTGGCGAATAAACAATCGGAAAATCTAATAATTTAGAATAATACAAGTCTGGAAAATAAAAAAGTTTATAATTACCTCTTTTGCTTCTGGTACCACCTCTTCTGGTATAGATTCTTGTTCCGGTGACGCAGGCGGGTTGACGGGTTCTGGTTCTGGTGTAAAGTGAAGCGCGGAGAGTGCTCGGTCCGTCGTGTTCGGGGCAAAATTGATAACGGACGTCGAGTCATCCACCATTTCCTTGTGCAGATCAGCTTTAGATGTGGTGTGTAAGTCTATACCAGTCATCTCAAATACAAGCTCTGTCACTCCATGGGTACCTTAATAATAGATCAGGATCAGCTTTTAAGATGAAGATAAGCTATAGATGTTGTGGTGTACCAATACCAAATCTGTCACATCAAACCAGGTGATCACATATCACAACTTAGGTGGTCTCAGAATCAACAGTATCACGTAAATACAGTTTCTAACTACATTTTTTCGCCTGAAGCAGACCATACAAACCCAAATGTCTGTTTCAATTTGAAACCCACTGGATAATTAAATTGATGTTGATATAAAAAACATGTCTACAATAGTGTCAACAAATGCAAAATCATGTCAAGCAGGTGCCATTGCTTGACTGTTTAACAATTTACCAGAGAGTAAAATTTTAGAAAATTCAAGATTTTAGAAAGTTTAGAATGGTCCCAGACCTGTGTTGCAGACAACAGTTTCCAGAGAATGGAATTTTACATTCCATCTTTATCTTTCCAGGATAGAACACATTGTTGGAAATAAAGGAATTGCTTTTCTATAGAAAAACACCTACCACATTGTCTGTTCATCATTTGAGGTTTAGCTTTCTTCCCCCAGTAGAGTATAAGAGGCAGATTTCCACAAGGTTTGTGCATAGCTGAACTGCCATCTAGTGAATACAGAGGGAACATCATCGGCTCAACATCCTGTAGGAAAAATGTGAAAATGTGACAATGGTGGTCTGCATTGGTTATTGGATACAGAGGTCATCTCTGTAAAACTACCAATTTTATCTTTGCTAAATACACAAAACTTTACCAAACATACACCTTATCATCCAACAAGATGTGAATATAGATCAAACAAGAACTGTTTTGGAGCAGACTAATACCTCCTGCCAGCATGGGTTACAAAATTAATGTCAAATTATCTCCCCTGGTTGACATCTGAAAGCAAAGAATTGATTCATGTGAATGTCCTGTCAAGCTGATGATTCATGTAACCTTTCATCAAGGTCTATCCAGATCTTTGTTTATGGGAGGTCTAATTATATTTGATCAAATCATACTTGATAACCTACCTTAACTCTATCTATAACCTCTTGTTCTTGTTTCTCTTCATCTGGGAGAGGAATCTCAAGGTCAGATGCCAGCGAGTCAAGGTCATCATCCACCTTAGTGTCTGGAGGTTTTGGTACATCATCGTCTCCTGCTAGTGGGGGTAGATCAATCACCTTCAAGTCCTGAAAGTAGTTCACAAATAATGATGTATTTAATCCTTTCCCAAACATCAAAATTTTAGGGTAGTCCACTTAAAAAACTATCAGAAATGACAAAATGGTTGTTACTAAAGATAAAATGTGTGTGAAATATGGCGTAGAAAATATTGAGACAAAAGGAGAAACTGCTGGTTATCAGCAGTTTCTTCTTTTGTTTCAATGTTTTCCAAAGCCTTTTCTAATAGGGACGTCAAAACCAGGTCTTGTTTGGGAAAGGGTTAAATTACATTGATCAACTCCTATGAAAGACAAAATTCCATATCCCTATGACAGACACTTTCCCAAACATGTACTGATTTTGATGTGTCTGATAAGAAATGATAGTGAAAACATTGAGACAAAAGAAGAAAATGCAGATAATTAGCATTTTCTCCTTAATTTCTTGCATCAATATTTTCTGTGCTACCATGGTATATCAAAGCCAACTCCTATATTGAAAAGGCATGATTATATGCTTATAATTCATTACAAATTGAGTGTTAAAGTAAGAAAGAATTAACTATGTAATAGAGAAAAGCTGTTACAAAAATGACAGTAAAAATTCTTTGAATAAAGGAGCATAGCGTAATTATTCTAACAAGAGCCGTCACAGACTGATTATGCTCCCCGAATAAGTGTATGTCACAAAATAAAAACTATCATACATTAAGCCCCCTTTTACCATGACAGCTTTTTTGTACACACATTATTGATAGAATATGGTCTAGAACATCCTATTTATTACATGAGCACAAAATTTCATTAAATTCTGCCCATTAGATGAAGAGAAATAAGAGAAAAACTAATTTTTACACTAAGGCCCTTTTTCCATGACACAGCCTTAAATTTACAAACGGAGAAAAATTCCCTAGGTATTCACCCAGGGAGTTCACATGTGAAGTTTCATTGACTTTGGTCCAAGGGTTGCTGAGATACGGCTGTGGACGGACGGACAGATGGACGCATGGACACACGGACACACGGAGGGACAGCGTGGCGACTATATGCTCCCCCAAAATTTTTTCGAGGAGCATAATAAATGCCCGTACGTTTATTAGATACACGGTCAATGGAAAAGTAGGGGGTGGGCGTTTATTAGAGGTATTCTAATTTTGTTAGTCAAAATTTGCAAATCGATTGTCAATTCATGGACTCAAAGTTCAGCCAATTGAATTTGGAAAAGTTTTGTAATAAGGACTGCAAAATACGACTTTGCGATGACATTCCTTCATTGCCAACAGATTTAGAGCTGGACATCCCCTTTCTCATTGCTTTTGGAAATGATCTTTGGTTATGACTTACATTATTTCAATCCGGAATCAGGGGATGAGCGTTTATTAGAATCACCCCTGTCTGCTAAAATTGTGCTTGAAACAAGCAGATTTTCAGCCAACATTTGGGGAATGGGCGTTTATTAGAATATGGGCGTTTATTAGAATAATTATGATATATACTTACAAGTGCTTTTAGGTCCTCTATTTCTATAGTAGCCATGGCATACATGGCATCTTTAGGTCCTGTGTTGACAGATATCTGAAAGTTTTTGGGCGGGGCAGGGGGAGGAGTTTTACCAGGCCACACCCCTTCTGGGAGAGTGGAAGGTAACAGGAACGATGCTTCTTCAAATCTAAAATACAAAAGGTAAAAACATTAGGCAAAGATTGAAATATAAGATCAACTTTATATGCCATAAAAAACATTAAGAAACTATATAGGACCACCTGAATTTTTTTGAGGGGAGCGAGTTCAATCAAAAATCCATAAATAGAGAGTTTCCCAATATAACCATTTTTGGGAAAAGCAAAGTATTTTTCTTCTATTTGCTAAAAGTCGTGTAAGCTATTATCTAGGAAATATTTCATGTTAGTGACCCTTATTCTATTTTGTGAAACAACTTTTTAGCAGTGTAACATTATAGTATCCTTCAGGAAGTAACAGTGTGAGATTTTGACAACTAAGTACCTACCTCCCCTTCTTGACTTGATCTGGTGAAAGATCTCCTGTAGAAAACAAAAAATTACAAATGTGAACAAGATTTGTTTGTGAAACACAAATGCCCTCAGAATGGCTGATAATTAAGTTTTCGGACTGATGGACAGACAGATGGACAGAAGGTCAGAGGGACAGATATTGAGTAAAACAATATGCCCCCAATCTTTCGATACGGGGAATAAAAAAGAAATCATATTTTGGTAAGAGATATCAGAACATGATATAAACAACAAAATATCACAGAAGAAGTTTGATATTGTCTTTTAGTTCTGTGACCGAGGGTTGTTTCCTCGATCCGCTTCACATTGCCCACTGCGGCTATTGGTTGGGGATGGACCAATTTGCCACAGTGGTACTGTTCAGTTTATCTCGCTTGGCAGTGGAGTTCGCATTAATTATTAGACACAAGTTCTATGTTCAATTTCATATTTCTTTTATTTCTGGTGGACACTATATTTTGTTACACAATATTATTATTATAATTGCAATATTACTACAGTAAGACAAGCACTGACAATTTTATATTCTAAAGTTCAATTTCTAAATTCACTGACTTAATTTCAAACTAAATTTCAACTACTGACTTCTAATGTGTTCTTCTGATGAAAACCTAAAATGTTCATATCTTTTTATACTTAGATTTTAACAATCATAACTAGAATATCACTGAAAGTGATCATACCCCCCAAAAGCGCAGTTTTTGTACATTTTGAGAAATTGATTTCATTTGAACTGTGAGCTTATCAACTGGGAAATAGAGCGAACAAAAAATCAACAGACCAAACAACACATCTAACAATCCCAAAGCCCCACCCTGCCATGCCCATATTTTTCAATAAACCTAAAACTCACAACCAAGCATTGAAGACAGTCAATCAAGGAACATTCCTGTAGGATTTGGTTCAAATTTACTGTTTAATTGCTTTTTTCTCATGATTTCGTTAAGTCTGATAAGCCCTGCCTTGCCATTACCACATTTTTTGCAAATCAAAAATTCACGAACAAATTTTGAAATAAGTCCCACAATGAACATTACTGCCAATTTTGATAAAAAAATCGCCGAATAAAAAATTCACGAACAAGTTTCGAAAAGAGTCACCCAAGGAACATTCCTGCCAAGTTTGGTAAGAATTGGCTCACTGGTTAAGGAGGAGAAAATTTTTGAAGAATTATCTGACGATTTCTCAAAATCGGATAAGCCCCGCCCTGCCGCGCCCACAATTTTTGACGAATCAAGTATTCATGAACATGCATTGAATACAATCACTCAAGGGACATTGGTGCCAACTTAAGTTCAAAATGGTCAAAGCATTGATTTTGAACGATTTTTCACATGATTTCTCCAAGTCCGATAAGCCCCGCCCTACCACGCCTACAATTTTTGACGAATCAAAAATTCACGAACAAATTTTAAAAAGAGTCACCAAAGGAACAATCCTGCAAAGTTTAGTAAGAATTGGCACAATGGTTAAGGAGGAGAAGATTTTTGAAGAAGTCGGATAAGCCTCGCCCTGCCACGCCCACATTTTTTGACAAATGAAAAAATCATGAACATACATTGAATACAATCACTCAAGGGTCAATCCTGCCAAGTATGGTTCAAATTGGCCTGATAATTGATTTTTTAAGATTTTTCACATGATTTCTCTAAGTCTGATAAGCCCAGCCCTGCCGCGCCCACAATTTTTGACGAATCAAAAATTCAAGAACAAGTTTTGAAAAGAGTCACACAAGGAACATTACTGCCAAGTTTGGTAAGAATTGGCTCAGTGGTTAAGGAGGAGAAGATTTTTGAAGAATTATCTGACGATTTCCCGAAATCTGATAAGCCCCGCCCTGCCACGCCCTCATTTTTTGACGAATCAAAAATTCATGAACATGCATTGAATACAATCACTTAAGGGACATTTGTGCCAACTTAAGTTCACAAAGGACGAATAATTGATTTTTAAAGATTTTTCACATGATTTCTCTCAGTCTGAAAAGCCCCGCCCTGCCACGCCCACAATTTTTGACGAATCAAAAATTCACGAACAAGTTTTGACAAGAGTCACCCAAGGAACATTCTTGCCAAGTTTAGTAAGAATTGGCTCAGTGGTTCAGGAGGAGAAGATTTTTGAAGAATTATTTAACAATTTCTTGAAGTCGGATAAGCCCCGCCCTGCCACGCCCTCATTTTTTGACAAATGAAAAAAATCATGAACATACATTGAATACAATCACTCAAGGGTCAATCCTGCCAAGTATGGTTCAAATTGGCCTGATAATTGATTTTTAAAGATTTTTATAATTATTTCTCTAAGTCTGATAAGCCCCGCCCTGCCACGCCCACAATTTTTGACGAATCAAAAATTCACGAACAACTTTTGAAAAGAGTCACCCAAGGAACATTCCTGCCAAGTTTGGTAAGAATCGGCTGAGTGGTTGAGGAGGAGAAGATTTTTGAAGAATTATTGAATGATTTCGCGAAGTCTGATAAGCCCCGCCCTGCCACGCCCACATTTTTCACCCAATCAAAAATTCATGAACATGTGTTGAATACAGTCACTCAAGGGACATTCCTGCCAAGTTTGCTTTAAATTGGCCAGATAATTGATTTTTAAAGATTTTTCGTATGATTTCTCTAAGTCCGATAAGCCCCGCCCTGCCACGCCCACAATTTTTGACGAATCAAAAATTCACGAACAAGTTCTGAAAAGGGTCACCCAAGGAACATTTCTGCCAAGTTTGGTAAGAATTGGCCAAGTGGTTGAGGAGGAGAAGATGTTTGAAGAAAAAACCAACAGACAGACCAACGGACCAACAGACAGACAAGCTGACTCCTATATACCCCCCAAATTGAATTTGGGGGGTATAATTAGCCAATAGAATTTAAGATTTTATGATAACAATTCTAGCCAATGAAAGTTAACATTCCAATATTGGAAATCTGATTGAGAACATAAGAACATGATAATCAATCTAGATCAGTATCAACAATATAGGATTATTATCACAATGGTATGTGTCAAAATTTGGCACATTCTCACCATCAATCAAATATTCTTTATAATTACAGGAAGCAATCATTGTAGTAAAATTTTAAGCTTGAAGCCATTTGCTTCCAGACATGAGATTATATACAATGTTTTCATAATTTTGATTAAACAATTGAGTTTTAAGTTAATACCAAATTTCCTTTTCCAAATTAATTAAATAAACAATTTCAATTTTACAATTTTATGAAATATTGCGACAAATGGTGCAACACAAAATTTTCATTTTGGTTGCATGGTTACACTTTCCACCTTCTTGGAAAAAAATTGTCCTCAATCTCCATTATTTATAAAAGAAAATACAAATAACAATACATGATATCAATATTCAACAATTGACAGAAATACATTCATACAATACTTTCATTCTTCCTGGCCAGGATTTCAAATCATACACATTTACATTCATCATGATACATGCAATTGTCAATTCAATCAAATTTTTAACAAAATGTCATGACATAATTTTAGATTGGTAATTTGGTATGCATATGAGGCAAAGCATCGACTTTCAACTTCTTATAAAATGACATATATCTGTAAGATAATTAGTACAAAAAATATAAGAAATATTGCAGTTGTATGAATATACAACATTATAATGCAACAATAAGAAAGTAAAATGCAATAACAATTTGAATGAATTGATATCCTCACATACATAGATTTGTCTTTCTTCCTTTGAAGAGATTTTTGGCATTTTCTTCAGTATCTATCCATTTGAATTATTTTCTGAAAAGCCAACTGATGAGATATTTTACTCACCAGTTATTTTGTTACAATTTGGTAACTAATGCATTCGCTATTTCGTCTTCTATATTCATAATATACAGACGTTTGTTGTGGATAGATTGGTAATATATTTTAGACTGTAAAATAATTTACCACTATAATATTCAATGCAGATGCAACTGGTCACCTTTGTGACTGTCTGTGAATAGATTGTCAATATACTTTAAACTTGTAAGTAACCCATCACTATAATATAAATTCATAATATTCAATATATATATTTTCATTTTGTCTTTTTGACTTTCGATTGTGCATAGACTTTCAATATAATATATACTTTTTAATAGTCTACCACCTCAATATGAACATTTTCGCCCTTTGGCGTATAATTTGCTCTATGGCATTCATTTTCTTTGATAACTGATTTCAATATAGTTTTGAATAACATTATCAGCTATGCAAATTTTGATTCATTTTTATTGTGCTTCTTTGAGCATATTTTGATAATATTTTTTTTTTGTGCTCCTATGAGCAATAATTATATCTATAATTTTCTTGCTTCGTTGAGCAATTGTTTATCAGCATTTTCAACAATTCTCTTGCTATTTGTACACCATTTATTGGGTAAAATGTTTCTTACTTACTTACTATTTGTAAGTGAAATTCCATCATTTCAACACATTCCCTCTTTATTCATATTGGAACAGATGATTAAATTTGTAATATACAATATGGTGATTCACTGCAAAGCCTATGTTGTTCATCTATCAGAGCATAATAGCAATTTTCTTTATTTTTTAAAGGTATAGATAATGATACTTTGTGCTAATGAATATTTATACAATTTTGTTACCGTTCGATTTGAAAATTTTACCCTGTTGCTGAATTTTGGTTCTTATCCTGTACATCAATTGCCTTACATATTTAATTGGGGCTTGATTGAACGGTAACCATACTGGCTCACGAGAATTTGTCAAGAAGACCTTGAAGTATGTACTTTCTAAAGGGTCATTCATGTTATTTGTGAACACAGCTCTAACCATTTTGGCTTCTACAGGAGTACCATCATCACATATGGCTGTTGTGTTGTGGTACAGATTGTGGTCAATGTTTTGCATACAGTCAAAAAGTGTGTTTAAATATGGCTGCATTTCTTTCTGATATACGGAAGGGAACTGACTTCAGTGCTGTCCATCTTCCAGTTGGATTGTGATAATATAACCTTTGATCGGAAAGATCATAAGTTTCAAAGTATCCTACAGTATGTGATGGAGGTGGGTTGAGATTTAGTTCTCCTGTGACTGGCAAATCTTCGAAGAACCTGTTCTTTTTCAACAATGGCCGTTTGCGTCTTCTACCAGCCATTGTTCTGTGAACATGGTATTCACGAATGAAAACATCTGGTATGGTGCTTGCATATTCCCAAGTGCTCTGCTTTTTACTGTCTTTCTATTTAATCCTATAGTACAGTGTGTTGTTGCTTCTTTTGGATTGAATAATTTTGTCAATCTAATCTATTTGAAATTTTTGTTCTGTTTGTGCAGGTGCTGATGGTTGGGAATTTTGTGTTGTGTTTTGTTCGGTGGGTTGGTCATGTGAAGTTGAACCTTCATCATGGTGTGTTTGTGTGTCATTTGTCTGTGTGTCAACTTGATCGTTTTCTTGATCATTTTGTTGTTGTTGCTGAGGTTTTGTTTTCTTGACCTTAGCTTTGTGCTTGGGATTTTTGGGACCTTTACCTCTATTTTGTGGAGGTTGTTGGTCATTTTGTTGATTTGTCTGAGTATTTTGCGTGGGTGCAGGCTGGTCATTTTGTGTACGTTCAGGTTGACCGTCATTGTCTGGGATGTGCTCTGCGTTAAGGGGTTGCGTCAAGTGTTCATACCCAGGTGGTATGTTTGTTGGTCTGTCATTGGGATCATAGTAGGGTTTTAACCTGGTTGCATTGACAAGAACTTTGACCTCTTTGTTGTCACCACATCGTCTTAATTTGTATGTGTTGTGGGGTCCTAGATAGACAATGTAGTATGGTCCTACCCATTTTCTGTGCAGTTTGGGGGCCATTCCTACAGGGACTTTTGTGCAGTACAACCACACACGGTCTGCTGGTCTATAGTCTGGGTTTTGTGTCCGTTTGTCATACTGTTCTTTGTATTTGTCTTGGGCATTTTGGATATTCTCAGCAGCTATCTTTCTTGCCATTTCAAGATTTTGAAGGACATTAGAAAGATGATTTCTAAAGTTAGCAGATAGAGTAGATTTAGGTTTCAGAGAAGTGTCAATCGGTAGTCTCATTTCACGTCCGAAGAGTAAGAAGAAAGGAGAGTGCAGAGTGGACTGAGTTGCAGGGGTCATGCGATAAGCCATCATGATAGAAGGTAGAAGTTCTGGCCAATCATCCTGCTGTCCTTTACAGTAGAGATGCAAAGATTGAAGGATAACACTGTTCATACGTTCCACAGCGCCATTCAGTAACGGACGATATGAACTCGTATAGAACCGTGTTATTTGAAATAGTTCACAAAGAGCTTTTACTAGCTGCGAGAGGAAATTTTGACCTCTGTCAGATACAAGTACATTAGGTGCACCGTATCTACAGATAATCTCTTTGAACAAGACAGCTGCTACTTCTGTAGCTTCTTGGGTACGAAGCGGGAAAGCTTCACACCATTTGGAGTAGCTGTCTACAACAAGCAGGACATATTTGTATTTGTCCTTGGTTGTTGGTAGTCCTCCGAGAATGTCAATGTGCCATCTTTGAAATACATCAACGACTGGCAGTGGTTGGAGTGGTGGTGGCTTACCATGCACATTGCGCTTAACTCTTTGACACTGGTCACATGATTGAACTTATGCTTCGCAATCTCGAAACATAGATGGCCAGTAATATTTCTGTCGAAGAGCTGCGTAGGTACGCTCAAAGCCTTGGTGCATGCCACCAGCTAAACTGTCATGATATGATTTTAAAACATCATCACGCAGTATAGAAGGTACACATATTTGGGTTATGATTTTCTGTTCTTTGGGGATGCCTTTTGTGCGTGGTGTGTAAATGTGTAAGAGTACTCCATTTTCGGATAACTCGTATTGCTCTGCTTCAGCAACGGCTAATTTTGATTGTTTAGGGTCATCTGGCAGTTCCCTTTGTAATTTGTATTTTATTATGTCTTTGTAAAATTCATCATCTCGTAGCAGAAATATTAAGTTCATGTCAGGTTTCAAGGGAATGTTTGCATTATCATCATTGTTTATGTTTGCATTTTGATTGTCGTCAGTATTGTCATTATTTTGTGTCAGTGCTGTCTCAGTGCTGGTAGTGGCTGGAGCAACAGATGGGCAGTGATCTTGTTCGTGACGATATACTAAAGTCACAGATGTGTCAAAATTTGGCACATTCTCACCATCAATCAAATATTCTTTATAATTACAGGAAGCAATCATTGTAGTAAAATTTTAAGCTTGAAGCCATTTGCTTCCAGACATGAGATTATATACAATGTTTTCATAATTTTGATTAAACAATTGAGTTTTAAGTTAATACCAAATTTCCTTTTCCAAATTAATTAAATAAACAATTTCAATTTTACAATTTTATGAAAAATTGCGACAAATGGTGCAACACAAAATTTTCATTTTGGTTGCATGGTTACACTTCTCTCATTTTCACCTTTCCCTTACTTTCTATAAAACCCTTTTTTTTTTATCCAAAAGCATTATTTAAGATATTTCATTTAATCTATCTACCACTTATGAACTTAATTTGATATGTCCCATCGGAAATACATAAGAAAACAATGAAGGGACAAAAATTTATGCTTTTAAGTTTAGGTGTTTCCAAAACAAGACCTGGTTCTGAGGTTGCTATTAGAGAAAGCTCAGGAAAACATTGAGGCAAAAGGCATTTGCCTCAATATTTTCTATGCTTCAATTCAAGAGATTATCTCTTTTTGAAACATTTGGTTTGTCAACTTAAACAGCTTACAAGTTAGACAAGTCTAAATTTTTGATGTTTTGGAAAGATTTGATCTTTAATCTAGTAATGGTTTGATTTCTAGTACCTGAAGGTGGTTTTCCATCTTCATCTAACAGTTTAGTTTTATAATACTGTTTTCCAAGTGTCACTGAACGTTTCATAATCTCAGTTTGTTATATTGAGTAAACCATTGTCATATATGTCCAAGATTATTTCAATTTTGGCAGAAAACAAAAACACAAATGTGCAGTCTGATCTTAGTCTATATATTCTGCTAGTCATAAACCATTGAAATATTATAGGGTTAATTCACGTTTTTGAGGTCTTTAACATTCGCAGAGGCCTAAGAAATACGTTAACGTCCGAGTGCAAAGCACGAGGGTCGTTTTCGTATTTTGCGAGCCTCTGCAAATGTTAACGACCGAAAATTACGTGAATTGGCGCTATTATTGCATAAAAAGCATAAAATTCCAATGATTACTTACCCCAAACCCCTTGTTATGTGCGAAAAATGAGCCGAGTTGAGATACGAAAATGTACGCCATTGTTGTTTTGTTCTGATAAATCCGAGAATTTTTTGTTATGCATGACGTTGGTAAAATGACGTTATGTCATAATTTGCCGCCAAAAGGCGAACGTCGCTTATTCAACGTAAGACATTGAGATTTTTGCGGGTAGAGACAATAATATTGTTTATTTTGAAGGGTCAAATCAAGGATATTTGAGCGCATAGTCGGTCCGATATCGCACTGAATATAGATTGGTTTTCACGATATAGGACTGATTTCTTCCCGTTATTCAATGCTAATAATGGACTGAAAACACACATTTTATGCAATAATGAATATTATTCATCATAAGTACCTGATGGCGGTTTTCCTTCCTCATCTAGGCGTTTAGTTTTATAATACTGTTTTCCCAGTGTCACTGAACATTTCACTTCTGTCTGGTCCATGTTGGTGGGACAGTACATACGGACAAACAAGTAGTCATCGTAATCAGGGGCATTTGTCCACACTTCAGCATCTTTCGTTTCAACCTTGGGTGAAGTTCGCTTCAGTTCTTCAGCGAATCTTACTTTCTGTAATAAATAGGGATGGGAACGAATATTCGAATATTCGTTTTTGTGGCGAATATTCAAATTCAAATATGGTATTCGAATATTCGTTATTTATAATGAATTGTTTCTTATTTTTGAGCTTTATGTTGAAAGAAAAAACTGCTCCGATTTGACAGTTGGCTCTATCTTATTTACGACCAATATAAGTTACATTTTGACACCTGTCAAGACAATAGGCCTGAACAAGGCATATACTATTGTGGCAGATTGTGGCAGATATACATCCACCTTAATCCGATAATTCTGGCACCATGAAGATTAAACAATAAGCTGCATGTTGAAATTACAATTTCTATTTTGTTGATACTTTTATAATTGTGTTCGCCATTTTTTCTCCAAGATTAAATTTAATTCTTTACCCATGTTCTTCGTCATCATGACAAAATAAAAATATGAGCCTCCATCGAATAAACAAAGGACACAACAATAACCAACAAATAGAAAATAAATAAACAAGGGCTAAGATGTGGCAGTAGATCGATGATTTTCTGGTTTCACTCTTTACCAGCCGACAAAATTTCTCATTTTTAAAACTGTTTTATTAAAATAATGATCAGTTGAATTTGAGTAAAAAAAGTTACAAAATATTTTTTGGAATGTGGTGTTGATAAGCGATTATCTACAACTGAAATAATGATGACAAATTGTGTAGCCAGCATATAAGGTTTAGTTTCCATGATATACGGTATGATCTTTTATCAAGTCCCCCAAAAAACCGAATATTCGAATATATTCGAATATCTCAAATGAACATTCGAATATGTATTTTGGTATTCGTTCCCATCCCTAGTAATAAAAGTACAAGACCCTTTACTCATTTATGGTACAAAATTAATCAGTCTTTATTCTGTCCACCTTTTATTCATTATTCATCAAAGCCAACATAATCTCTCGAACTCATTCCCACATAGCCTAGTGACATATTTTGACGTCCAATAAGATGGGGCTTTCAAAATTATTTTGGAAAGGGAAGAAATTGTTTGTGAAAAGCAATTTCTTCATTTCCCATGATGTCTTATTCCAAAAAAGACATAAAAATGTCAAATTTCATTAACTGGAAATAATTGTCTGCAACATCTTCCAATTTGGACCAGTCTAAAATTTTGCCTTCTGCTAATGGATTAACCAATTAAGGTTAACCCTTCATCACACAAATTTATATTGGGCATCTCCTTTGATTGGTTTATTTCATTGCATTGAGTTTTCTACATTCAAGTAAATTCTTTTTTTTTATAATTAATCTTCTGTTGAGGATAACTTTTCAAACTCTAACCTGAAGAACTTGACATTATTGTACTGACCTTGGCAGACTCAGATGACCTTGACCTTTTATCCCACTCCTCCTTTTAACAATAGGTCACCTTGAGCACTTCATGCTCAGCTGAGTTAAAATCATTGTGGGAAATGAAGAAATTGCTTGTCACAAGCAATTTCTTCATTTTCCACACTGTTTTCCAAAACCATTTTCATATGCAGAGTCAAAAGGCGTCACTGTTGTAATGGGATGTTAATCGACATCTAACACCACTGACCTTGGCAGACTCAGATGACCTTGACCGTTTATCCGACTCCTCTTGTTCCTCATCTTCATCCTCCTCCTCGTCTTCCTCTCCGATCTTGATGCTCGGAACTTCCGTGACGGGCACACCGTCGCCGGCGTCACTAGCTCCGTCAGACTCCTCGCCCTCCTTAACATCCTTGTCCTCTCCTTCCTCCTCACCACCATCTGATTCCACCTCCTGGAATTATATGGCAATTATGTCACTACCCCCTAATAACAAATGTCCAAATGTTGGGTGTTTCAATTTAACCCTTTCCCAAACAAGACCGGGTTTTGAAGTCCCTAAGAGAAAAGGCTTGGGACAACATTGAGGCAAAAGAAGAAAGTGCTGATAATCAGCACTTTCTCCTTTTGCCTCAATATTTTCTGTGCTATATTGTACAGAATATTCCATTTTAGTTATTTTAATGTTGTCTTCTGCAGCAGCTTTGAATTTGGACTACCCTAAAATTTTGTCGTTTGGGAACGGGTTATGTCACTTCTCCCTAATGACAAATGTCCAAATGTTGGGTGTTTCAATTTAAAAAGAGATGAAAACAAAGTGGCAGATCCAGAGGGGGTTCCCAGGGTGTGTGTCAAACTAACCCCCCTTTGTAGCCTGATAATTTCATTTTCATACAGATAATCAGTCAAAATTGTGTAATACTTGGACAACCCCCTCCACTCTCCCCGTCCCCCTCCCCCTGCAGCTTGAACCCCCTTCATAGAAGTTCAGGATCCGCTGCAGAGACATTTTTTCACTAAAAGTAGGAAATGTGCATTTCATAGCATGGAAATCATTATGGAACAGGGCATTTACAATAGTGAATCCTGTGTGACTACCACTTAATCAATAAACTGATTTATTTGCTGCTTTAACTGATTTACTCATAGCTCTCTTTCTATACCGTACATAGCATGCAGTCTGAATTAAGGGGTTTACCTTTATTTCAGGCTCATTTCTTCATAACAAGTCATCATGTAGTTATCTAGAATTTTTGTATTTCATTAAAAATGTATAAGTCTATGACTTTTTCTTATTGAAATCCACACTTTATGAAAAAACTAAAAATCTTACATAGAATGTCTACAATTATTTACACATGCTTAGTTCCAAGTATTTCAAAATACATTGAACACTTAAAAAACCAAAGCTGCTAAAAAGGTAAAATAAAGGTTTACAGTTTTTTATCTAGATATGTGAAGTGAGACATAATACATACATTCGTATATACACAGTAATGTATGAGCCAGAATCTAGAGACAGAGCCGCAGGTACTTGCCTTGACATTTTAGACCATCAAGGACTCACAATAGCTTGTACCTGAGTGCTGTTAGGATTAGGGCTTGTATGGATCTCTGAGAGTTCAAATAGGTTATGAAGAAGCTATTAGAAAATAACATGGGTCTTAATAGGGAACGATTTTATCCAGTTAATTATGACGTAATTTCGGACAAACAATGGCAATGCATATGTGTTGTTATAGACTCTCGCAACTACGGCTTGAATCAAGCCGTAGTTGCGAGATTTTATAACAACCCCAACGGTTTATCAAAACATAACGTAAAACCCATTCTACGAGGGATGTTTGATAAATTCGCGGAATTATTCTGTAATTCAAATTCGTGGTTGAATATCAGAATAAAATCTGTTTCGTGATAAATCTTAGCTATTCGTTATTTCGTGTGCAAAATATCAAAATGATACGTTCGCAAATACTTTCTACAGAAATCATTAAATAAGGTCATGTCTTGCCGGTTGCCTTCGGCCAGAGCGTCACGTAACGTCACACCGTCGTAATTGACGTCAGGTCTGTGAAGTTGATAATTAAGCGACCCGTTGAGTATTTCAATATTGTCTCCAACGACACCTTTGAAGTTCCTGTTTATGTGTTTGAACAATTAAATGTTTCCTTAACCCAGTCACTGATGAATGGCCTTATTCTAGTCACTGATGAATGGCATGATAAACTAGCGAATTTCTTAAGTTCGTCGGAAGTTTCAAAATGCTGGCCAAATAACTATGATATTAGATCCGTACTGTCCATGTATGAGGGCGTGCCTAGCGTTTTACATACATATATTTCTTTCTTTGTTTCGGGATCATGGTAACGAAGCCGCATTTCGCAAGTCGTTACAATTTTGTCCGATGATTTGTCGCAACCAGACTCGTACCGCATCAGAAAATCTCAAGAATAGTTAGAAGACTGAACATGATTCTTCGGGTCGACGTCTCGTAGAAGAAGAGAAGCCAAACTACCGGAAACATTTAACATAATCATTCAACTCCTGTAAAATTTTGATAAACGACTTAATCAATTCTAAATGGACAACTTCACTGCAATATGCCATACAGTCAGGCACCTATCCGCCCTGACAAGCTGCCCTTCACAAGCACTTGTACCCTGACTGACTGAATGGTTTAGTCTCCTTGGACAGTCATCGCCATGTACCGATATTTGTCTGTCTTTAAACATCCATGCCACGTCAATGCAAATGCTTTTCCACATTTCGACACATTTTTCGACTTGCCCATTTCTCTTAATTTATCTGTAGGCGATAACTCTGAACAAACACAAAACATATCTACGGTGCTCCACCAGGTCATCAGATGACGTCAGTTTTCTTCGACGATTTGCTTACGACATGATCTTGAAAACACTGTTTACATCTCAACTTTTGAAATATAATCGGAAAATTTTCAGAAAATGACTAAACAATGTCAAACAAACGCAAGCTAAATTTCCATGGTTCTAGTGTACATTGTTATGGTGCTCAGGCACGATTTTCATGAACAAAATTATTTAAACACTGACCAAAGGCAACGTCGCGTTTATCGGTTGCTATGGAGACAGAAAAAAGTGCATTAGAGTAGGCAAATATTATTGCCGTTTTACTCCCAAATGTATGACATGATGTTCTATAGTATTATGTAATTTCATTATTTTTGAACACGAAATAAAAAAATGAGAAACAAATTCCGCGAATTTATCAAACAACCCTCGTATTTTTAGAACAAAAATTATTGCCATTAGACTGTGCATATGCACAGGCTGATATGGATCCTTGTTGGTCTCATAAGCCATAAGGGACCATTTCAAGATTCCGGCTCACATAATTTATTAAATTCAATTACTTTCACAACTCATGACCCTTTCAATCAATCCCAAATCTAGTTTTCGAAAACAAGTATCAAATAAAATATTAGATCTCTATTTCATACTAGTAAAGAACATTACCCATAACCACAAAAATATGATATTATATTGTCTGTAAGCCCATTTCTAACCAACAAAATTTAATGATGGTCTTTATTAACCCTTTCCCACACAATGTGCTTTGTATTAACCATTACCAAAACAATACCTGGTTTTGATGTCCCTTGTAGAAAAAACTTGGGAAAACATTAAGGCAAAAAAAAAGGCAATACTATTAATCAGTATTTTTCTCCACTTGCCTCAATATTTTCAATCCTATATTGCACATCTCTTTACTTACACCAATTTTGCTGCCTGCAGAAACTTTCAAATTAAGAAAGGGTTAAGACAGTTACATGGATATTCTTTTACAGTTAAGATGTAACATTATGATTGATTAAATCAACAAGGTATATATCCCTATAAGCTTACCACTGTTGGAAGCTTGATATGTGAAGATAAACAAGAGTGCCATGGTCACAATATACGCCGCCCCAGGGACTAAGTTTTAAGGGGGCATAACTCAGGCAAAAATCAATGAACCATAAAATCCTTCCTTCATGCACATCTACCAATTGAGGTGATAACATTGACCAAGTTTCAAGAAGATCCAGCCAGAAACTTAGGAGGAGTTGCCTTGACAAGAAAAGTGGACGGACGTACGGACGGATGGACGGACGGATGGACGGACGGACAGACAGAGAAGATGACGCCAATATACGTCCGCCTCCGGCGGCGTATAAAAATGAGACAGAAATAAGAAATAAACAACATCAACAGTAACTATATGAAAAAGAAATGTGTTTTAGACAAGACCGAAACAAAATGATTTGTAAAGTAAAAAATGATGTAACATAACATACTGATCTATCAAGCCAAAAAATATGATCTATTCTACCAGTAATCATGTTTCAAGAATACTATTTTCTGTGTATCAGCTTTTGTAAATAAAACATGGGTAGTGAACATTGAAAATAGTGCAAGTTCTTTAACCCTTTCCCAAACAAGGTCAAGCTCTAACATCAATGATGTTAATTTTTCTTGCTCTTGTATTTTTTAAGTTTGTTGTCTGCAACCCGTTTGAATGGAAACATGTCCAAATTCTGCCTTTGGAAAAAGGGTTAACATGCAACAAACAAAAGAGGGAAATGCTACTGTACAATATTGAGAATTACAACAAAGAATAAACATAACACTGAAATATACTAGCCTAGAAATACTATAACTGTATTTTGTGGTTATGGAAAATCTACAAAAATAAAACAAAATAATTTTTCTATGAAGATATCAGAAACCTCTGTCTACAAGCCTTTCCCTCACAAGACTTTAGTTGTTGTTGTTTTTTCTTTTTTTTTTTTTTGTTCCTAATAGAAAAAGCTTGTCAAACCCTTAATAAAAAGATATAATACTGATAAAGATATGATTTTTGCACAATATAGCACAGAAAGAATTGGTGCAAAAGAAGAAGTTTTTGTACACAAATCTGATCTTTTCAACAGGTATTTTGAAGTAAATAAGATACTGGTTATCAGAATTTTCTTCCTTCTCTAAAAACCTTTAAAAAGCTCTCTTGAATAGGGATGTCAAAACTCAAGGCTTAATTGGAAAAGGCTTAATAAGCTTGTCACGTTCAAAACTCTAAGAATTCTGTTTTTTATGCACATAAAATATTTGAGATTTCAATTTAAATTGGCTGAGACTTAAAGTAAAACAAATTAACAATAAAAATACAGATAAAAATGCTTTCCACAGCAAGAAAAGAAAGAAAAATGAAACAAAAAGTAAAATAAAATCTGGGTTGTATTCTCCCATTAGATGTCTAAACCTTTGACTTCATATAAAAGGGCCATTGACACCATCATGGCTCCAGATCAACCTGCACAAATGCCCAATCTGATCAAGATCCATTCTGTTGATGTTCTTTTATAACTAAGATGCACGGGGAAAAACAACAACAATAAATCTATATTGTATTCTACTTTCTGACTTCTTCAACTTACACTCTGGATAAAAGGGCAGTTTAGACAAAAACAGATCCACACCAGACTGCACAAATGCACTGTCTGATCAAGATCCATATTGTTGATGTTCTCTCATCTAATAGATGAGAGAACATCAACAAAATGGATCTTGATTAATGATTTAAGCTACGGGGGAAAAACATAAACTCTATAATGTAATCTACAGTCTGCCATCTACAACTTACACTTCGGGTACTATGTGTTCGAGGTGAAGATTTCAAGATGGGCTTTCTCTGCTTTATAAATAAACATTTACTCATGAATATGTACAGTTGTCTAAATCAAAATTCAGCAGAAAATTCATCTTTCAGAAGGAATTAATGTCAGATGAAATCTTATGTTCAACAGCATTTAGAATAATTTAACCCTTTCTCAAACAAGACCTGGTTTTGACGTCCCTAAGTGAATAAACTTGGGAAAACATTGAGGCAAAAGAAGAAACTGCTGATAACCAGCAGTTTCTCCTTTTGTCTCAATGTTTTCTATGGTATATCATACATAAATCTTATCATAATCAACATCCATTTTCTTGTCTTCAGCAGCTTTTGAATTTGACCATCCTAAAAATTCATTGTTCGGGAAAGGGTTAAACAGTAGAAGTCCCACAATCCAGAGAACAAAGATGCACACTGTCATTCACATCCCAATTTGTAGGAAAGATTGGTATGGAAAAAGAATAAGTACTGAGATATATAGTGTTTACAGTTAAGATGCATGTAGAATATCAAATGAGCTTCTAACCTATTTGAAGAATATACCGATAGATTAATAGATATGAATATAACAGTATAGATATACAAGTATGAATGACTCATCAAGCATTACAGGGCAACCTGAGAACTCAAATATCATAATGTACAATGTAGTATCCTGCAAATTGCTTGGTTTTATAATTATTACTGACAGTCATTGGTTAAATTTACACCAATAGGCAATAGTAAGGTAATTGTTGTTCACATTTTTTCTGTTTCAAATTAAAACTAGGTATCATTTCAAAGTTTTGTTCAAATAAGTCAATTGATCAAACGCCGACTGTCAATCAAAACATCAATTAGCCAATAGGCGATCAGAAAAATGTCATGCCCCAATTGTTCTTCGTTGCATGTGTTATTGCTGCGATTTATCAACTGATAACTGTGCTAACAATAGACTAGGTTAACTGTATGTTTTGATAAACCATCAGTGTTGTTATAAAATCTCGTAACTACGGCTTAACCCTTATCATGCTAAGCGCGACCACAGGTCGCGCTGCCCTACCCCATTCGCCACCGCTAAGCGCGACTCTAGGTCGCACTAAAGGGGTTCCCAAGATATGAGCCTCGTATTCACGAACTGATCACGTTTTATGCAAGTTTTGAGCTATATTTAGTAGGACACTCTCAGTGAAGGTCAATTCTGTAAAAATATCAGCCAACCAAAAGCCTTAGACGTCATAATGATGCACTGAATATTCAAGAGTGAAATTGGGAAAACCCTAATCCAAAATGGCGGCGCTCAGAAGGCAAGCATGTTGATGAAGTTGTGCGTGAATTTTTGATGATAGTGACTTTTAAACGGAAAGTGACTATAGTAGTGATGTTTAGAAATATATTTGGAACAAAATATCGTAGATTTGGACTTTATGTGTTAAATACCGATGGAATAATCGCCCCGATAGTGGAACGAACCAACTGTCACTTTTAGTGGGTCGGGCTTGATTGACAACGGATTTGTTATGATGCAATTTAAGTGGGTCAAAGTGAATCAACAACACGAAATTCTCGATGATCCTACACGGTATGTAGTCTTCTTTCAAAAAACATAGGGTTTATAGGGCTAAACTGCCTCATATATTCAATTCATAGTGTCGGAATAGGTGCACCCCATTTATACACTGTGCACAGTGAATTAATTCAGTGGTACGGAGGTGTACTAGTCAAATTTGATTCAGCATGATAAGGGTTAATTCAAGCCGTAGTTACGAGATTTTATAACAACACCTACAAAATACTAATTTATTTGTTTGAATTATGTCACGATTAAATGGATAAAATCATTCCCTATTAATGATCACAGCCCCATTGTTTGTCTTAAGTTCTATGTTGGGCGGAGCGATCTGTCGATTGGCGTTTGGTCAATTGTCAAGGTCAGAGTTTCAGTAAAATTCATGTTGGCTTGGCAGCTGTAGTCTTCTGGCAAACATAGAGTGCTATACAAGTTAAACCTTTGGAAAACAATAAAGACTTGGACTGTTCCATTTTGACAACTGCCAAAGACATCAGATTACCTCAATAAATATTAGATTTATGTACAACATAGCACAGAAAATATTGACACAGAAACAGACAAGAGCCGTCAGAGACGGACAATGCTCCCCGAATAAGGCATTGTCACAATAAATATATGCCATGCAGAGCTAATATAAAGCTAACAAATGTTAAGCCCCCTTTTTGCATGACATATTTTGTATACGCAAATTTTAAATACTTTATTGTCAAGGGCATCTGATTTGCTACTCAAATATGAAATTTCATCAAATTCTGACCATTAGACTAGGAGAAATTAGAGAAAAACTGTATTTGACCTTAAGTCCCCTTTTCCCATGACAAGGTCTCACATCCAAAAACCGGGAAAAGTACATCGGCATTTTGTCATAGGGAGTTCACATGGTAAGTTTCATTTGATTTGGCCCAAGGGTTATGGAGAAATCGCTTCGGACGGACGGACGGAATGACGGACGGACAGGACGGACGGACAGGACGGACGGACGGACAGACAAAGCGGCGACAATATGCTCTCCCTTCGGGGAGCATAAAAATGTTGATCATTGCCATTTTCTTCTTTTGCCTCAAGGTTCCCCCTAGCCATAAAGGAAATCAAAAGCATGTTTTGGGATAAAGTTAAAGCTTTAAGATCCATGTGATCAAGAATTGAAACACAATCCCTGTAAGCTAGATGAGTCAAATACCACTAAATCTATTATAGTATGATTTATACCTTATGTCCTCTCCTCTGAAATAAGCGGTTCATAATTTAGTTTTAATGTTCATTTTGGACAAAAATGCATGTTTTCATTACATTTATCCATTATCATGTTAAATAGAATATCTGTTGCTACCTCTACAAAGTGACTGGAAAAGGCAATGATAGCATCTCACAGTAGTTCCTTTAGAACGAAAAGTTACCTCATTTGAAAAATGTACCTAGTTGCTTTATAACATCCATCTAATTAATCAATGGTTAGCTTAACCCTTTCCCAAACAAGACCTGGTTTTGATGTCTACAAAAGAAAAGGCCTTGGAAAACATTGAATCAAAAGAAGAAACTGTTGATAACCAGCAGTTTCTCCTTTTGTCTCAATATTTTCTGTGCCATATTTTACACAAATCCTATCTTCAATAACAACCATTTTGTGGCAGTTTTTGAAGTGGATCAATCTAAAATTTTGTCATTTGGGAAGGGTTAAATTTTATTTCTAATCAAAGAAGAGAAACATCTGACTAAACTGATAATCAATGAGATACATACAGAGACTTTATCGCTGGTAGACGTTGGACTAGCTCCGTCGTGACGTTTCAGTTGTATCGTGGGCATCTCGTCCTCCTCCTCATCTGATGACTCGTCTAACTGCTTCGTGAACTCTTGTACGTGTTCTAAACTGTAACAGAACAACATAAGATACATACAGAGACTTTATCACTGGTTGATGTCGGACTAGCTCCGTCGTGACGTTTCAGTTGTATCGTGGGCATCTCGTCTTCCTCTTCATCTGATGACTCGTCTAACTGCTTCGTGAACTCTTGTACGTGCTCTAAACTGTAACAATACAACATAAGATACATACAGACACTTTATTGCTGGGTTAAAATTTGACTGGCACTGTCGTTAAGTTTCAGTGAATTCTTGTATGCGCTCTTAACCCTTTACCAAACAAAACCTTGTTTGGACATCCCTAATCGTAAAGGTTTGGGAAAACATTTAGGCAAAAGAAGAAAATGCTGTTAATCAGCATTTTCCCCTTTTGCCTCAATATTTTCTGAGCCATAATATTACACAATTTTGATATGAATTCATGCCAATTTTGTTCTTTAAAGCAGCATTTGAATTGAAAAAGTCAAACTTTTCACCGTTTGGGAAAGGGTTAACTGTAACAAAACAATTTAAGTCCCTAAATGGTGTGCTATACACATATGACTCTTAGAGATGACCTTGACCTTTACCACAGCCCTACCATTTGTATCACTTAATATCTTTGTCACTTACAGTTTTAAAGTAAATATGACCAATATTCAGGTTTTCGTAGATAAACTGAGTAACAGATAAAAGGGGTAAGAGCTTTTTTAAATGCAATGTTTCCTTTGTTGTTCATCAAACCATATGTTTTGGGTACTCATTGAGACAATTCGAATGAGTCTCACAGCATAGGGTTTGAATTTCAAAAAAACAAATTTACATCTACTTCACTCCCTCTTATCGGTTGCCCTACTCAAACATGTACTCGGATGATGTATAAGACAAACAATGTTGACTTTGACCTTTGTCAATACTCATGCCATCACAATTTTGAAAGGTTTCAAATAAATTGTTTGTGAAATTCCATGTTACAATGTACCATGTTATGTAATAAAGTCTGACCTACCCCAATTTAGCTTTCTGTTTGATAGTGTCAATCAAAAACTTCCACCTGCGACCATGACCTTTGTGACTCATTACCTTCGCAAACAGCTTCTCCCAATTCATCACTCGCTTTTCTCTTGCTATTCTCTTAGACTGTAAATCAATTGATACAATTGTCTTACACTTGTAATTTAGAATACGGACACTACTCTGTTGTCTGCACTGATCACTGATTTAGGGCCCTAACATAAAAATTATTTATCAGTTTAAATTAAGAGAATTTGAAGATGACAATTTACAAGTGAAACAATATGTGTTTGTGAAAAACATATGCCCCCGAAAGGGCAAATGCTTAGTCATGACAGACACAAGAAAAACAATATGCCCTTGATCTTTCGATACGGGGGCATAAAAATAATTGAAATAAATTCAGTAGTGTAGAATACATTCAAGGTAAAGAAACCAATACTTGATCCTAGCATTTTCTTATTTTCTCTCAATATTTCTAAATTTTTCTTTATTAACAAATTCCCACAGTGACACCTTTTAAAAGCCCATAAGGTTAGAGCTTTGGAAAACATTGTGGAAAATGAAGAAATTGCTTGTGACAATCAATTTATTCGTTTCCCAAAAATCTTTTCTACACAAAACAACCAATAAATGTAAAATTTCATTGTTTTGAAATTGTTGTCTGTATCATTTCTGAATTTAGACCAGTCTAGAATTTTATTGTCTAATGATGGGTTAAGTATATCAAAATCAGCCATGCTTTAGGATAAAGTTGATACAGTTTAGACTTACATGAGCATCTACAAGCTGCAGACGTTTTATAGCAATGTTTAGTTGTCTCTGCTTGGCCTCATAATCCTCGTGTAATTTCTTCAGCGCCGCACTTTTCTCTTCCCAGGGCGTGGAATATACCCTCACCAGGCGTAACAGCTCATTCACTGGCATGTTCAGGTCACTTATACTAGAACAATTTACACTATATTTTGATTTAATTGTCAAACAGTGTAGTTTAAATAAATATCACATATAGCTTAACCCTTTTACAAACAAGACCTAGTTTTGACATCCCTATTGGTAAAGGCTTGGGAAATTATAGAGGCAAAAGAATAAAACGCTGATAACCAGCATTTTCTCCTTTTGCCTCACTATTTTCTGAGCAATTTTGTACCCAAATTCTATCTGTACTAACATCCATTTTGTCATCTGTAGATACCTGTATCATTGATTGAACTTCAAAAGGGATTTGATATGATGAGGTGAATCTAAACATCAGGCGAGTTCAAAGAAAAAACATTTGATGGTAAAACAATCCTACAAAATTTGTAAGTTGTTTCATAAAATAATTACACTGCATTTCACATCCATATAGTCTAATGCAAAAACTTTAACTTATTACAAGACAGCAAAATTATAGACTGATTCAAATTCAAAAATGTGGCAGATAACAACTTCAAGTAAATAAAATTTCATATATCTTAGTCTTTTGAAGTGGAAAACATTGTGGGAAATAAAGAAATTGCTTGTCACAAGCGATTTCTGCATTTTCCACAATATTTTCCAACGACATTATTTTGTATGGCGTCATAAGGTGTCACTGTTTGGGAATGGGATAGATTCTGACGACTCTGGAGTTTCTAGTTAGAGTCATGAATACTATACCCCTTCATTGACAAATAACTTTCATTTTCTATACTGTAAAAGTCTTTAATTTCGCGGGCTCAACATTTCGCGATTTCGTTGTCTGTGATTTATTCGCGAGTTTATAAATTCGCGGGTGTTGGATTAAAAGCTCGGGTAGTTCCGTTGTTTTCCGGAAATATTCGCTTCGTTATATTCCGTACATGTCTGTTTAACCCCAATGAATACATGAGAGATGGTTACACAAAATGTTTATCACACCTGTCTTCTCTTTATAATTGTTTTCACATCTTTTCATCTTTAACTGTTAAAAAGACAATATATGTATTGTCCCTTCATGTGCGACAAAACGTGATTAACGTAAGAACGTAACTGCTTCAGGTCACTCTTTTACGACCATATTCTAGAGAAACGCATGTAACAAATATACTTTGTATTTCTAATCATGTTTATCATCATAATAATATAACATTATGATGTTAAAAATTTGCATTTTTCATACATTGAAAGGTGGGTAACGATCAAAATTACCGATTTGAAGTGTTTTTACTGGACATATATAATTTCGTTATGTTCCGGAATCCGAAAAACCATCGGTAATCTCCGGCATTCTGAGACTAATATATTCACGAGATTGATGAATTCGCGAGATGACCTACTCGCGAAAATCAGCGAAAATTAAGTCCTAGCGAATAAATAGACTTTTACAGTACCTTCTAAAGACTTTCCCAGTGTTGGTGGCCAACTTAATTAACAAGGTGGGAGGAAGTTGATGCTTTAACATTTCATCCTTCATGTCCAGTAACTGAAATTGGTAGAATAGAAAAGTTTAGTAATCCTTCTTCACAAAACATTAATTAACATTCTATTGACCAAACGTTGGCTGCCAATCAAAACCATCGATAAACCAATGGACAATCAGAAAAATGCCACACCCCCATTGTTTGTCTTAAATTCTTCGTTGCACATGATATTGTACTGATCTATCCACTGGCAATCAAAACAATCAACATGCAAAATTAATGCTCCCTATTGTTTGTCTTATAATCTATGTTGGGCGGAGTGATCTATCAATTGGTGTTTGGTCAATTGTAATGCAAAGAATAATTTGTGGACGATGAATGAAATGTGAGTAAGTAAGGGGGATTTTTCTTAACCTTTTCCAAATTGAAAGCATTATGGAATGGTTCAACTTCAATGGCGTTGCAGACAACAAAATAAATCATCCTGTCAGAGAGAAAATTCTCTTCCATAGGTTGAAAGATATTGAAGAAAAGGAAGAGAGTGTTGGTTATCAGCATTTTCTTCCTTTTCTTCATTATTTTCACAAGCTATGGAACTTATGTGTAAGGGGTCACTGTTTTGGGAATTGTTTATTAAAGTCAATATTACAAAACAATGGAAATGGACAATATTAATGAGCACTTTACCTCTTCCAGTGCCGTGTGTACAAGAGCCATGGCATTTGTAACTCCATCACAGAGAATATCAAACTTGTTTGGTTCCCCTCTCTTGATACCCTCGTCTGGAGCGTCATCGTCCGAAGTACTTGATTCACTCCCGTCACTCTGTCAAACAGAAAATAAATATTGACCTGTCAAGCTAAAAGGAAACACCTGGAAGGTGTGAAAAGTATCAACCCTTAGTCAGCCTGTATGGACTGCCCCGTCTGACTAGGGTGGCAGTGTTCTCCCCAGCCCAATAAGCTGTATCGGTCCCACTACAGCTTCATGTAAATCAGTGTAATGCCCCTACAGCTTCAAAAGTACCCCTCAGCTTAATTTCTTCAAAATGGTCACCAAAGAGAGACATTTACATGGTATTTCATGTCAAAAACTGATAAATGGGGCATTCTTTTAAACTAAAAACTACTAATTCTGTATAAAAACATTATGGGAAAAGAAGAAATTGCTCAAATTGAGCAATTTCTTCTTTTCCCATTATGTTTTTAATTCACAATCTTTTGCATGAACACTGTGTTGCAAGGTTTATTAATGCCACTATGGCTTAAAAATATTCTGTGGAGAACCCTGGGTGGAAATGTTTCACTCTATGACAATTTTTTCTGAAAGAAAATTTTTCTATCAAACAATATGTTCAATTTTGAAATTGCTATATCTGGTTGACTTCTGCTAAATCCAATCTGATAAAATTGTTTGCCTATGTAACCCATGCCTATGATGCCAATGACAAAAATCCTAGCTCAATAAAAAGGATCCTTATGGCATTTTTTCCATATAGTGCCAAACCCTAACCCCTCTTTCTGTCCTTCAATATTTTCTGACTTTCTCTCCTTGTTTGGGAAAGGGTTTTTAAAAAATATCAAACTCACAAACACTACATATTATGCATGAGCCAAGATTTGGAAAATAGGGCCCATATAGTATTTCAGCGGCGGATCCAGGATTTCTGTGAAGGGGGTGGAATATACAAATAAAGGGTTCGTTTTCATAGTATTACACAATTGTGACTGCATTTCTGCATGAAAATGAATGATCTGGCTACAGAATTGGGTTTGTTTGAACCCCCTGAACCCCGTCTGGATCTGTCACTGTATTTGAGATCAACGTGGATCCAGATCCATACACAGTCTGATCTAAATACTTCTTTAATTAACCCATTACCACACATAGACACCTTTTGACACCCTCACAAAAAATGCTTTGGAAAACAATGTGGAAAATAAAGAAATTGCTTGTCACAAGCAATTTCTTCGTTTCCCACATTGTTTTCTACCAAAAAATACAAAAAAGTGTAAAATTCCAATGACTTAAAGTTGTCGTCTGCAACACCTTTCAAATTAGAATAGTCCAACATTTTGCCGTCTGGTAATGGGTTAACCTATTGCTAAACATTGATGCCCCTCAAGATAAAAATTTGAGAAAACATTGTTAACATGAAGAAATTGCTTGTGAGCAGCATTTCTTCAATTCCCACAATGGTTTCTACCAGGAACTGCCAAAACAATTAAAATTTTATTCATTTTGAATTTTTGCCCGCAACTTCTTTTAATTTGGACTAGTCTAAGATTTTTCCATCTGGTGATGAGTTAATAGCTTCTTCATGACTCATATCAACTGTCTAGGAGCAGCATTAATCCAGATTGATCAGACTGCACAATTTGGACTGGAAACACATGTGATTTAATGCTATAAGGGACGATTTTACAGATCTAAACCCTTGCCCAAATAAGACCTGGATTATAACTAGAACTGTCGCAAAGCGGACAAATACCCCCCACTAGCGCCTTGTCACTGAAAAAGTGCTATAGGTCAACCGGTTGTTGACTTAAGAGCACGGAAACAGATTTTATACAAAGTCAGATCGTGACCTTGACCTTTGACCTTTGTGACCCAAAAACAATAGGGCACCACCTTGGGTCATGGGCAACAACTGTGTAAATTTTCATGATTCTAGGTCGACCGGTTCTTGACTTAGAGCACGGAAACGGATTTTAAACAAAGTCCGATTGTGACCTTGACCTTTGACCTTCGTGACCCAAAAACAATAGGGCACCTCCTTGGGTCATGGGCAACAACTGTGTAAAGTTTCATGATTCTAGGTCAACCGGTTCTTGACTTAGAGCACGGAAACGGATTTTAAACAAAGTCCGATTGTGACCTTGACCTTTGACCTTCATGACCCAAAAACAATAGGGCACCTCCTTGGGTCATGGGCAACAACTGTGTAAAGTTTCATGATCCTAGGTCAACCGGTTCTTGACTTAGAGCACGGAAACGGATTTTAAACAAAGTCCGATTGTGACCTTGACCTTTGACCTTCGTGACCCAAAAACAATAGGGCACCTCCTTGGGTCATGGGCAACAACTGTGTAAAGTTTCATGATCCTAGGTCAACCGGTTCTTGACTTAGAGCACGGAAACGGATTTTAAACAAAGTCCGATTGTGACCTTGACCTTTGACCTTCGTGACCCAAAAACAATAGGGCACCTCCTTGGGTCATGGGCAACAACTGTGTAAAGTTTCATGATCCTAGGTCAACCGGTTCTTGACTTAGAGCACGGATACGGATTTTAAACAAAGTCCGATTGTGACCTTGACCTTTGACCTTCGTGACCCAAAAACAATAGGGCACCTCCTTGGGTCATGGGCAACAACTGTGTAAAGTTTCATGATCCTAGGTCAACCGGTTCTCGAGTTAGAGCACGGAAATGAAAAAGTCTACGGACGGACGGACGGATGGACGGACGGACGGACGGACGGACGGACAGACAGACAGACATGGTGAAACCAATATACCCCCCTCTACTTCGTAGGTGGGGGGTATAATAATAATATTATGTCCCTTACAGAAAAGGCTTGGAAAAACATTGATTAAAGGGGGGCAAGCTAGGCTGTCGAAAATTCAAAATTTAATGGCACAATAATAACAAACCAGAAATAATGTATGAAATTACCAACCTGAAGGGGTAGAACACTTACGTCCATTATTAGCACTCATCAAGCTTTATTAAGTATTAAAACCCCAAGTCAATAAATAACATGCAGCCCGTTTTATTGTCCTTGTTTTTGTTTTGTAACGGCTACATATGCCCAACCTTCAAAAATCAATTACGTCAGAGGTACGTCATCTGTGCTCAGCGAGATTCAACACACCGTATAACCGACTGCGTCGAAGGTTTGCGAAGATAGATTCGGCATCTGATGTCATGTGCATGGTAGGTCAAATGAATTTACTTTTATAAATTAACGAAAGGATCTTTGGTATTCTACAGTTGATAAATACTAGTATAAATGTTCAGTATTTGTACAAAATAAACATTTCCATGTATCCCTCGCAAATAAGGTCACAGTCATCGACACAGCCGGTTGTACGGTGTGTTAATACCGCTGAGGTGTGTCTCGTTGACCTTGACCTTGTCTCATTTTGAAGTGAAAATAGAGTGTGTAAACAAGCTTGTAAAGGATTGATCTTTAGCAAAGGAAAGATGGTTATTTGCCGTGTTTGAGGTTTTCATGCATTGTAAATTGTTTTTCCATGCACAAACATGAGTTCCCAAACAGTTCGGAAGCATAAAAACCTAGAATGGGCCCCTTTAAGTTACAAAAAGAAATGTTGATTATTAGCATTTTTTCCACTTTGCCTCAATATTTTTGTTATCTGCAGCAGCTTACAGAATGGACCAGCCTAAATGTTGGCTGTTTGCGAAAGGTTTAATTAACCCTTTCCCAAACAAGACCTGGTTTTGACGTCCCTAATTGGAAAGCCTTGGGAAAACATTGAGACAAAAGAAGAAACTGCTGATAACCAGCAGTTTCTCCTTTTGTCTCAATATTTTCTGTGCCATATTTTACACAAATCCTATCTTTAATAACATCTATTTTGTCATTAGTGGCAGTTTTTGAAGTGGATCACCCTAAAATTGTGTCGTTTGGGAAAGGTTTAAGTAGGATATTTTCTCACATCTCTGTGTTCCTCTTCCATCTCCTCCTCATCATCTTCCTCGGCTAGCGCCTCCAAATTACGACCTTAATGAAAAAAGAAATATAAATTCATTAACATATTACTAGATGGCAAAATTAAAGACTTAAATCCAATTCAGAGGCGTTGCAGACGGCAATTTCAACTTTGAAATTGGACATTTTTGGGGTCTTTCTGTGTAGAATAACTCATGGTCAGGTGTAGCAAATATTTGTGGAAAAAGAAAAAACAAGCAATTTCATTTTCCATAATGTTTTCCAAAACCTTTATTTTGTATGGCATCAAAAGGCCAAGTACTAACTTCCATAACACCCTAACCGAGCCTCCAGGTGCTAGACCGCATAGGATTATAATATCCAACCATTGATGGGTGACGTTTTTGTCAGAAAGGATATTTCCTGTAGTCTGGGTATCGAACCCCAGTGAGAGGCAGATGCACTACCAACTGCGCTATGACAGAAAGGCTGGAGAAAATCACTGATAATCCTTTTCCATAAATTTGATCGGGGCCCTGAGCTGGTTCTCTCTACTTCTAAGTCAATACACATGTATATAAATCGCAACGAGAGTTGAGGCATTGCTGACCGGTAACCGCCCTTGACCAATGCCTAAGGCCAGATAGTGGTGAGCGCTGCGCCAAATGGCCATTGCATAAAGTTTGGACTTGAGTTCTTTAGCATAAAAATACAAAGATCAAGGGAACACATGAAAGTTAAAAACAAGTTTTTTTGTTAATGTTTGGGCTAAATATTTGCTGTTTATCATTTTCTAAACACAACTTAAGCCATACCTGTCAACTTTTGGAAATTTCAAAGAGTGAGATTGCGCGTGACGACCTTTAAATGAGGAGTTTTCGCGGGTATTTTTCGCGCGGAGTGATTTAACCTCAACTTTTAGGAGTGAGATTTTTTTGCAGTGTTTCTTCAACTTGAGTCTTTAAACAATGACAATAGCTTGTTCTCTAGGTCTTATATTTATCATTTTATTTCTTTACAAAAGCAGAATAGTTAAATAGCAAAGTTCATAAAGGATAATTATTGTAGGAAACAAGACATCCTTTGTTCCAAACAATTCTCACCAACCAATTTGTTCAAACTTTATCTCTAACTTTCTGGGGTTTTTTTGTATTTTTTTTATTCTTCTGTAGCCTGTTCACAGTTTGGCAATTGCCAAGTTCCTTCCCTTTTTTTAAAATTTTCTTTTAGTCTGTTAAATGATGCAAAATAATGCCTGTGCGACCATATCATGGTTATTTTGCGTATAAGAAAGCCATTAGAAGTGCAATATAGACGAACATAAGGTAAACCGCAAAACATAATGGGGCGAAACAACCTACGAGTGCGAAATACCGATTTTCTGGAATGTACAGAATCTTATCGAAGCGGTGGCCCACGATCGATCTGATATTCTCAGCGAAGACTGTTATACTAGTTGATCATCATCCATTAAATCTTGTTAAATGGTAGAATTGCGAAGATAAACTCGATAGGAATCAAAGTTTGTTTACAACTGAGTGGGCAAGCACTAATTGTCATCGACAGATTATCGGAAAACTGCCCCCTCGATAACATATCGCGCATTTTGATTGGTTGACTTGTCGATATTAGCCACGCCTTACACTTACCTCATGTGTAATAAGTCGACCCCCGAGATCGTCGAGTTAACGCATCGGCGCGTTTTGATTGTCAATCAAGGAAGGTGACAATAAACAAGATAATCGCTAATTGAGCGAGTAAGGATGCAATTTTAGTCACTATGATAAACAATAATGGCAGACGGAAATTGCAAGCGTGTGATTTCTGGAAAATCGTGTTTTTTAGCAATTTTAGACCATTCGTGCGTGTGATGAACTCCTGCACTTGAAATCGTGTTAGTCACGATTTTTTCCTGAAAGTTGACAGGTATGACTCATAGGCCCTTGGATCCAGGAATAATAACAACTTACATATAGTCCTAAATAATATAAATATTTATATTATTTAGGACTATATGTAAGTTGTTATTATTCCTGGATCCAAGGGCCTATTGACCCGGTCGGCACAATTCTTTCAGCCAATCAAAAACGTCGTCAGCGGACCTGCACTCATTCGGTGGAGGTGAAAGCTTCGGTCTTTTTCGTTGAAGCATAACCAACTTTCAGCATTAATATCTCGACGACTACGCCTGATTATTAAAAATGCGTTGGTAGTTAGAAAGTTTAAATCACATTCTTTAAAGAAAGAGTTTTGTTTATGAATTTTAACGATGGATTTTTGAAATAATCTGCCTCAAAGTTGGTATCCCGTAACGATAAAGACCGAGGTTGTACCCTCGATGAAAAAATGAAAGTGAGGCTATGACGTCATCCCGACTGATTCTATGGTATGACTTAAGCCTAAAACATTGAGAAAACTGGTAGACGGATTAATTGAAAGTTAGCTTTTAAGTAACATCTTCTGAAACATTAGCTCACCTCTATCCATTGTGGTATCAATCTTGGACCTTTAAAGCAGGCAATCTAGATCTTGAACAGGGTACCTGCAAATCCTAATTGGCAGCCATTTGTAAACTATGAAGTTGCTAGTCACGTGACCGTTATTTTTACAACATCGTGAAAAATAGTTATTCCCATTTAAAAGAGATTTTAGGTATGATTTCTCTTCTAAAGCTTATCTTACACCCAACAAAATATGTTAAATAGTTAAGCAGATTTCTAAAGACATTTTTCACTCTAAATTTTACCGATGAATTGCGAGTAATGATCTTTCAAACTATCCACTACTAAGCCGCGTGCGATTTAGGCCAGAAGTTGTCTTCTGGAAGAAGAAGAGCTAGTCTGGTTCCCGGCTCTGATACACTACGTAATAGAAAAAATACTACGTAGTGTATCAGAGCCGGGAACCACTCTCTTCTGGAAGAGCTCTACCGGCCTAAATCGCACACGGCTCTACACTAGTTGCTAGAATAAACAAATATGGCGACCAAAGAAGATTTTTGAAACGGGTTGAAGGTATTTCGATAAAAATATTGGTGTTTAATTGGAGGGAAGGATTTGTTGGTAGCTATAAATGAAGATTTTTTATTTAGATAAACTATATCTGTTGAATGATAGCCAGCATACATGCCGATCTAGCAATAAAAGTTTTACATGACCTCAACGCTAACCCGAGATAAAACGGTTTTGAATTATGTACATGAAAACTATATAAAGGCAATTTGGATGGTCAACTTACCAGAAGTCCGATTAGCTCAGTGGTTAGGGCGTCTGATTAGTGATCTAGAGGTCCCTGGATTGAATCCCAAGAGTGAAACATATTTTAGTCACTCCCCCTTTCTTCAAGCGCGGATCCAGGTATTTTTCCCAGGGGGGGTCAACCAATCTTTAACCCATTTTTGCCAAATTCCAGGGGGTCAGGGGTTTACTTTGGATCCGCGCATACAGATACCGTGAAGGACTAAACGTAACAACAGTTTGTGGTGGCACACAGGGACGAATGACACAGCTATTTTGGGACATAACCAGTAATCTTTTTGATAACCGCTTTTTTCGCCAAATTCCAGGGGGGGTCATGACCCCCTGACCCCCCCTCTGGATCCGCGCATGTTCTTTTTACATTTTTCATACCAAATGGTTCTACAGATTGCAAAGACGTAATAAAAACACAATTACCAATTATGTTTTAATTGCATCTTAGTGATTTCTAGAATAGTTTGGTTTGAGAAAATGTATTAAAACAAAAAGTAGACGAAAAACATTTGTCCAACGTAGGATTCGATCCTTGGACCTCTGGAGTCAAAGTCAGACGCTCTACCACTGAACTAATCGGACTATTGGTAGGAGTTGCTTCCAAATTGCCTTGATATAGTTTTAATGTACATAATTTAAAACGGTTTTATTTCGGGTTAGCGTTGAGGTCATGTAAAACTTTTATTGCTAATATTAAAAATATACCGAAACCTATCTACTCTTCTAATGACCCTTCCCTGCTCACAAAAATAAAGAACTTCGCTCTTTATCTTTGTAATTAAATTAGTCCACTGGGGGCAGCCATTTTTGGAGAATGCCTGACGTACTAAAATACATAGTACGACTGGGAACCAGACTAGATCACTAGGTCAAATATTGTAAAATCCTTCTTTTTACTTTTGGAAAACCAATTTTGGACCAAACTTTGTTCTGAATGTGTATCTAGCCTCTAGTTTCCCGTAATTGTGCAGGTTCCCTTGTTCCATTAGTTGTATTTCTACACGTTGTTGTTGTTTTCTTGCAATGGTCATATGTATGATAAGTTTTGAGATTGTTAGGTGTTAAATGAAAACTAACATAAAAAATAATAACGGAAATAAATATTATTAAAATGCGTCACCCATTCGTCAGAACTGGGCTGATTTCCGTGAGCTTGACAACACCCTAGTATGCCAAACAATCCACCATATTGACATGTGTCAGATGCACATACTATCATTATTTACGTGATTTTCGTTATGGAAGCGATTACTTGCCTCTGACATAATCGCTGTTTCGAGGCTGAAAACATGTGTGACCTTAACCTCGGAAAATAGATAATGCCGGTGCTTGATCAGAGGAGACTTTTTCTGGTAAAACTGATCACCTCATGTACAAAGAGCAGGTTCTTTCTAATTACGTTGAAAAGGAATTAATTTGTAGTACTGGAATTTTACAATTAAATTTGTGTTACTTTCATTTTGGTTAGTGACACAGGATGTTGATTATTTTAGTGCGCATACGCAAAAGTTATGCTTTTAAAAGGTGCTCGAATATGGGAGGCTGCAGGCTAGATGATATCTATGTCATGTCAAGAAGTGGGTCATGCCAGGTCATTAACAAGGTCACAAGGTTTTATGAATTAAATCCTCCCTTTTGCCCAAGAAGTGCCAATCTTTGTCAAAATTATCTGAATTATTTAATTTCAGGATATCTAGGTCACGATGAAAAGTGGGTCATGGGAGGTTAAAAACTGGGTCACAAGGTCAAATATTATTGAATCCTTCCTTTAGCTCTGGAGATGCCAATTTTGCCCAAACTTTGTTGAAATTGTCCTTAACTTTGATCTTGATGATATCTACCGTGTAGGTCATGTTAAGAAGTGGGCCATGCCAGGTCAACAACTAGGTCACTGGGTCACATCTTCTATTTCTTCTTCCGACGTTCCTTTGACCTCATTTATTTTACATTGATTGGGAAGCAAGTTTCTTCAACATATTGATCTTCCTGAAAATCCACCAATACTTGTGCCGAATGTGTGGGCCAATGAGAAGCCAAGAACAATCCCCGCTACCGGGGATCGAACTCTGAACTTCTTAGTCGCAAGGCCGACGCTCTACCTCTCGACTACAGATACCACCATTTGCTCTAAAAACCAAATATTTTCTTTATCATCGTGATAACTTTTAAGAAAGTTTATCATGATGATATCTGTGTAATGTAAAGTGGGTTGTGTGAGGTCAAAAAGTAGGTCACTAGGTCAAATCTACTTTTTATTTTAGGAACAGAAATATTTACTCAATTATTGTGAAAATTTATCAGAATGTTTATCTTGATGATATCTGTGTGATATAAAAAGTGGGTCATGAGAGGTCAAAAACTAGGTCACTAGGTCAAATCTGTTTTTTGCTCTAAGAACTAAAATATATTTACTTAACTATTGTGAAAATTGTTCAGAATGTTTAACTCGATATCTTGAAAATTAGGTGACTTGGTCAAATTGTTGTAAAATCTTTTCAGAATTTTTATCTTAATGATCTTTAATTAATTCTACATGTAATATGTCTTAAACTTCTTTTAGGTGAGATAAATCTATAAACTTCTTTTAGGTGAGATAAATCTAGGGCCTTCTTGGCCCTCTTGTTTAAGAGTTATTGTCCTTTGAAAGGTATACTAAACTTTAAAATTCAGCTTCCGTTGGGACATGTGTTTACTTGTGAATTTTCTAATTCTTTCTTTTCTAGATACACATATAATACTAGTAAAGATGCCTCCCAAGAAGAAAGGAAAGAAGGGGAAGAAAGGAGGGAAGAAAGGGAAGGGAAAAAAGTCCAAGGAGCCTCAGATGACAGCAAAGGAAGCCATTCTGGCTTATCAGTATGTTTTAGTTTTATCTTACCCCTTTCCAAATGGCAAAACTTTAAGGGTGGTTAGTGGTAACACTTGAAATGATTTATGTCTTGTGTTGCACAGAAACTAATGAGACAAAAGGAGGAAATGTCTCTCATCAACCACAGTTCACATGTAAATGGAATTTGTCATTTCCGTCTCAACATAAAAAGCATTTCTTGGCTTAACTGCAACAATCTTAAACAAGAGTTGTCCGCGGACAACGTAGCTCGCCTATATGGGAGCTTGTCACAAAATCAGCCATTTTTTTTAAAAGTAGGTCAAACTCCAAGGTCAAGGTCACAAGGTCAAGGGTCATGGTCCCAAATGAAAGGTCTTGGCAGGAGGTATCCATGTGTGAAATATCAAGGCTCTATCAATAATAGTGCATGAGATATAAGCCAGGTTAAAGTTTTTCAAAAGTAGGTCAAACTCCAAGGTCAAGGTCACTAGGTCAAAGGTCATGGTCTGAAATGAAAGGTCTTGTCGAGATGTATCCATGTATGAAATATCAAGGCTGTATCTCCAATAGTGCCTGAGATATAGACCAGGTTAAAGTTTTTCAAGACGCGACGCTGACACCGACACTAGGGCCGTGACATTAGCTCCCCGGACATAAAGTCCTGGCTCGCTAAAAAGTGATAGCATTCAAACACATTAGAATAACCAATCTTGGCATCAAAACATGATTTGAATAAATTAGTCCATTACCAGACTGCAACATTTTGGACTGGTCCAATTTGAAAGGTGCTGCAGATGACAATTTCAAGTTGATGGAATTTTAAAAAAATATTAGTAGAATTATATTTGGTTAGAAGATATTGTGGAAAATGAAGAAATTGCTTGTTACAAGCAATTTCTTCGTTTTCAACAATGTTTTCCAAAGCATTTATCTTTAGGGGTGTCAAAAAGCGTCACTATGTGAGAGTGGGTTAATATGCAACAACAGTTCTGTTTTACTATTATTTCAGAATCAATGTTATAGAGAAGAAGTTGGAAGATGTAATGTATGAAACCAGAGGTTGGGAGGAGAAAAATAAACGGCATTTAGATAGGGTAAGATTAACCCTTTCCGAAACAAGACCTGGTTCTGTCCATCCTAAATAGATGAAGCTTAGGAAATTATTGAGGCTAAAGAAGAAAGTGCTGATTTCTCAGCTATTTTGTATACAAATCCCTACTTTAGCATCATGTATTTTGTCTCCTGCAGCAGATTTCAAATGGGACTACCCTTAACCCTTTCCCAAACAAGACCTGGTTTTGACGTCCCTAATAGAAATGGCTTTGGAAAACATTGAGGCAAAAGAAGAAACTGCTGATAACCAGCAGTTTCTCCTTTTGTCTCAATATTTTCTATGCCATATTTTACACAAATCCTATCTTTGATAACACCAAATTTGTCGTTTGTAGTAGTTTTTGAAGCTGATCATCCAAAAATTTTGCCGTTTGGGAAAGGGGTAAATTTTGCTGTTTGGGAATGGTTAACTAGCAGAGGTACAGATAAGAGGGGCTGGGGTAATTGACTTTTTAGGATGTGATGTGTAATTAATTGTTAACCCTTTCCCAAACGACAACATTTTTGGATGGTCCACTTCTAAAACTGCTACAAATGACAAAATGGAAGTTATTAAAGATGTTATTTGTGTGAAATATTGCATGGAAAATATTGAGACAAAAGGAGAAACTGCTGGTTATCAGCAGTTTCTTCTTTTGTTTCAATGGTTTCCCAAACCTTTTCTATCAGGGACATCAAAACCAGGTCTTGTTTGGGAAAGGGTTTATCAAACTATATATTGTTGGTACTCATTTGAATTGTCTAATTGAGACAACTCAAATCAGTAGCCACCACATAGCCACATAAAGTTTGGAATCAAAATAAGTATTTTAAAATGTTATTGCTGTGTCTTACTTATTGATCTATAAAAAGGGAGTTTATGATACTGGGAATTGTTTTCCTAACCATCCCAATTTTAGACCTGCTAAATTTTCCAGCCGGTGCTAGAGAACAAATGGATGTCTATAAAGAAAGGACGAAAATGGAATTGTAGAAAAAATTTGGGTTTTTATATCTACTCATAGCAGCTAAGTGATTTCTTGTGGACAGTAGGTGAAGCTTTGAATTTCATGGAGCACACATTGGTGCGCTGTGTTAACCCTCTTCCAAACAAGACCTGGTTTTGATGTAAATAATAGATAAGGCTTGAGAAAATATTGAGACAAAAGAAGAAAACTGCTGATAACCAGCAGTTTCTCCTTTTGTCTCAATATTTTCCGTGCCATATTTTACACAAATCGTATCTTTTATAACTTCCATTTGTCAATTTTGGCAGTTTTTGAAGTGGATCACCCTAAGATTTTGCCGTTTGGGAAAGGGTTTAAATCAGTACACCTGATAATTATTTTGAAAATGATTCACATACAGATTCCGAGCTTTTTTGTCTAAAGCTGGTCAAATTTGTTTCTTTTGCCATTACCAGAATGACAAGCTTAAGGAAGAACAGGAAGTGTTGATCAAACATTTACTGAAGCAGTCTAAAGATGCAGATAGGCTGTTTGAAGGAGAGGCGGTGCTAACTAAAGATGATGTTATACAGGCCATGCATGATAAATGGAATCAACAAAGGGACAGGGAGAAACAGATTGAAGGTAATCAGAGCTAAAGATAAGTGGTAATGTCAAAATGCAAAATATCTTTTAATATTCATCAAAACCTATGCTGTTTGTACTCATTTGAATTGTACGAGATGATTCAAATGAGTACCGGCAACATGAGGTTTGGATTCGAAATAACAATTTCAGAATGTTGTTACTCCCTGTTGCTCTGGGTAATAATAATGATATTACCCAGTCCCACATAATGATGCTTTTAGATGCCCCACAAGATAAAGGCGTTTAAAAAAAACTGTGGAAAATGAAGAAATTGCGTGTGCCAATAATTTGAATAACTCATTATAATTATTTAGAAATACCAACATATGAAAAATTTTACTGCTTGAAATGTTCATCTGGAACACCTTTACTTTGAATTTGGAATGGTCTAAAATTTTGCTGTGAGTATCTAACCAGTATTTTCTCCTTCTCCCTCAATTGTTTTGGGCCAACTTTCATCCAAATTAAAAAGTTGGTAAAACCCATATTGTCATCTGCAGCAGTTGTGGATTTGTGTAAGTATTAAGTTTTCTTGTTTTGGAAAGGGTTTACATGTTATATTGCATCTTCGCAAGCCAAGGGTGACATCTACGAACGTCGTTTCTGTATTCACCCTTGGCGTATTTAGTCCGATTTTCTTGGTCTCCTGGAAAGCGTTTTCATTGGTTCCAGCGAGGTCTCGCTGGAACCAATCAGATTGTCGACTGATACACTTGTTATGAGTAACCAAATCATGACAACGGGCGGGAAAAAGCATTTCATTTGCAACTCAGAAACGCGAAGATGGGTGATTTTTCCTAAGAATTACACTGCAATAGACAGGAATTCCCTAATTTTAATCGACGAATTATTATACTTTCTACAATTCGACCAAAAAAGCAGCTGACTTTTACATAATCCGCATGACGTATGACGCGAAAGACAACACGCGTTAATGACGTCATCAATAATGGACGTAAACAACCAGCAGAACAACCGCTAGGTGGCGCTTCGCGATTTCAAGAAAATCGAACTAAATCCGCCAAAGGTGAATACAAACGTAGGTGAGTTCAACCTTGGCTAGCGAAGATGGTTATATTGTACAATCATTACAGATCTAAAGAAGACAATAGCTCAGACAGAAGCAGAGATAGCGAAGGTACAGAAAGATGTGGATTATTGGACGAAATACAAGAACGAGGGACAATTCGAACATAAAACACAAGTACGGACACTCGAACAGGAAGTGGAGGACATGACACTCAGCTTTAATGAAATGAAAGGTTTGTATCATAGAAACATGGGCTTCTTGCATAACGTCCTAAAGCCATTCCTACACATTGACTCTTTTTGACTCCCCAAAATATAAAGGCTTCTGAAAACATTGTGGAAAATGAAGAAATTGCTTGTCACAAGCAATTTCTTCATTTCCCACAGTGTTTTCTACCCCAAAAGACCATTTACATAGCATATACATTTTTTTGTTCACTTGAAATTGTTGTCTGCAACACCTTTGATTTTGGATCAGTCTAAAAATGAGCTGTTTTGTAATGGGTTAACCAAACAATTATTGTCCTCTCTTAGAGCAGAACCACTTTAAATGTTTTCCTAAATGACAACATTTAAGATTGGTCCAATTTTTAGCGAGCCGGGACTTTATGTCCGGGGAGCTAATGTCACAGCCCTAGTGACGGTGTCGCGTACCGTCCCGTCCCGTCCCGTCTTCACTTGAAAAACTTTAACCTAGTCTATATCTCAAGCACTATTAGAGATACAGCCTTGATATTTCATACATGGATACATCTCTACAAGACCTTTCATTTGGGACTTGACCTTGTGACCTTGACCTTGGAGTTTGACCTACTTTTGAAAAACTTTAACCTGGCCTATATCTCATGCACTATTATTGATAGAGCCTTGATATTTCACACATGGATACCTCCTGCCAAGTTCTTTCATTTGGGACCATGACCCTTGACCTTGTGACCTTGACCTTGGAGTTTGATGTACTTTTAAAAAAATAGCTGTTTTTGTGACAAGCTCCCGTATAGGCGAGCTACGTTGTCCGCGGACAACTCTTGTTAAGTTTCTGAATACAACATATATGGAATATTAATATAAATGACTTGTGTTCATTATAGCACAGAATTTAGAAGCAAAATGAGGAAGCGACCCTTTAAAGTGACATTTCACATTTATTTCATTTTTAAAAGTATGTCTCGATGCAAAGATTGTTTATTCTAATGGGTAGAAATGCTATCATTTTATTGAAGTTGTTATTTATAAGTGAGAAATACGCCTTTGAAGTTGAACAGAAATGACCAATTCTATATAAATCTGAACTGTTGTCCACAACAATTTGTTTAATTTTAGCACAAAAATATATATTTCTCGTGAACAGTTCAATATTTTGACTTAAAATTTTCAGAATTTTCATAAGAAAAGATGATCTTTCAGATAGAATAAAAGTAAAATTTGTGTAAAAATAATTGTGAAATGTCACTTTAAAACTCAATGAGATTTTGATGTCATTGAATATTGTGACATCATATTTACCCTTTCCCATGAAATGACGCGTTTTGACTTGTACTGAGTCTGATCCTTTCCTGAAAATTTGGTTTTATTGATTTCCCAGATGGTCCTTTTTAGTGTGATGCTCCACACATATATTGGTAGTTAGTTTATCAATTATATAATGTAACCTGTGCTTATATATAGCTTTTATAAATGCTTAATATGTATGAGATTGCAAACTCAATATTTAAAGTTGATGTATGATTCTTTTTATAAATTTAAGTTTTATTGTATAATTTGTGTATTGATTTCTGTTTCTTTTGCTTGATTTGAGTTGAGCATGAAAACATATTTTACTTGCTGAAGACATGATAACCTTCATTTGCTTTGAACACAACATGTACAAGTATATTACAGCTAATGTTGAACCTTACTTTCAGAGCCTAGAGCCATTGCCATATTTCACAGTAAGCTTTTAATTGGGTAGCATTTTTTGCCTAATGGAACATTGACACATTGATTCTTGGACAATTATGGCAATATATCCATGTAGCAACTAGATATGCACTGATAATGAGATCTAGTTCTAGAATAGTATATGCCCAGTGCCATAATTCTATGAGAATTAGCGGCTTTTTTATGCTCCCCGAAGGGAGAGCATATAGTCGCCGCTTTGTCTGTCCGTCCGTCCGTCCGTCCGTCATTCCGTCCGTCCGTCCATCCGTCCGTCCGTCCGTCCGTCCGAAGCGATTTCTCTATAACCCTTGGGCCAAATCCAATGAAACTTACCATGTGAACTCCCTATGACATAATGCCGATGTACTATTCCCAGTTTTTGGATTTGAGGCCTCGTCATGGGAAAAGGGGACTTAAGGTCAAATACAGTTTTTCTCTAATTTCTACTAGTCTAATGGTCAGAATTTGATGAAATTTCATATTTGAGTAGCAAATCAGATGCCCTTGACAATAAACTACTTGAAATTTGCGTATAAAAAGTATGTCATGAAAAAAGGGGGCTTATCATTTGTTAGATTAATCTTAGCTCTGTATGGCATACATTTATTGTGACAATGCCTTATTCGGGGAGCATTGTCCGTCTCTGACGGCTCTTGTTTTATAATAACTCATTTTGATTGTATGACTTAAAATTTTGATTGTTCAACTTAAAATTGCATGCATTGGTTTGACAGTGAATAATATCGAAACATGGGCTACAAATTGTAAGAAGTACTACATTACTACAGGATCAGAAGATGCAGCTGCTTTAACCCATTACCAAACGGCAAATTTGCAGACTGTTCGAAATTCAAAGATGTTGCAGACGACAATTTCAAGTGAATGGAATTTAAAGTTTTTCGTTGTTTTACATAGAAAACATTGAGGAAAATGAAGAAATTGCTTGTCACAAGCAATTTCTTCATTTTCCTCAATGTCTGCCCAAGTATTCTCTTATGAGGGAGTCAAAAGGCATCACTGTGCAGTTTAAGTTTCCCCTTCTCACTTTGTTCACATCCTATTGTTACCAAACCTTTGGTAGGCAGTTATATAGATTGAGATTAGCCTGAGAGAGACATGCAGTATTATCTTAGTCTACACTGTCAAAAAAAACCATATTGTTTTCTATCTTGATTGTATCCGAATCTATACAAAATCAAATTTATTTTCTTTTTACTTTGTGTGTGTGTGTCTTGTTTTGATTCGCCTTATTTTTAGTGATGTACATATAACTCATACTAAGTCATGATATTATGTGATGACATGTGTACTAAGAATTGCACTATGAATATAGACAATGTATGCACAGAAAAGCTTCATTTTAACTTCCACATGCTTTAGATTATTTTAGATCATGTTCATAATGATAATCTTTTTCGAAAATCTGATATTCTGATTTTTAGGAACAGGTGTTTTGTAAGTAAAGGAACTGTCTTTTGACACTTGAACTATGCTTTTACCATTGACATGTAACTAAGAACATTCATGTAGATCTAAGTGCCCTAGGTGGTTAAAACGCCATTCTTATCAACCCTTTCCCAAACAAGACCTGGTTTTGACGACCAAAATAAAGGTTTGGGGAAGACATTGAGACTAAAGAAGAAACTGCTGACAATCAGCAGTTTCTCCTTTTGCCTCAATATTTTCTTTGCTATTTTGTACACAAATCCGATCTTTTTCAACATCCAATTTATCATCTCCAGAAGATTTTGAATTGTACCATCCTAAAATTTTGCTGTTTGGAAAGGGTTAAGTTATAAAAAGTGTTTTGGAAATAAGAGGCAGATTCAGTCATGTCTATTATTCACATGATTTTCCTGCAAAAAATTGCTAAGACATTTTATTTGACTTTACGTAAATCTAGATCTATTTCTTTTTTCCCCCAAATATCTTTTTCAAAATTTTGGATAAACAAAAAAACTGCTTGTTTGTTTGTTTGATCCTGAGTATATTTGTTACTGCTGTGGATGTCTCTATTATACTCAATATGATAGGGATAGGCAGCAGGGGCCCGTTTTACTAACAAACTTACGATTATTTTTTGCGTAATTACTTGTAACAACAAACCTGATTGGCCTAATCCGATTTTTCGTGCAATCAGATGCCCTGTTACACTGTTTACACAACAACATGATCGTAAGATCGATAGTAAAACGGGACCCTGGAGACCAGATTTTCTCACAACAATTACAAACCTATTTGGTCCTCTGTTACAGAGGTACAGTTAAAAGGGAGTAATGGCTGTTCAAAATGCAAATTATGTTTTAATATTCATCAAACTCTATGTTGTGGGTACTCTTTGAAATTGTCTCTTTTAGACAATTCCAATGAGTACCCACAACTTTTAAAAGCTTTGGACTTCAAATAACACATTTAGAATGCCTTTTACCCTCTCCTATATGTTGCTCTGCTGTTGTGTGTATCTTTGCCACTTAGAAGGCACTTAATGCTTTCCCAAACAAGACCTGCTTCTGACGTCCCTAATAGAATATGCATGGGAAAATATTGATGCAAAGAAAAAAATGCTGATAATCAGCAATTTTTCCTTTTGCCTCAATATTTTCTTCACCAAATTGTACAGAAATTCAAAATGTATTAGCACCCACTTTGTTGTATTTCTGCAGGAGCTTTCAACTTGGGACAGTCCAAAATTTTGTTGTTTGGGAAAGGGTTAATGACATATCACTCACATTATGGACTTGTCTAAATTCCTGGTCTGTTTGAGAAAGGTATAATGATGATAGTATAAATGTGTGTTACAGGTCATTTAGATGGATCCCTTGCTAAAACTAAAGAAGAAATAGCAAAATACACGGAGGAGAAGGTGGACCAGCAGAAACATCAAGCTTCGGAGGTATGTAAAAACTTTCTTAACCCTTTACCAGATGAACATTCTGAATAGCAAGATTTTTTCAAGATGTCTAATGATGTGTTAGATCCAGCTTTTTCAAATTCTAGGATTCTTACTTAGGTGTTTTAACCCTTTTCCAAACAAGACCTGGTTTTGACATCCTTAAATAGAAATGGCTTCAGAAAACATTGAGACAAAGAAGAAACTGCTGATAACCAGCAGTTTTTCCTTTTGTCTCAATATTTTCCTTGCTATATTGTACTCAAATTCTACTGAGCCCAGATAGCTCAGTCGGTTACGTCGGAGTCTGCCAATCAAGGGGTCTTGAGTTCGAACCCCGGCTAGGCCAGTATCCATTCTGACATTTGACAAGTCATTTGTCTCTCACTAATGGGTGTGAACCATCTATGTGAGAGAGCAGCTGGAGGCTCGGTTTGGATATCGTGGTTGTACTGGTGCGAGAAATACCAGGAACCCACGGTTAGGTGCTCCAGCCGCCACAATATGACCATAGAAGTTAAAAAAGGTATCAAAATCAAAATTGTACACAAATTCTATCTTAAACAAGGTCCATTTGTTGTCTGCAGCAGCTTTTGAAATGGAAATTTTGAAAATTTGCTGTGTGGTAATGGGTTAAAAGAATGCTCCATAATTTTTACAAATGATGTCATCATGGCGTCATTTGTATAAAGTATGGGGAATTCAGAACGCCACAGCTTATCAATTATCATACATTCAGTTCAACTTGGTCAATTTCCTCTCATATTGTTTCTACAGAATTGACTGAGGGGTTCCACAAGAAGTATAGAGTAATGTTGCTCTCATTGAGAGGCTAAAAATCTTGCTCTAAAGAAAACACCTCACATTGCAATTCCCTGAGCTAAAATGAGAAAATGATGGTTATAAAGAAATTACATTGTTGGATATATTGTAACAATTACTATCTTGTTTCGAAATGTTTTACTGTACATTTCAATTTTCACTGTTTAGGCATAATTTGATTATCAGTCAGCAGTAGTTTCCCACTATGGGCTATATATTAATTTTTGTTTCAGAAAGCCATAAATCAGATGGATAAACACAGTAGACAGGAGGTCCTTGATAATGATTGGCTAAAGAGAGAGGTGAGAATTTACTTTATATCTGTAGTTTATCCATAACCAAACAGTAAAATTAGCAATTCATTAGCAATGGTCTTTCTCCACAGACTTTAGTTTTTAAGAACAATCTACCTATTTTATTAGCAATTTAATGTTAATTCCTATTAATTGCAACAAACATCTTTACATATCAAGGCATTGAAATTAGCAGGAATCCACTATATTCTATCTAGGTACAAATACACAGTAGAGAGACAGATGACTTGAAGAAAGAAGTTGAAGAGTTAGAGAGAGGAAACCTTGAGATTATGGCTGAGTTGTTTGAGTGTAAAATAGAGGACCTCAAAATATCAAGGTACAGAAAATTGTATGGGTCAGTGTGTGGAAAAGGAGCATTATGGTGTTTAAGACCAACATGGGTCTAGATCCGCATGTGCTTATACACAGCAGGGTTTTCCCTGGCTATAATAATTTGGGGGTCATTGTGACCCCTGCCTTCAAAGTTGGGGGTCATTTTTCCAATTTTGTGAGTCAAATTTTATAAATACCTTAAAAATCAATTATCATACGAAAATCTGGATTTTAAAACTTATGTCAGGAATGACCCTCAGGTAAATTCGTTAGGGGTCATTTGCTCTGAAACTGTGACATTGACGCATGATTTGTATATCATGGAAAACCCTGATACAGTCTAATCAGGATCCATACTGTTCTTTTTATATTGTAAACCCTATTTCCTGGTCTATCAGCTGTAAAAAGAGCAGCATCGATTCTGATTAGACACTATATACATGCTTAAAATACTCCAATTTTAAATTCTTTCACCCTTTTCCACATGGCAAAATTTCCGACCATTTCACTTTGAATGCTGGAGCAGACAACAAACCAGTATTATATCTCTGAGACATTATAGTTTCTCATCAATCCTCTAAAGTCTGTACTGTATAAAGATTTCACATTGGCCAATGTTTTAGTCCAATGACTTTTATAGTCCTGTTTTGACAGCATTGTAAGGGTCATCAATGAGTTACTTTTCAGAGTTAAGCATCAGGATTACATATTTTGATGAAAAATTAAATGAAGGGAAAACAATATGATAACCAACAACATCATGAAGCATATTTTAAATATTTAGAAGAAAAGTACATCAGTGGTCATTAATTCTATAACCACATCATACATCTTGTTTAACCTTTATTACAGGAACTTTTACCTCACTCAGTTTGGTGATGGAGAGAACCTGGATGATGATGGTATCCTGGAGATGGATCTAAAACAGTTGTCTATAGAGCAGTCAGCCGGGGACCAGCCAGGTAATCAAAGTACTCACAATACTCTCATGTTGTTAACTGTCTGAATCAAATGTCTTAAACTTTTCCCAACAAGTTCTGATGTTGAGGTTGAATGATTCTAGTCCATGATTCCATGGTATGGGCCCCTGACAGTTCAATATCTCAGATGTGAGAACAATATCATACTCTATGCAAAAGCTCCATTACCCTAACACTTATTTTGGCAGAAATTTTACCCTTTTTGGCATTGTATTAGAAATTTTTCAGCATCCAGTGCTTGAAAGTCTTGCTCTGCTGTCTTCCGACAACTCTTTTCACCATGTTTAACCTATATCAACCCCAGAGCTCTGACGTCTATTTCAGCACGACCAATGAGCGCCACAGCATGCGCTGTACAAGATAAAGTGTTTTCCCTCATCAAGGCATCAATACAGTATTATAAATATTATCTATTTCAGCACGTCCAATGAGCGCCACAGCACGCGCTGTACAAGATAAAGTATTTTCTCTCATCAAGGCATCAATACAGTATTATAAATATTATCTATTTCAGCACGGCCCATGAGCGCCACAGCACGCGCTGTACAAGATAAAGTGTTTTCCCTCATCAAGGCATCAATACAAAGTGATGATGAAGAAAGTGGTAAGTTTCTGGAAAAACCTTGTATCTGCAGCCTGTTTTAAGCTGCAGATACGAGGTTTTTGAAGAAAAGCAGCGAAATATTCTGTCATTTTATTTTTCTTGAGTATCAAAGTGCTATGAATAATGATAGTTTGAAGGAGATGATGTTAGATATTGTATGTGCATATGAAAGTACCTTGAAAAGCCTAAAACTAACATTTCATTGCTTGTTGAAAAGTTTGCTGAGAATGTTCTTACAATCTCATAAATGCACAATTACTTTAATCCTTTTTCAAACAGCAAGTATGTGCTGGTAGATCTAAATTCAAAGCTGCTGCAAACAACAGAAGAGTTGTTGGGAAAGATTGAAAATGAGATTTCTATACAACATAGCACAGAGAATATTGAGGCAAAAGGAGAATATGCTGGTTATTAACAATTTATTATTTTGTCTCAGTATTTTCTCAAGCCTTTTACTTTATGGATGTCAAAATGAGGTATTGTTTGGGAAAATATTTTACATGTGCTAACTTATATTCCTTGGGATTTTTTACATCTTATTATATTTGTGTAGAATCATCAAATGAGGATGGTAAGATTTTATCCTGTACCACAGATGTTTTCATATTTTCCTGTACCACAAAAGTTTTGATATTTCACACACTTATCTTTTACACAGTTCAGGGACCAGTTTACTAACTCTCTACTTTACCACTTTCATTCTAACTGATCAATATACATTATCACCCATTACCACACACTGACTCTTTTTGACTCCCAAAAAGTTTTAAGACAATGGCTTTAGAGAACATGATGGAAAATGAAGGAATTGCTTGCAACTAGCAATTTCTCCATTTCCAACAATATGTTCTATCAACAAAGACCAAAAATGTTAAGATTCATTCACTTGAAATTGTTGTCTGCAATATCTTCGAATTTGGACCATTTGAACACAACAATGAAGGCATATTACGGTATTACCCTTTCATGTTGAATTATCATTCACAATGCTAGCCTGCATATACTTTAAGCCTTTACAATACTAGAACATTTTATTGTACCAATTTCAAAGGTACTTCAGAAAAAAATTGCAAAACAATGATAAAACAAAAAGTTGATTTTTCATGCATTTCAGTGCAGAAAATGTTGAGGGTAGAGGAGAATTTGTCAGTTATATCATTTTCTGCTGTACTCTTTTTTTATGGATGCAAAAGGCAGGTCTTTTTTTTGAAAGAATAAAACTTTCTATTTCCAACACTTCTAACATGTTTTATTCATTTCAAACTAATTCACATACACAGACATATTTTTTACACCACAAATTTGTTTTCTAATGTGTAATCAGAAATGCTTACGAGCCAGAATCTTGGAAAATGTCCCTTATGGATTTTGAGACCAACATAAGCCTAGATAAACCTGCACATACACTGATCAAGATCCATGTTGTTCTTATGTAGCTCCTTCATGACCGGTAGCAACTGTAAGAAAACAATAAATCAGGCTACACTTAGGCACAAGCTGATCTTGATCTATGTTGATTTAAAATGCTTTAACCCTTTCCCAAACAAGACAATCTTAGGGCAGTCCCATTTGAAAGCTGCTGCATACCATGAAGTGGATGTTGTTAATGATATAATTTATGTATAATATAGCACAGAAACTATTGAGACAACAGGAGAAACTGCTGGTTATCAGCAGTTTCTTCTTTTGTCTCAGTGTTTTCTGAAGGCTTTTATATTAGGGACGACAAAACCAGGGGCCTGTTTTACTAACAAACTTACGAACATTTTTAAAACAACATCACATCTGATTGGCCGAATAATTACTGTTATTATTTCTCCTTCAATCAATCCTTGTTGTTACAAGGTTTTTGCAAAACTCTATGTTAGTAAAACGCGGCCCAGGTCTTGTTTGGAAAAGGGTTAAGGGCCCTTTTTAGCTCGACTTTTCGAAGAAAATGAGAGCTTATACTGTCACCCGGGCGTCGGCGTTGCAACAAAGGTTGAAGTTTTTTCAAACATCAATAACTTCCATACTATCAAAGGGATTCAACCCAAACTTGGAATACTTATTCACCATCACACCCTCTACCTTACTACCAGGGCCCATGACCCTGGCTATACTATATTTGGAGTTATGCCCCCTTTATACTAAGCAACTTAGAAAGTCGAGCGCGCTGTCTTCGGACAGCTCTTGTTCCTGATCATGGTTAAATTATATTGCTTTTGTGAGAGTGGTACAGCAGCTCATTTCTTTTATACTTTGCAGTAATTTCTCTTGCTTTCAAGATGTGATGGGTTTTTGGTCTTTATTTTTCGGTAGATTTTATTTTATGTTTCACCATTTGCTTTGGATATTCTCCTATTGCTTAACTTGTATATCAAAGCTTTTCCAGTGTGGTTATATAATCTAGGTTTATCAATTTATACCTTCGAAATTTGAAAGAAATTTAACTTCCATTTCCTAATCTACAGTTAGTTATAACCCCCCCCCCCCCCCCCTACGAAGTAGAGGGGGGGTATATTGGTTTCACCATGTCTGTCTGTCCATCCGTCCGTCCGTCCATCCGTCCGTCCGTAGACTTTTTCGTTTCCGTGCTCTAACTCAATAACCGTTTGACCTAGGATCATGAAACTTTACATAGTTGTTGCCCATGACCCAAGGAGGTGCCCTATTGTTTTTGGGTCACCAAGGTCAAAGGTCAAGGTCACAATCGGACTTTGTTTAAAATCCGTTTCCATGCTCTAAGTCAAGAACCGGTTGACCTAGGATCATGAAACTTTACACAGTTGTTGCCCATGATCCAAGGAGGTGCCCTATCGTTTTTGGGTCACCAAGGTCAAAGGTCAAGGTCACAATCGGACTTTGTTTAAAATCTGTTTCCGTGCTCTAAGTCAAGAACCGATTGACCTAGGATCATGAAACTTTACACAGTTGTTGCCCATGACCCAAGGAGGCGCCCTATTGTTTTTGGGTCACCAAGGTCAAAGGTCAAGGTCACAATCAGACTTTGTTTAAAATCTGTTTCCGTGCTCTAACTTGAGAACCAGTTGACCTAGGATCATGAAACTTTACACAGTTGTTGCCCATGACCCAAGGAGGTGCCCTATTGTTCTTTGGACACCAAGGTCAAAGGTCAAGGTCACAATCGGACTTTGTTTAAAATCTGTTTCCGTGCTCTAAGTCAAGAACCGGTTGACCTAGGATCATGAAACTTTACACAGTTGTTGCCCATGACCCAAGGAGGTGCCCTATTGTTTTGGGGTCACCAAGGTCAAAAGCCAAGATCACAATCAGACTTTCCGTGCTCTAAGTCAAGAACAGATTGACTTTCAATGACAAAACGGTAGTGGGGGGTATTTGTCCGCTTTGCGACAGTTCTAGTTTACTCTACTTTCTTCTCTAGTTTACTTTTGAAGTAAATTGTCTCTCAATTTTCATTCAATTATTTGGGTAAGCAGGGCAGTGGTATAATTATTGATATGAAGGTATTTTTATTTATCTTTATGTAAGATTTTATCTATAGTCATCATCAATTTTTTCTCTCAATGTTCTCAAAATCTCTTTGATTTGATTTGAAAATAACATGATGACATTTTCTTCTCATTCACATGAACGACCCATCATGCTAATAAGAACTTCTGAGAAGTGTGGAAAGTATCATTCCTTGTCAGATTTTGCAATTCACGTAGACGTATGAGAGTGGATACTTTTCGGTGTTATATAATTTTCTGAATCTTGGATAAAACACTGTACAGCATCTTGTTGACTTCTGTTGAGTCTGATCTGTTTCTTGAATTTTTTTCTTTGCAAACAAGCGTGACTGATCAAATATATGTTTATGTTTTTATTATTCATATATTTCTAGATACAGAGAGTACAGATACAGACTTGCTGGATAACATGTTCTTTGAAGAGGAGAACTGGGGAGTAAGTAAAATACATACGACATTTTTGGTCTCAAAGTCTAAGTACCTCAACATATTTGTAAGTTTGACATGTTTAATATCCACAAAATGTTGTTGTTGTTGTTGTTGAATCACATGATTCCCCACCATGTCTTATTATTGGAGAGAATGGAAAGAGTAAAGTGCTTCAGACCAATATTGATCTTAATGATCAGACAGAGTGTACAAACAAATATCGATATTATACAGACAATTGCAAGTTTAATTTTTGTAAAGACTCTTTGATATTTGACAGGACAGGGTTATGGCCTTTCTTGAGAAATTATTAAGATTTGTTACACAAAAGTGTTGGCTTTTACCTATATTTAAACCATTTGTAATCTATTCACAGGATTATTTACAACTTGGACCTCTAGAACTGAAGTTATTGAATGTGACAGGTCAACAGATACCCATTCATGTTCCTGCTCCATTAAATGATGAAGAATTAGCTGCAAAGAACTGTAACCCAGATGAATGGCCTATATCACAACCTATGTTGAAGGACCTTAAAGATCATGCCACACCAAGGGGCGTGGCTGTGTAAATGTGGGCAGTCCTTAACACATGGTAAACTTGGAAAAGATAGAGGAAAAACTCAACACATGGTAAAAGATCTTGAAGATTGTCCGATACCAAGAGACATGGATGTGTAAAAGTGAATGATCCTGAAAATATTCTTAACCCATTACCAAACGGCAAAATTTTTGGGTTTTTTAAGTTCAAAGATGTTGCAAACCACAATTTCAAGTAAATAAAATTAAAATTTTGTTATCTTTTAGGGTAGAAAACATTGTGGGAAATGAAGAAATTGCTTGTCACAAGCAATTTCTTCATTTTCCACGATGTTTTCCAAAGCCATTATCTTGTAGGGAGTGAAAAAGAGTCACTGTGTGGGAGTGGGTTAAACAACCAATGGTTTTGACATGTGTGGCCAAACTGGCTTTTGAAATGATTAAGAGAAAATAGGTAAATGCCGATATGCAGCATTTTTTCCTTATCTCTCATTGCTTTCCTTTCTATAACAGACAACATTTGTTAGTGGGAGGTTGACATCTTGTAACTACAGTTTGAAAAATCTGCAGTTATGAGGTTTTGAAAAGGGTTAAAACAAAGATGACACTAAGTTAAGCAGTCAAGAAGATTGTACATCTATGGGGAAAATATGAAAAAGAAGAAAATGCTAAAGTCTCCATTTACTTCTTTTTCCATCAATCTTTCCATCCATCAATCTTTCCATTCAGCTTAATACTTGATGGCTCTAAAGGAATGAAGAAACGTCTATGCTTTTAACTGTACAAACTTTCTTTTGTAAGTCTTTCAGCACATGTGCAAACTTAGATGGTTTATCAACCCATACACCCATCAATTTCAAGTGAATGGAATTTTAAATTTTTTTTGGTAATTTTGGGTCTAAAACATTGTGGAAAATAAAGAAATTGCTTGTGACAAGCAATTTCTTCATTTTCCACAATTTTTTCCAAAAGCCATTATCTTTTAGGGAGTCAAAAATAGTTAATAAACACTAGTAGTATCAATGTTGATAAATAGTCTAGGCTTACAAGTGCAAATGCTCGAATGCTTTTGGAGGAAAAATTGTACGGTAAAAACCATTGCAAGAAATGGTATGTAATGAAAAGTGTTCTGTTTTCATGTATGTTTTTACACATGTTTATCTTGCACATTGATATTGTTAAAATACAGACCATTGCATTATTGATTTCTGAAAAACGCTAAGTTTATCTGACTGTGAGAAATGAAAATATCGTCACTTTTCAACAAAAACCTCGTAACTGCAGCTTGTTGTTAGCTGCAGTTACAAGGTTTTTGTTGAAAAGCAGCAATAGTGTATGAATGGGAGAACTAGTTAAAAAACTGATTATTAGCATGTCTTTGATATAAAATGTTTTGACAGGAGATGCAAAATTGTATCCAGTCTTTTTTTTTTACCTTATATATGTTCCAATCTATGGAAAGTGACATCATATGAATAGAAATTATTGGTTTGTTAAAGGTTATTCTGCTTGCATTAACTAATTAATATCAAACAAGCTCTGGATTTGGATTCTCTGGACATTCAAATAGAAATAATGTTGCTTTTGACATTATTCACACGATTTTCTAGACTTTCTGATTCAAATGCTGTTTTTGTTCCCATCATGACTTATTTTCATTTAGAGCTGCCTAAAATTTTGTCATTAACTTTTGTAATGCTTTATCTACAATACTAAGTCTTGTAAAAGCATGATCTGGGGATACACAAATATTCGTAGCTTTCCAGCAAAAATCTTGTAACTGCAGCCTAAGACAAACTGCAGTTATGAGGCTTTTGTTGAAAAGCGATGTACTGCTGTTCAAATCTCACCTTGTTTTAATTTTCATACATATTATTGTTTGATTATTGAAGTCATAATAACTCATATGAATAAAACATTGGTTTTTTTAAATTAAGATTAAAAAGATGTGCTTATACTTAATCTTATATGTCCCAGTTTTCCTACCACAAGTAATTTTGGTATAAAATCAGTCCTATTCATAGGCGTAGCAACCCGTACGCAAAACGTGATTGCGTACACATCGCAAAAAAAAAAAAATAGAAAATGTGGGTTTTTGTTTTTGTTTCCCTTGAAATAAACACCTGAATCGCCATTGAAATACATACTGAATTCCCACCAGGAGCCACGAATGACCATGGTCATTTGTGGCTCCATGTGGGCATTTGGTACATGTATGTATTTCATAAGCATCTACATTAAATTTTCAAAAAAAGTCTGGGAGATGCCCACAAGACCCACCCCCAACAGTATGGAGCCCGCCATCAAAAGTCCCCTGATTCATTAGTCATGCGTTTTGCGTACACTTTACTTTCGGCTAGCAACGCCAGTACTATTGGTTGTTATGCTGTGTTGCAATCAGATCAATTTGATTGCCTAAATTCCACAACCAAACCTGACCAAGTGACTTCTTCTCTATCTCTTATTCATATGTGAAGCGCTAGCAATTCATATCAAGCTTGATCAACTCGAACATTCATGGGGTGGTGTTCACCAACTAGTCTTATTCTAAATTACACAACAATCCATCTGATTTGCCGAGACAAATGTCTCGTCCAATCAGAAGGCTTGTAATGTAATTTGGATTTAGACAATCAGTATAGAAATGTTGGTGAATATGCCCCCTGATCACCCATGTGTACTTGTATGGTCTGTACTTGATTGCTTCACATGGCTTGATTGACTTGATATGATCTGCAGCGCGAAATCAGCATTACACAAGGGATGCTGATTGTGTCTGTCTTTGGAGTTTCCGATGAGACTAATGTCATGTCTCCATATTACCTTAGATTTAGAGTTGGACATAAAATTCACTTGCTCGCCCCTTTTCCCAATCCATTTGTGATTTTGTTGTTCCTATTAGCAAAAGCTTTGGAAAACACTCATGCTAAAAAGATGGAAAAGAAATGCTGATATCCAGTATTTACTTCTGTAACACATTTATGCATTATGTGCTGTAATGTACACATATTCTATCTATATCAACATCTTTTTTGTTGTCTGAAGCAGCTTTCAAGTTGGAACAATCTAAATTTGTGCCTTTTGGCAAAGGATTAGGCTACAATCATGAATGAATGGAGCAAAATTCTTACAAAAGTAAAATCAAAAAATGCAAACTTGTTTTAAATTGTAGATTTTGAATTATAAAAGAGTATCACAGCGAAAAAAAAAATGAAAACAACACACACACAAGCAAGTTAAGAAATACATAAAAATCTTTTAAAAAATGTATTTTGAGTGTCATCGTGAAGAGATCATTTATTCGGATGATTAATGCTATCCGAAATTCTGACTGTTTTTAGCGTCTTTATATGTTTTAATACTCTAAGGGAAAAGGAAAATACTGAAAACCAGCTTTGTCTTCTTTTCGTTCAATGTTTATACTGTATTGAATCATTTTTTTTATTTACTAAACCTTCTATCGTCTGCAATTCCTTTGAATTTGGATCCATCTAATATTTTATTATATGGAAAAAGGTTGAATCTGCTGATATGTGACATTGGTGCATCAACTTGCAGCTATTATACCAATAGAACCGATGGAGTGTCCAAATATAACCACAGCAACGGCCAGTAGTATATAAAATGGTATGACCTGTAGAATAGAGAAAACAAGGCTTTGTTAAGTGTTCACGTCGTCAAGCAACTGTTTGGGCTCTTTTGGTATTATTTTTGTCAAACTTGATGGAAATGTTTATTATACGCCCGAAGGGTCGTATTATGTTATGGCCCCGCTCGTCCGTCTGTCCGTCCGTCTGTCTGTCCGTCCGTCCGTCTGTCTGTCCGTCCGTCCGTCCGTCCGTTAGCAATTTCTTGTGTGCGCAACTCCTCCTACAGTTTTGATCGGAATTTGATCAAACTTGCCACAATGAATCTCTATGGTGTCTAGTTGTGCACCTCGCTTACGGAATTCAGATAACTCTTTTCGTTCTTGAATAATCTGCCCTTGAATTAAAAAAAATACCCATTTTCTTGTGTGCGCAACTCCTCCTACAGTTTTGATCAGAATTTGATCAAACTTGCCACAGTGAATCTCCATGATGTCTAGTTGTGCACCTCGCTTACGGAATTTAGATAACTGTTTTCGTTCTTGAATTACCTGCCCTTGAATTTAAGGAACAATGCCTTTTTTCTCAAAAATGCCCATTTTCTCCTGTGTGCTACTTCTACAGTTTCAACCAGAATTTAATCAAAGTAGCCACAATGAATCTCTATGGTGTCTTGTTGTGCAAAAACAATTTTGATAACTTTTCATGTTTGAATTATCTGCCCTTGAATTGAATAAAAATGCCAATTTTACTGGCAAGCCCCTCTCGGGCGTATATGCGCCGCTCTGCGAAACTCTTGTTTAGTCATGGAAAAGAAATCCTATGGAAATTTTGAGACATTTATAGCAATATACGAGACTAAGGATTGTATTGAAAAAATCTTTTCTACTGCTTTGCTTGTCAAAATTGTAATAGGCTCGGGAAAGTTTGGTGAACGATTAAGGACCATCATGGCTCTTGTATGCCGTAACTCTTTCCCAATCATTGACGCCTTTTGGCGCATCTAAAGAGCAAAAAACATTTTCTTTCGTTTCCTCAATATTTTTCACGCTATCACAGTAAAATAAAGCTTACTGAAGCAGGTGGTGGTTTATCAGGTTTGTGTTTTTCTTCCATGTTCATATCAGTTACACCGTCGTCTTTATGTGTCGACCCATTTCCCACTGCTGATCCTGAAATAACCGTGAGAAGGATAAGTTATATTAATGTCCCCTGTCACGATATACGATACACCCAGGAATTGTATAAAGCCAATAAATAGCAATGCATTTTGTGCTAAAAATAGACTGGGCTTAAGTTATGTTTTGATAAACCGTCGATGTTGTTGTAAAATCTCGTAACTACGGCTTGACTCAATTCCGTAACAGCACCCACGAAATACTGTTTGTTTGTCCGAAATTACGTCACTGATAAGCGGAGAAAACCGTTCCTTATTAGAAGCGGATCAGACTTTGTACAAATCAACAAGATTCGGCATTTGACATATGAATCTAGTAAGACAGGAAAAACAAAAGATTCAGAAAATTATTTAGACAGTGAAAAATTCGATCCCAGTCAGTCTGCACTGTCTGTTCTGACTCCCAAATCATACCATACTTCCGAATCTTTTTACGTCCTTTTTGAAATGAAGATTGAATTTTAACTTGAGAAATACCTCTTCTTTCCTTGCTGTGTTTCCATTTATGTATTTCCATGACAACTGTTGCTATGGTAACGATCACTATGGATGCTAGTGTAACGTAGTTTGAACTGCCTGGTAGGGAAGCACGTTCTAGATTGTAGCCCAGAAATATGGAAGCAACTAAAATAGAAATCAATCGTTTGACTTTATTAAAAGTTCAGTTTGATTCCCATTGTAATATTTAACCCATCCCAACATAATGTCGCTCTCTGGCGACCCATACGGTAAATATCAGGAATACATTGTGGAAAGCAATTTCTTCATTTCCCCCTATGTTTTCTACTCAGAGGTGCCCCAAAAATGTACAATTGCGTTCCATTGAACCCGTCATTTACAATATCTTTTCATTTTATACCAGTCTAAAAATTTGCCGTCGGTTAAAGGAATATTGAAAATTCTCATTCTGTACCAAAGACAAAAACAGCAAATTTCTATTTATCACAATATATCAATCCCTTATATCGTCGCTTCTCAACGAAAACCGCGTAACTGCAGCTTGTTTTAAGCTGCAGTTACGAGGTTTTCGTTGAAAAGCAGCGATATCATCATGTCATAAAACCATGTTCAAAAACAGACCCACCTGCAATCACTTGTGTTCCTATACCCAGTATCATGTGTATGATGTTGAATAACCATCTATATTTGTGGTCCATAGCAGGTCGCAACAACCCCAAAATTGGCTGAAAATGTGCAAATTAAACTTTTTATTATACTTTGTCACTCGAACAAGTTTGTAGTTGCTTTTCCCAAAATTGGCTGAAAATGTACATATTAAACTTTTTATTATACTCTGTCACTCGAACAAGTTTGTAGTTGCTTTTCCCAAAATTGGCTGAAAATGTGCATATTAAACTTTTTATTATACTTTGTCACTCGAACAAGTTTGTAGTTGCTTTTCCCAAAATTGGCTGAAAATGTACATATTAAACTTTTTATTATACTCTGTCACTCGAACAAGTTTGTAGTTGCTTTTCCCAAAATTGGCTGAAAATGTACATATTAAACTTTTTATTATACTCTGTCACTCGAACAAGTTTGTAGTTGCTTTTCCCAAAATTGGCTGAAAATGTGCATATTAAACTTTTTATTATACTTTGTCACTCGAACAAGTTTGTAGTTGCTTTTCCCAAAATTGGCTGAAAATGTACATATTAAACTTTTTATTATACTCTGTCACTCGAACAAGTTTGTAGTTGCTTTTCCCAAAATTGGCTGAAAATGTGCATATTAAACTTTTTATTATACTCTGTCACTCGAACAAGTTTGTAGTTGCTTTTCCCAAAATTGGCTAAAAATGTGCATATTAAACTTTTTATTATACTCTGTCACTCGAACAAGTTTGTAGTTGCTTTTCCCAAAATTGGCTGAAAATGTACATATTAAACTTTTTATTATACTCTGTCACTCGAACAAGTTTGTAGTTGCTTTTCCCAAAATTGGCTGAAAATGTACATATTAAACTTTTTATTATAATCTGTCACTCGAACAAGTTTGTAGTTGCTTTTCCCAAAATTGGCTGAAAATGTACATATTAAACTTTTTATTATACTCTGTCACTCGAACAAGTTTGTAGTTGCTTTTCCCAAAATTGGCTGAAAATGTGCATATTAAACTTTTTATTATACTTTGTCACTCGAACAAGTTTGTAGTTGCTTTTCCCAAAATTGGCTGAAAATGTACATATTAAACTTTTTATTATACTCTGTCACTCGAACAAGTTTGTAGTTGCTTTTCCCAAAATTGGCTGAAAATGTACATATTAAACTTTTTATTATACTCTGTCACTCGAACAAGTTTGTAGTTGTTTTTTGTGATACATATTCCACAATACTTAATCCACAGAAAGGTTGAAAATGGATTGGGAAAAAGTTCATAAGTGATCAATATTCTACAACTATTGCAACAAAATCAGCTAAAACTGTAACGAACCAAACACTTCGTGCAATTTAGCCCCGCATTCGCCACTTTCCGAGATAATCGGAATTTTTCAGCGTTTCCGGACTCTAAAAATCCGGATAATCACGCCAATCTCCATTGCCACGGATGTCGGCGAAGTCACACAAAATGTTTGGTTTCTAATGATTGGTTGAACCTTACTGTACATATGTCAAATTTGCACGCAGATTAATTAGGCCTCTCCCAAACAAGACCTGGTTTTGACGTCCCTAATAGAAACGGCTTGTGAAAACATTGAAACAAAAGAAGAAACTGCTGATAACCAGCAGTTTCTTCTTTTGTCTCAATATTTTCTGTGCCATATTTTACACTAATCATATCTTTAATAACATCAATTTTGGAAGTTTTTTAAGTGGATCATCCTGACATTTTGTCGTTTGGGAAAGGGTTAAAAGATACGCCTTTCAAAGATAACATAACATATGACTTACATTTGCGATTGTGAACACAATCACGATGATTCCTAGAACCGGATGAGCCTTCAGGAAACTTTGTCCTTCAGCTGGACATATCTGAAAGGGAAAGAAAAAATAATTACAATGTACATACTCACTGGTGGTGAACTCGGCCAAAGCGTGGGACGTTTTTTCGCGATCATTGTATTCCGTCGGTGTTGTAATAAAATATCGTAACTACGGCTTCGATAAAGCCGTAGTTACGAGATTTTATAACAACACCGACGGTTTGTCAATACATATCGGTAAACCCGGTCAATATTTAGAGTAAATTCATTGTTATTATAAAAACTATCCAATCAGATCTTTAGACTCGCATTTAAACGCAACATCTCTGTACCTTGTTATATAGCGAAAAACGTCCATCGCTTTGGCCGAGTTCATCACCAGTGATAATATGTGACCCGTCACTCTAAAAGGATCTGGGAAATCCGTATTCCAAATTTCGAAATGATAGAGCAGACTTAGCATGCGTCAATCAGATGATTAAGATGAGAAACCAGGTCCCGGTTTCTCGAAAAAACTTAAGTACGTTCTCATGCTCAAATCTGAGCACCGTGCTCAAATCGCACGAAATCCACGTGAACTTCAATCGAATACCCTTCAACGTTGGAGAGTATCCCTTTGAAGTTCAGCATGTTCTCATGAGAATATACTTAAGTTGTTTTTTTTTCGAGAAACCGGGGCCAGATCTAGATCCGAAAAATTCTCAGTGAAAAGTTTCCAGGCTAGTCGATCTGCCTACATTATTCTAGACTACATGCATATTTACTCGTAACATCTACTCCTCAAAATAATTAAAGGAATACAAATTCGGGTTTAGGAGGAAACTATACATAGTTAGTCATTAAAATGTGGAATATCAGCATCAAAAGCATACAAATAGGCTACCTCCAGTTATGTACATTTTCAAGACTTAGCAATCTATACAGAGTGTCCCAAAAAAACGGAACCCTATTTCAAAGTCGAATATTTTAAAGCAAAAGCATAAAATCTAATTTTTGAATTTGCAGTACTAAAGATACATCATTTTTGCATATGTGTTCTAAATTTCACTTCAAAATATGTATTGGTTCAAAAGTTATATGAAATTTAATAAAGACACTAAAAAACCGTTTTAACACGAAATCGATTTTTGCGTCTTGTTTGGTCGTAAAAGCGCACTGACGGTCAGCTGTTGAGTTCTTTACCGTTGTACATGTACGTACCATTTTTTTTCAAAATTTATTAATATAAAAGTGCCGCATGTGCAATGGAGTCCATAAGGTGGTTGTTTGAAATAATTCAAACCCTTTCCCAGACCACAAAAAGTTATGGTGGACTGGATTGAAAGCTGCTGATGACAAAATTGGCGATGATAAAGACAGAATTTGCGTAAAATACCGCACAGAAAATAAAGAGGCAAAAGGAGAAGATTCTGGTGACCATTATTTTCTTCCTTTGCCTAAATATACTTTCTCAAGCTAATTCTCTCATGGATGTCAAAACCAGGTCTTGATTGGGAAAGGGTTAAAGTACTTGGCATTTGAGCGCTGACCGTTATGTTGTAAAGTAATAAAATAACTGCATAATTATGATTACATGTATTATGAATCTTTGATACACTTTGATATTTTGTTTGTATTCATTTTTTGTTTTGGTTACACCGCAGCTCTACTTTAACAGTTTATTTGCTAGCGGTAAAGATGAAACGAACTATTTTAAGTAAAATGTTTCAATATCACTTTTGTATTGTATTAAACAATTGTGAAGCGTCAAGTGTTAGACTGGTAGTGAAATCTGAAAAATCAAATCAGGGAGGACAATTTGTTACAAGCAGGAGACATATATAGAATGATTCAATTATATATCACGGTCAATTCTAGCCCTGTCTCTTTGTCCGAATCAATGGCGCAAAGGGATTTTATTCAGGTCAAAGGTCATTCGGTGCATTTGTCACACATGCTTCCTAAAATTCCCCATAACTTACTCATTTATAAAGCTAGAACAATTATTTTGGTATCAAAATAAAGCTGATGATTTGTACTTTTACTTACAACAATAATATGCAACAGTTACAGTGTATTTTTGTAAATAAACATAAATATAGCGAAAAATGGCCAAAATCACAAAAATAAGTTTTGTCTAAAAATGAAAAAAAAGTTTAGAAAATACCAAATGTATCTTTGTATTTGTGAAATTATGCTTAAAATTGCCTAGAAACCTGTTCTTGACTTATATATATTTGTTCACAGAATTAGTCTTTAGCTTACGCCTGTAGCTATAGCTAAAAGTGAGTGGTGTAAATGTTTCCAAAAAATACAAAAAGTGCAAACTTTGATGTAACAATACGTCTTACACATAAATGTTATTCTATGATAGATTTAAACATATGTTATAGGAAATAAATCATATCTGCATGGATTTGCAGTACATATTCCTGAAAATTAATCAGATTTTATGAGCGAAAATGACAATTAAATAAAACAGCATGTGAGCCTGATACCGCTCAAATATCAACATCACAATGTCAAAACCACGAATCTTTAAACAAATATTTATCTAGTATACACAAAACTGCAATTTGATAAAGCAAAACTCAAAATAAAAAAAAGCATCAAAGACAGCTGAGAATACTCCTCTCAATATCTTACAGTCATTATAAGACATTAACGGGGTCCATGCTAGATTTTCAGGAATCAGATCAACATGGGGAATGGCAATTTGCATTTCTGTGTGTTGCATTGTATTATCTAGATCCAAAAGGAAGGAAATTTTGTGCTGGAACCAAGTTTTTAACTATTTATTAAGGTTCAGGTTCACATAAATGTTACTATAAATATAAGGAGCGGGTAAATTAATTATATACAGACATGATTAAGAAGGACTAAACGAACTTCATTTGAAATTTCCTTGAAAAGAAATTATCTAGCTACATGTGCATCAAGGTTGACCATTTCATACGATATTTCTTTAATATATGTACATGTTTGTACGTCTGGCAACCCTGCATGGGTGCCTTTAAAGATGTATTCATGTTTCAATACGTTTCGTACATAAATGGCATACATGTAATATATTTCTGTAAACAGAAGGTTAACTGCCATCATTGCAATTCTGATAAATACACCTGTCAAAGAAATCGAACTCTTCGGTTCTGCGTGTATCTCTTATTATGCAAATCACTCAGTACATGTGACATTATGTGTGTTTTATCCATCCTTCACAGGCCAGTAGGAAGCATTTTTATATTGGGGTAGCTGAATCCCCAGTGTCTGAAAACTGGGGGGGGGGGGGGGGGAGGGTTGGCTAAATTGGTCTTTCCCTAAATTTTCAGTGAAAAATAAGGAAAATTCGGCATTTTTGGACAATTTGGGGGAGGGGGCTTAGCCATGTTGGTCTTTTTCAAATACTAAGTCTAAAATTACCACGTTGATCCACAGCTGATATGCCTTGGAGTAGACACAGATAAACTGTTGGTATATAAATAGCGGAAATTTTTGGACCTGTGATTGTTTTAGCTAACCCCAAAACAATATACCTGACAAATTTATGGACAATATTTAACTTATTACTATGTTAAAATATTCATTTAGTAATAATTATCGTTGTAATCAATCCTGTATATGTCACTTGTATGTACCTATATTGAAATATAGCAAAACTATATTAAGAAAATAGAAATAGAATAGATTCTTGGTGTTTTGGTCTGTTCCCTTGAGACTTTAACTAATAGTCTGAAGCAGGCCTCCTAGCATACCAAAATAGAAATAAGGGTTTTGATAAAGGCTCACATTTATGTAAATAAAGACCTTTTAGTGTAAAATATGAAAAACATAAGAGTAAATAGTGGCCATTTTCGTAGAAAATATACAGTCAAAGTCATTTTACGCACTTGTTTCGTAAGGGGGTATACGGGATCTTACCGACAAAATTTTAAACATTTGGGTAAGATTTGGTGGCATCTGGTGATATTTTCATTGTTAAACTACGCACAAAGAGGGATAATGCAGAACGAAAGCCATCGCTTGCTTTAAGCTTGCAAGACAACTAGCCATAGCAAATATACAGGTTTTGGGTGAAAATTACAGGCTATTTTGTGGTTGAAAGCGTTTTCTGGCAAAAAAGTAAAGGTTTTAAAGTTTTGCTCTGAAATTGAAGCTTTTCAAAGGTTTTATAGGTTTCAGTAGGGGCTAGTTGTAAGATATCCAAACCATGGCTTGTATAATTCTTAAGGAAATATAAGGAGTATGTAGGAAAAGTATAAGGTCAAAATATATCAACCCAAATATATTTTGTGTATTGCAAATGGTAGTAGGTGGGGGGGGGGGTAAGATGATATGACCTTATTGTTTGAAATATATTTGCAGATCTTTTTATTCTGCTACCAGCAAACCAATTCTGTTTAATGAATACTATGAATTGCACAAGTTCTCAGCTATATGTATAACACGTACAATGGTCGCAAGATAAACTGATGTTTATAAACAAAATCTAAACTTATAAAGACATGTTATTTGCTTGTGCAAATCATCATTTCTGAGTGTCCGATAACTGCACCAAGAAAAAACGATGTGATAGAGTGTTTCAGACGAATATATGGACAATAATTAGCATTATATCTACAACAAGTAGACCATGAACACTTTGCTCACATTATGCTTGGAGCAAAGATTGACAATTTTATTGATTCTCAGGACAGTGACTTTTACCGATGTGCGTTTACATACGTACGATAAGTTTCGAGTATGCAGATAATCGGCTAATACTATTTGACCTATAAGACTGTCAGCAGATGTAGAAGTTCGAAATTGAGAGATGACCATGCGCAGTGACAAGCTATGGTTAAAGCACCATGGTCGTCCTATACTGAGTTAAATCCATGTCCGAAACTTTATCTTAGTATAATGTTGCAATTTAGTTTGCCACTTTTCTTTCTACTGTTTCTATTGTTTTGATTTAATTGTATTACTCATGTTTATATTTATATATATGTAGTCTCTCATGTGGAAGAAGATTAAATAAATAAATAAATAAAAAAATAAAAAGATACCCGATCTATAGAAGTCAACGCCTTGGTTACCATAACGAGCTCTCCGCAGTAGCGTTCTTTTAACTTCTTAACCCTATCTGCAATCTTGGAATTCCTTCATCCAAAATTTGATAAGAAGGAAAGGACACCCATAAAGTGCATGCAATTGCTCTTCAACCTATTAATCAGAATTAGACTAGAAATCTTATTACACCCTGGTTCACAACAATGACCATTTCGTCAACATTTTTCGTTGCAAACATATATGTTAATCATTCTTTCCAAAATACAGGTTAGCTAATGCAATTTGCAGGTCTTATTTCTCAGGCAAGGAGAAATGTCATGGAACCCTTGATTTGGGAAAAATACAGCTCTATGGGAAATTTATGATTGGATATTTTGATAAAAAGTTTCTGAACTTCAATGTAGGGATTCATAAACGTAAACAGATCTGAAAACAATCTTTTAACGGTAAGAATACAAATTCCAAGCAAGATTAAGACCGTTTTACAATGACCGTAACATTGTTTAATTTGGGAAAATGATTTTCAGGGGAAAAACAACTGCACGAGGAAAATGCTCTGTGGGGAAGGGGCCAACAAACGGCCCCAGATTCTTAGTAAAAATCTATGATTTAGAAAATTTGAAAAAAAGATATTCCCCCCAAAAATAAGATATGAGTCTTTGCTTCATTTTGATACAGTAGTTGTTAGTCAGTTGATCTTGTAAACTGTGAGTTATAGCTGTTCCCATAAAACCTCTACCACGTTTTAAAAGATATGTTTCTCTAGAAACAACACCCTCTAGCAAACTGTATTTCAATTTTCCTTTGTAAAAAGACGTCAAAATGCTTAATTCTGTTTGGGACAGGCAGTAGTGCATAATTATACAATATGTTTTAGTTTCTTCTATGTATGTTAAAAAGCAAGTACCAAATATTCACAAGTTTGTGATATGTTCATCATGATTTAAAATAGAATAAAAAAATGTTGGAATGTAAATAAGCTATTATGCAAAACTGGAATTAAGAAAGGAGTCCTTGGTTTTATTTTGACACCAAAATTGTAAGAGAACACCATCAACTAATTAAGGAATATCCCTTATCCTGCAAATTTCTTAACAAAAACTGTAAAACTTTCACCAAAATTTCCAATCAAATCTACAAAAGAATGCATATGCAAATTATTTCATTTGCATAACTGTCCGAAAAATAAAGACGAATGCTTAAGAGCTTCAATTTGATACTAAAATTGTAAATCTATACCAAGAACTATTCGAGATATTTTTTTTTTTTGTGTACTCGCAAAAATTGACTATAATTCAATCAATTGTTCTAATAAAATTTTCAAAGTTATGAATATGCAAATAAGCCTCCACAGGCTTAATTGCATACTTATTCTGAAAAACAAAAATGGATGTCTTGTCTTCATTTAAAAACATTGATTGTTTGTCTACACCAGGGACTTAGTGACTGATAGCTGTTTCTCCCGTTTTACCCCAAAACTACTTTTGCAATATATGTTTCCATGGAAACCAAACACTCTACTATACTTTAATTCAATCTGATTCTGTAAAAAAAAGACCTAAAATGCTAACTTCTGTTTTGGACAGGACGTTTTACATATGCAATGTGATTATATCCTTCCAGGAAGCTGCAACGCTCTGCATGTATCAAATTTTCACTAACGGGTGATATTTTCATCAATTAATTAAAAATAGTAAAAAATTCATGCATATGCAATTAAGCTTTTTTGCATAACTTAACTTGAGGATAGATGTCTAGGCTTTACTTTGGTACCGAATTTGTGAATATACACCACCAACTTAGTGGGCTATAGCTTTCGTTTGATCTACACTCTGAAAAAATGACCAAAAAAATGATCACAATTTCCAATTAAATCCTCAGAATCATGCATATGCAAATCAGCTAATTTACATATTTATACTTTAAAATAAAGATCAGTGTCTAATCTTCATTTTGATACCAAATATGTTATTCTAAACCAAAAACTAAACGAGTTATAGCGGATTGTTAAATATACCCAATATACCATTTATTTTTTGCACCTAGTTGACCTTTGACCTACTTAGACCTACTTCACCATTGATGCAGACAGAGAGACAGGGCTTAAGTGATTAAGGGGACATTGCTACATCGTTTAAGCATTGTCTCTTGCTTGTAACAAGTTGTCCTTCCTGGAACCATTTTTAGGCCTCGTACAGAAAACTTCTCCTAGTCTATGTAGGCACGCGCTGTGAACGGAAAGATCAATATCGTGTCAAAATGGTTTTCCGGGTGCATTCATTTGAATGCCAATATTTTTGAAACTACTAAACATTTTTCAACCAAATTTTAACTGCCGATAGAAAACTGTCGTTTCTATTGCATATTGAAATTTGGTGGGGACATATTGCTTAATACATGAGTAATTCACTTTCAAAAAATGGGTTCCGTTTTTATTGGGACACCCTGTACAACAGCATTACTGAGACCGTAGTAACAGAAACAATAAATATGAACCCTCGAATAAACGTGTTCCTCTTAATACTTTTGAGCAGTACTTATATTGAAAGATCAACAAGGGATGGTGCAATATTTTTGTTGCTGTTGTTCTACATTCGAATACCCACCGAAAAATTAGAATATGTCTTACGTAAATGCTAATGACGGGTAAAAACTAAAAAAGTAGTAAAAACATCACGTTGAATCGGGATTTTATTTTTTCACCGAGGAAATTTAATCCAAACGCTTCAATAACGGAACTTTGTCGGTATCAACAATTTGAAGGGATAATGACCACAGCAAATTTGTTCTAAGCATCGCATATCATGCGATGAACTACATCTCTGAATAAGCTGTAATTATGGTAGCCTTTTTCGAAATCATCCTACGATATCCTCTGTCGGCAGCTTTGCGCTGACTCCACTAAACAATATACGTAACCCAACTAATGTCTATTTATGATCTGACAACAGTTTTATTAGAGCCCAGTCAGACGTTTTTGCCGAGATAATGCAGTGACGAACATCAATATTACTAACCTGACTGTATCCTCCAATATGAGCAAACAAAGGCACTATACCGATCAGTACAAGTGCCAGAACTGCTATCATCGACGCTCGGTGGACCTAGAGAAACAATAACATTCATTTTACAGCCTTGAAAATATTTTTAAAGTTGAGCAAACAAAGTACTATACCGATCAGTACAAGTACCAGAACTGCTATCATCGACGCTCGGTGGATCTAGAGGAAGAAATAGCAGTGATGTTTACAGTCTCGGAAATCTTTTTTTCAACAATAAAGTTATTTGATTTAAGTTAATCATTTGAACCTAAGTATATAAATAACGATACAAATCGACACAAATTGGCTATCAAATCACACAGAAGCTATGTTTTAGCTCAACATTTTTATTGCAACAAATGAAATAATTTGCTTTCATTTTCTTACCTTAGGCGAAGGACAAACCACACAAGAACTTAATTTAGCGAAAAAGTTCAAGTACATGTATTTATATACATGTATATATACTGAAACAAAAAAGAAACGCAACTTCATTTTCAATTCCTTCTTACGCAAAGACACAAAATCAGATTTAAACAAAACTTAATACATTTAAAGCAATAACATTTCACCTTGTAAAGTTCACAAAATCATTTTGGTAGTCAATTTCATTAGTAAGAAAATACCCAGTTTAAACCGAGCGTCAACACAATACGACAAAAAAAATGGACGGAGGTCGAAAAAAACAATCTGTTTCGTTCAATTTGGTCCGATATTCGAATGTTGTGAAGTCCATACGAGTTATTAGCGGTCTCTGTTGCAGTCTTAAACCTATCCCGTAGGTGGGGGTTAACGTGATTATTCGGTCCTGCCTTGACGTCATATCTCTTGCACGTCCGCCTCGTGCTCAATCGGTTGTGGTTCAATTGAGAGCCAACAACGTATACAGTCAAAAATGTGTCGATTTTTTGCCCCATCAATGTCTTACGACAACATTTTTAACCTTTTCCACCAACAACATCTGTACTGCAGTTAGGCGCTGGTTTTGGCCTAGCCTTGATATGCGTAGCGTAGTGAAAAGTGTGTGAACGCTTTGACGTCTTCTTTGTCTATGTTCTAGCTTGTGTTTGATGAAAATTTGTTTTGATAGTAGTCATCTAGAAAACACGGCAGGGGATAATCAGTTTTTAACAATTTACCATGTATCACGTGATGAATGTACGACATCTGAAGAAAATGGCACTGTATTTATGCGTATGGATGCAGGTATATTAAAAATGTACTCAACAGCCATTAAAAACATATTTTGTCGAAAATATTATGAAAATTTGGGGTTGCGTATCTTTTTTGTCCTAGTATGATATACTAAGGGAAAAAGTAACTGTGCATGCTTATTTTCTTATTCATTATGAAATTATACGATCTATTGACAAGAAACATTTCTCGCAATTGTCCATAAGAGATGCTTGTTAACGAAATGTCGAATACCACCAACTGCACATGCACGGACGCTCGACGTTAACGTCCTATTTGTTTGAGTGTCTTGTTGCACTGCGTTATTCCTAAGCGAGGTTGAAATTTGTTTTTTATGGCGAAACTGTCGTTAACTCGCTTGTTGTTCAGAAAAACGTGGAAATTTGTTTAATTGAACAGAAAACAACGCGATACGTTTATCCAAAGATGCACGTTAATGCATGCTTTAGACAGTAGCCCCCTAATGTCAAAGCAATAGGTCGCCATGCGTTTTGGTTTGCATAGAAACATCATATAGGCACTTTTGAGACAATTTCAACAATTAAGAAACACACGCAACTTGCCACATTCGATACGTCGACGCGTGACGTCATTCCGAGAAGTCAACCGTAATCGAAACAGCCACCAATGAAATCGATTGTTGTCGGCAAAAGTTACAGCTAGGTTGATTCCAGAGTTGAGTTCTATCAGCAGAATGGCTGTTAGAGATCGATTAATGGAGCGCTATATCCGTCTTAGACGTACTCCGATACGTCTAGTCTTGCTACGACGTTGTCGGTGACATCGTTTGCAGTAGCTTAGACAACATCTACTCTTTCGTACAAGGTATTGCTTATTGGTGCGCCTCGATTACATCTGTACAGTCCGGTGTTCGAGCTCGCATTCATAAACGCGTTTTTGAAACGTCATGTGGATTTATGCTTTATTCAACGTCAGCGCTTGAATAGTTGGCTCCATTATTGGTCAACATCTCAAGAAGAACATTTAAAGAGCCGTTTGTGACAGTTGCTACAGAGCATTATCCGTATCAATAGTGTTCACACTCGAAAATGGCTTGTGAACTTGAATTTTACCCCTACCCACTTTCCAGGCTTGTTACGCGATAACGAATGGGGTAGCAAACTGACACTCATTGTAATTTAAATGTTAAACGTTCTTTTTCCAAAATTGTAAAATTTGATTAATTTAACTTCTGTATTTTTAAATGTTATATAGAAAGGAAACGTGCACAGTTACTTTTTTTTCGTTAGTATAGAATAATTCTTCATTCTATACTGACATAAATATGGATTAGGCGTACCTGAAACCAAACTTTGGACCCCAAAATCGTTTTATGTTGTAACATCTCTTTGTTGTATCTTGCTGTTAGTATACCAACTATAGAACACAGTAACCATGCCAGGACAGACACCACACCTGTATAATAAGGTGATATATCGCTGTATTTCAACGAAAATCTCGTAACTGCAGCTTAAAACAAGCTGCAGTTACGAGGTTTTCGTTGAAAAGCGACGAAATGTAATTGTATGTGCGAGTACAGTTTAAAACGACAGGATTCTAGAAAGGGGCACCTTCGCAAGGGGCACCTTCGCAAGCCAAGAATTCCACCTACTCTTTGTTCCTTACGATCGTTCGTAGCCTTAAGAACAAAGTGGAGGTAGAAACCATGGCTGGCGAAGATGGGAAAGGCGTCTTTATTTCATTTTTGCCTATCAGCCTGTGAGTAGATTTGTATCCCATTGTCAAGGTTATCCTCTTAAACCAAGGTCTTGTGCATGCTACGCTGTGTTTAAAGCCCACGGAAAATATATATTGACTTCTTTGTATTACAGTTGACCGAATGCTTTCATTTTATAGGTTACATTATCCTTACATGGGCGGATCTAGAGGGGGGTCCGGACCCCCCCCCCCCCCTGGCATTGGCCGAAAATTAAATTTTGACTATATAAATTTAGTGTAACGTTACATATTCATTACATTCAAGCCCCCCCCCCCCCCCCCCCCCTGGAAAAAAATCTTGGACTTGGACCCCCCCCCCCTTTGGAAAAAAAATCCTGGATCCGCCCTTGCCATACATTAGAGAAGATTTAACCAGATAACACGTTCCTTGTAAGAGAGCGATTATCCGATTGGGCTGTTTGATATGACGTTTCGTATCGATTTTGGTTTACTAGTTTTATAGCTATTTTCCAAGGGGACGAAACAGAGCGATCGAGTTATCTGGGTCGTCTCCGGATATGTTACAGTCGTAAGTTACATCACAGTATGTTAAGCATTTAACCCTTTATCAAACATCAAAATTTTAGGGTGATCTACTTAAAAAACTGCCACAAATGACAAAATAGATGTTATTAAAGATAGGATTTGAGTAAAATATGGCATAGAAAATATTGAGACAAAAGGAGAAACTGCTGGTTATCAGCAGTTTCTTCTTTTGTTTCAATGTTTTCCCAAGCCTTTTCTATTAGGGACGTAAAAACAAGGTCTTGTTCGGGAAAGGGTTAAGATATATTGCTGGTTGTCTTCAAAAACGTCCTAACTACAGCTTTAATTAACCCTTTCCCAAACGACAAAATTGTAGGGTATTCCAATTCGAAAGCTACCGCAGACGACATAATGGATGTTGATAAAGATCAAGCTTGTTTAGGCCTACAATATAGCATAGAAAATATTGAGACAATAGGAGAAAATGCTGTTTACCAAGCCCTTGCCGCCAATAAGGTAAAAACCAAGTCTTATTTGGGAAATGGCTAAAGGGACATTTCATTCCAATTTCAATTTTTTTTTATTTTTTTTGCCAAGATTGGTTATTCTAATGAGTATAAATACTATTAGTTTTTAAGTTGTTGCCAATAAGCGAGAAACACGGATTTAAAGTTGAGACATATAGTCCATTTGACGCTGCTATATGCCCTATATGACAACCTTGCAATGTCGAGTACAATGAAGTTTTATTTTTTCTTTGCATTGTATAGGTGCTCTAGAGCAGATCTAGCTTGGTTGCCAGAATGGCAACCTTGGGCAACTTCCACAATTCGCAAAAATCCAAGATGGCCGCCAAACGCAACTGGAAAAATCAACTTTTTGTCAAATTGTCCTAAATTGATGCGAAAAATGCCTGTATAGGGGTTATTTGGTGTGCTGATTCCAAATCCATTGATAAATGCAACATTTGGATAACACAAATATGCTAAAATAGAGATGGCTGCCGAACGCCATATTGAAAATCACAATTATTTCTAAATTTTACATGGCGCATAAAATTCATGTAATAGGACACAGTTGATAAGGTAATTCCACTTTATTTCTTAAATTCGCATTTTGATTTTTCTGGTGTACACAAAATTCTGACATGGCCGCCAAATGGAAATGATTACTAGCTTTATTCACTTAGTACTATTTATTTATTTCTACTTGTAGAAAATGCGGTTAAAATGTGATATTTGTGCATCATATTCCCTCTATTCATTTAATAACTCGTTTTGATATTTATTTGGATTTTACGTTTATCCATAGCGTTTATTACTACTTGGGAAATGGCCACCAGATGGCATACAGAAAGTATAAATACTGGTACTAAATATTACAAAAGAATATAATTATTATGTACTTTAATGTCTAATTTCAATTCTTATAAATTCCAGATTTAATCAAAGCGTTATATTTTTCTATTGTAAACATTTCCATACTTCTGATCGTATTCGAGCATTTTCGAAACTGTTACAGATGATATGTTTGAAACAATTTTATTATTTCAGAAGACGACCATCACCTCTGTGAAATAATATACACAGTTCAGACATTGAATAACAAAGTTATCAGTGTGGGTTAAAAGTACCACTATGAATTTATATCATTACTTCCTATGGTGTCTAACTTTGAAGAAGTGATACCATGATCTATACCCAAATATTGATGTAAATATCACTCAAAGCGCAAATAGAACATTGGCTCGTAAGGCAGAAATTTGAAACATCAATTTGTGAGTTTTGAAATCCACCCAAACTAATCGAACTAACAAATTAACCGTCTTTCAGAAGAGACATTTGATGAATATTCAGTTGGACAGTGTTAATCTTATACACAGATCCGATCAACGGCATGTGTGTAGTTAAAGAGGAATGGTTATGTGCAGTCAACATTGGATGTATAGTAGATACCATGTATGTGATCATTCCGCACCATTACTAGAATAACAGAAATAATCAATAATAGAAAACAAACGCAAAAAGGTATATTTGATTGAACTACCGGTTCATAGTCGTTCTTGAAGATATACTGTTTACACGAAACTTTGCTAGAAGAAAAAGACACGAACAATAAATTAAGGTTGAAATCACTAAGCATCTGATAACCAAGGTTTCAGATACCACCAAAAACATTAATTTTAAAGATTAGTATGAAAATGTTTCCGTTCCTACAAGACATCTACATAACTTCATAGAGAAACTCTGTCCATTTTTTCATTGTATCGGGATACCTTAAACTAATGGTTGTCCATTCACATTTATTGGAAATAAAACAGAAATGGCAAGATACAACTTGATTAAAATTGAACGATTTTACATTCTCTGATTCCTAAGCACTACTGCATCTGATTCTGAATGGTGTTTGCCTGTCAAGCCTCATCAAATGTATTAGTATACATATATTTTGCTAGAAATTTTCGCTCGTGTAACTTTTTAATAATTTTCCCAAAGTACTTTTCTTTTGACAGACACCGTGTTTCAGAAAATATCCTCAGCCATGTTTGAATTTTAACAGTACGTTCATTGCATATACGATGCCACTTCACTTATTGCCAGAAGTGATCTTAATCTATAATCTCAATGTTTTAAGGCCTATTTTGTACATCAACTATGTATAATGTATACTTACAGTCTTCAAGCAATAATTCGTAATGATTCTTTTGAATAGGATATACCATACTTCAGCAAGAGATAAACAACAACAAACTAAAACTGACGAAATGAGATGCAATTCGTTCATTAATGCATGAAAGTCGGTAATGATTCCTATTCTTGTTTACAGACCCATCTAAAGGAAAGGATATAACCATGGCAGAAATATAATCTATATAAATCTTAGTCAGAAAATCTAAAAAATGGCATACATGTACTTCATAAATATTAGTAAGCTAAAATCTCATATTGTCAAGATAAATATATTGTGTATATTTATCAACATTTCAAAATGTGTGATAGCTCTGTTTAGTATAATTGTCTCTGAAAAGCGCCCATGATAAATCTTGAAAGAGCATGCATTCTTTTAATTTCGTTATTCGGGTAAACAAGTTGACAGAGAATTGGGCAACTTTCTCGTAATAATGTTCATGCACATCTACTCCATTCTATTGGAGCTATCTAGGGCTACCATCGCTTACATGAAGATACATTCTTTCCACGACTGTACTGTTTCCTGTTGTGTATTAAAATCGTTCATGGCTGTAGTGTGACGTGACTAAGCATTACATTATGCATGGCACTCAAATGGGTTGTAGTGTTCATTAAGATCACATGGGCTTTTCTTCATCAATTACAAATGTAAATGTATGAAAGCTGAAAAGATCAGCTCCCAAAGAAACTTACCGAATAGCGCATCAATCACGATTGTTCTTTTACGACTTGTAAAGATACTTCTTGAATTTCATTATACCGGTAATGTCCAAGAATTTACATCTATCTTATTATGTAGATAAAATGCTTAGAACTTTACCAAGATGTTTATTTTTAGTCATCAGCAACAACTTAAACTTTCAACATGGTAATTGGTGGCCATAATTGAATAAAATCTCAGTTACATACAGACATATTTCAAGCCTACAACGCAGACTTCACCTTCGTTTAACAATAATAATGGCAGCTGATAGCCTATGTATTACATTTTATGTGTTCATTTAGTTCTAGTGTTTAAAATAAACGAAATCCTGAACATAATTGTGTATCAGAATTTGATTTTCCAAAGCAAAAGCTTCAAACCTAGATAACAATGCCAACAACAGCACCTAACAATATGTTATTTGAAATGCTCCACCAACTGCACTCACAGTATATACAAAACTTTAAGGATACTTAAATTGAAGAAATTAACACAGGTTAATTGATATAATGTCATTGTTGGCGAAAAGAGCAAATATTTTGGCATTTTATGTCCTGCATTGAAAATCTGTCTTAAGATTTGCTCTTTATGCCAAGATGGCAACTGGTTGTCATATATATTTCTATCATCTATATGAGAACAGTAAATAAATATGTAATATCCAAATTTAGTCTAAATGTGTTAAAATAAGTAAAGAGATTCAATAACGCGTAAATATCGAAATCTGGCAGCATTTTGTACCAGTATTTCAACCAATAATCATTTTCAACAAGGCATCTGGCTGCCATTTCTGAACTTTATATAAACAATGTTGGTATCAAATAGAAAAGAAGAAATAAGATGGTGTAGAAATGAGAAATAAAGTAAATTTGGATTACCAAGTACTTTTAAAAAGTGCCTTTTCAAGACCATATAAAACTAATGTAGAGAAAATGTGACTTTCAAGATGGCGTCCAGCAGCAATCTCTAATTTAGTACTTTTCTGATATCCATATGCTATGTTTATCATTAGATTTGAATTCAGCATACCCCAAATCCCCAAAATAGACATTTTCCGCATCTTTGTTAGACAATTTGACAAAAAATTGATTTTTCCAGCTGCATTTGGCGGCCATCTTGGATTTTTGCGAATTGCGGGAGTTGCCCAAGGTTGCCATTCTGGCAACCAAACTAGATCTGCTCTAGAACACATATACAATGCAAAGAAAAAATAAAACTTCATTGTACTCGACATTGCAAGGTTCCCAAAATTTCAAATGGACTAATAATCGATAAATTGCATATAAATCCGAACTGTTGTCAACAACAATTTGTTCAATTTTAACACAAAAATATAAATTTCTCGTAAACGGCGCAATATTTTAGCTTGAAATTTTCAGAATTTTCATAAGGAAATATGCTCTTTCAGATAAAAATAAAAGTAAAATTTATGACAAAAAATTCTGAAATGTCACTTTAAACAAGTCGTAATTACGAAGTTTGTGTTAAAAGTTACGACAAAAAACACTTACCATGTAGTTTCACAATAGGACTGTTCAGTTTGAAGACGTCGACAATTTCATTAGAGTTGAAGTCCACTTTACCATCGCTGTTCCAGGGTATTACATAGTGTTTACCAGGCTTAGATCCTTTAAATGACAAACATAAGTATCACTGGTGGGGAACTCGGCCAAAGCGAGGGACGTTTTTTCGCGATCAATGTATTCCGTCGGTGTTGTTATAAAATATCGTAACTACGGCTTTATTGAAGCCGTAGTTACGAGATTTAATAACAACACCGACAGTTTGTCAATACAAAACGGTAAACCCGGCCTGTTTTAGAACAAGTTCACTGTCATTTAAAAAAGAAAATCTATTAACTCACATTTAAACGCAAAATATCTATACCTTGTTGTATCGAAAATTGTTTAGTTCACCACCAGTGAGTATATAATGAGGGAAATGAGTAATGGCGATTATTCGCAGTTTCATTTACCTCTCAATGTTTTCTTAAGCATCTACCAAAGACTAATCAATACGTAAAAACGATTATTTAAACTCATTTATTTTTGACTATCATTTACGATTACATAGAAGACTTTCAAAAACATTGATAGACAAGAAGTGTGTTATGAAAAAAACGTAGGGTTTCTATTTCATGGTCCATTTACGTTATTATGGCACACATTAAACGTTTTACAAACTTACCCATGTAAAAAAGGCGAAATAGACTTTCTTAATTTTCAACACAAGTTTGCATGTGCTGTTTCGGTTATTGCAGGAGTGAGACACTTGCAAGATTCGTTCCACCACAATCAAAACTACAGTAGTTTGGAGTTTGATTTATTTGCCTTATTCACACAGGTAAATATATTCTAGACAAAAAAAGAAACGCAACTTCCTTTTCAATTCTTTCTTACGCAAAGACATCAAATCAGATTTAAACAAAATGAAATACATTTAAAGCAATAACATTTCACCTTGCAAAAATCACAAAATCTTGTTTGTAGTAAATTCTATTAATAAGAAAACACCCAGTTTACACCGGGCATTAACACAATTTTACAAAAAAGGTGAATGTAGGTCGAAAAACACAATCTGTTTCGATCAGTTTGGCCCGATATTCGAATGTTGTGAAGTCCATGCGATTTATTAGCGTCCTCCATTGAAGTTTAAAACCTATCCCATAGGTGGGGTTTACCTGAAGATACGGTCCTGTCGTGACGTCATATCTCTTACACGTCCGCTCCGTGCTCGATCGATTGTATTCCCATTGAGAGCCAACAGCGTGTTCAGTCGAAAAAGTGTCGATTTCTTTCCCTATCAATGTCTTGCGACAACATTTTGACTTTTTCCACCTAACTACATCCGTACTATAGTTTGGCGCTGGTTTTGGCGTAGCCCCACTATGCGTAGTGTAGTGAGAAGTGTGTGAAAGCTTTGACCTGTTCTTGGTCTATGTTTTAGCTTGTGTTTGAAGAAAAAATATTTTGATAGTAGTCATTTAGAAAACACGACATGGGATAATCAGTGTTCAACCATTTGCTATGTATCACGTGATGAATTTACGACATCTGAAGAAAATTACACTATATTTATGCGTATGGAGGCAGGAATATCAAAAATGTACTCAATAGCCATTTAAAACATAGTTTGTCGAAAATATTATGAAAAATTGGGGTTGCGTATCTTTTTTGTTCTAGTATATATTTAGTAAATATCTATTTTGTCGGCTGTTTCAAAATTTGAAATAACGTAGAACACAAAATATGCCCCATTTTATCGACAATTCTCCTCGTCGGTGATATATTATTTTAAGTGAATCATTATACATGTAGTCCTAATTTTTCATTGATCTAATAGGCTTAGATTGAAAGTTAGTGTAGTTTTTATTTGCTCAAACGATTAAAGCTAATATTTTGGTAAATGACGTTATCTTAGATTTTGCCTCGCGACATTAACGATTAGCCAGTAAAAAATAACATTACATATTTTCTTTTTTTATGCCTGATAACATCTCGAAATACCGATTCAGGAGCTCATATTATCAACGGTCGTACGACAAGTTCCCCATTAGGCCTATACTTTCCCGTCAAACTTGGTCGTAATATCGTTGATAATAAGGACTCATGTATGTATGCGCTTGACACACATTCCTTTTCCAAACGGCAAAATTTAAGACTGATCCAAATTCAAAGATGTTGCAGACGTCAATTTAAAGTCAATGAAATTTAAAATCGTTTGGACTTTTTTTGGTAGAAAATATTGTGGAAAATGAAAAACTGCTCGATTCCTATGTTTTCCTAAGCCATTATCTTGTATGGCGTCAATAAGCGTCAATATGTGGGAATGGGATATGATCAGGGTCAAGACAAGTTTTCTCTTTTTTGAGAATAGGAGACGGGCTCTATATTTGTGGTAAATAACTATTTTAGATTAAGGTAAGACCTGGGTAATGGGCTATGTGACCAGTTATGGAACGAAATCTGTATGATGCGAATACACGATTTCAAGGGGAGTAATTTCATTGCTCGATTTTTTTTTACTTTTGTTGGTTTTTCTGCCTTACTTATCCTACAATTTAGAAACATTTTCACTAAAATTGTTTAGAATATTCCTGGAAACCTTAGAACGCTCCGTTGTTACGAAAACAGGCGATGTTGCATCTAACAGTAGCCTACTTTAAAAATGCCCGGACTTACGGATGTCACGGAATACAGTCCAAATATAACGATTATACTGGAAGTGCATTACTCCGGTCTTACCTTAATTAAACCAATCTGCAATTGAAGAAAGTGACGGCGATGAAAATAAGTAGGCTTCAAGAAATAATACTGAATGTCATTTTTCTGAGGATATTGACCAAACTTCTAAAGAAATGTGAATTATCTTTGCAACATGTGAGTCAAAGCATGCAAAATTCCATTAAAAATTGCGTACGCCTTTCCCATTGTTTACATGGGTAAATGTTGTAAACATGTGTCATAATATGGTGACTAGAGGTTTAGGTCTTAACCCTTTCCCAAACGATAAAATTTTAGTGTGGTCAACTTCAAAAACTGCCACAAATGTCAACTGGATGTTATCGTCAAAGATAGGATTTTTAGAAAAAAAATGGAACAGAAAATATTGAGACAAAAGGAGAAACTGCTGGTTATCAGCAGTTTCTTCTTTTGTTTCAATATTTTCCCAAGCCTTTTCTATCAGGGACGTCAAAACCAGGTCTTGTTTGGGAAAGGGTTGATTGTCTACGTTATGTACATTGTTTACATAAATTGTCAAATTAAACATTGTTTAATTTCTAATCCGTTTATATTTGATCAATAAAAGACTAAACAATTTGGTAAAGATTAACAATTTTATGGATGGGCATTCAATATAGGCCTAGATGTTTTTACATTGTGTGTTTGTGGTAACATACTATGATGATAGGCCACCATTTCCGGTCACCATTTCCATTATTATAATTACTGTATATCACAAGTAAAAAATTGCTGTAATGTACAGCAAAATGAATTGTATCGCGCTTCAAAAATTATACCAAAGTAGTGAATAAAATGGTACAAGTGTCTGGTTAAGTCAACATGCAGTGAAAACCGAAATAGGATTGCATGTCTGCATATGCTGGTGCTAGTCTATAATTTCCATTTTTTGTGTGTTCAGCCAGATTATATACATTAATTAAACAACATAGGAGGGGAAGTAAGCAAATACAAAAGTGTTAAATGTTGCAGTTGAATAAATGGCGATTAAAATTAACTTAAACAAGAAAGGAAACCGAATATTTCAGCAAGGAAGTAGGGCCAAGATGGTCCTGAAACGTTTCTCCGTGAAATTATTTTTTGGAAAAAAAGAAGGAAAAAAGACACACAAAAAAATTGAAAGTTCACCATAGTAACCACAGTTCACTATGAAATTATTTTTCGAAAAAATAAAAAACAAAAGAAAACAAAAACAATTCGAAAGGCTCCATGCAAGGAAGATTCCTGTTAGATTCCTATGTTAGAAGATTCCTGTTTGAATTTTGATTGAAACTGGCCTAGTAATTTTGGAGAAGTTTTCTCATGAACGCACGCCGGAAACAGGACCGTGGCATAAGCCCCGCTAGCCTTTGGTCAGAATAGGTAAAAATACTTTAATTAAATAGAAAAAAGTACTTGTTTATCCATTAGCCTTCCGAATATAAAAATCGTATCAAGTAAATTTTCCAACCCGGAACATTTTGACCACTATAGCTTATTTGTTCTTCGTACAGTCATTCAATAGAGGACAGACTGTGTTGAATAGATCAGAGTGCATGCTAATCTGAGTCTGCAGGAATAGGAAACGTTTATGATAACAAACATAGATGAACGAACGCACAACAACCACAATGCCACGGATATGATCCTTATTACTTTTGTCCGGCGGAGCAATAAATTAAATGTAAAAAAGAGAAATACAGAAATGCCATATAAAGTGACAACTACCAGCCGCTAAAATGAAGCCAAATATATAAGGAATGTTTAAGATTTAAGCTGTAAGACAATACAAATATTACCATGAATATGTCTCAATAATTCACCCGGCAGATCATCTCTGCCAGGTCATAAATCGGGACCTATTTTGTACTTATCACACACACACACACAAAAAAAAAAAAAAAAAAAAAAACACACAAAGAACGAGCGACACATACGAGGAGATTTACAATAGTACCGGCCGAAAATGACAGTGACGTGGGCTAATGTTTACTACTTGACAACCAATCAACTCTGTTCGTATTTGTAACGCTGCAAACCAGACGAATTGATTGGTTTTGCAGCAGTAAACATCAGCCTACGTCACTGTCATTTTCGGCTGGGACTATTGTACTAGAGTGTAACAAAAAGTACAAGACTATTGCTATGTAAAGTATAAAACTGTACTAGAATTTTGTTTACAAGAATTTTCAGCGTGGTCTGAGATTAAACGAACTTCAATGTATACTTATAGTACTGCTTGAAAAATCATACCGTGTAAACAGTTTATGTGTAGGTTATATATATGACTTTCAAGTACAAATAATTACCCCTCATGACGTAATTTCTAAAATTAGAATATGTATACCACAATATGTATCGCGCATGGCGCGATACAATAAACTGTGGCAAATAATCTCATCGAAATTTAAAATTGTATAAGTTTTGGTAGCTGGACAATAACCATGTCTAGCTTCGTCAGACAACTTCAAAAATCTGGATCAAATAGTCCAAACATACTTACCTTTCGCCTCCCCGATCACCAACATAAGGATATAGTCACCATTCAGATCATGAAACTTGTCATTACTATTTGTGAGGTCACGTGTGAAGGAACACGTGATCACGCCATTAGACTGAGAGACAGTGGCGCCACCGGAACTTAAACCCAGGTTTGTCTGTAAATACATAAAACATAGGAATGTCAAGGCGGACCCAAGATTTTTTTCCAGGGGGGTCCAAGCCCAAATGATGGCTTAAAGTGTGATAAATATAGATGCTTTTCAACGAAAACCTTGTAACTGCAGCTTGTATTAAGCTGCAGTTACGACTTACGAGGTTTTCGTTGAAAAGCAGCGATATGTAACATTACACTAAAGTTATATAGTAAAAATTTAATTTTTCGGCCGATGCCAGCGGGGTCCGGACCCCCTTGACCCCCTGTAGATCCGCCCATGGATGTTTCAAAGTTAGATGAACAAGGACAACGAAATGCTACAATGGTTCAACAGTAAATATTCTTGATGACGAAGTAAAAGCTGTTGAGGTCTTTATCACCTACTTGAAGATCAATAGTAGGACTTCGCTATCAAGGTAGGCCTATACACTTAAAGACACTTCCAACGCAACACTTACTTTTTAGATAAATAATGCAGTATATTTAATGAAAATTTCAACAAATATAAATCAACTACCGTGACGTTTACATGTTTCCTGTAAATTTCATCAAAATCGATTAATCCGAACATGAAAAGTATTAAGGTTTTTTACTAAGACTCAAATAGGAAAAGTCACAAAACCCCAGGCAACTGCAGAATTATATTAGCATCAAAGCAGCGTCACCAAATCATGCTCATATCTCACACCACTGCTTCATAAGATTTGAATACATGTTTTCCAATGCGTAGCGATACTAGAATTCAGTTGCACCTATTTTGTTTAAGAAATAATGTGTTGTACGTGTCAGCATTGCACAAAATCATCGAATTTGTTACCAGACATAAGTTTTGTGCCCTTTTGCCCCAAGACAATCTCAACAACTGGGAAGTGAACTTAAATGGGACGAGTTAAGAATGATCCCGCAAAGATTCACCATCAATTATGCTTAATCAATGACGATGGGGTGTCTTCGTGTCATTTAGGTTCTTGACGGAGACACAGAATGTTAGCAGAATGCCATAAACTTTACTGCTGTTACATGAATAACATGAATTTACGTTATCAGCTCGCACAGATTTTTTGCGACTTTTTGTTTTCTAGTCACATTATATAAACTGCAAATTTAATCATTACTAATCAATGTTTCTTTATGAAAATTAAAGATATTATGCAATTGTGAATGAACTTTATTTGTTGAAAATTTGATGAAAAATGGTTTATTGAATTTCAAGTTATTGCCAAAAAGGTAAGTGTTGCGTTAGAAGTGTCTTTAAGTGTACAATCCATCGTTAGATACCAAACACTTCGTGCAATTTCAGGTGTCATCCTTGGCAACAAAATTGACGAGGATACCCCAATCATTTTCATTTGCCACGGTTGACGCCAGAAATTGTACGAAGTGTTTGGTACCTAATGATGGGTGAAATAGCCTACCTTAAAACCTTTAATCCTTTCACAAACAGCCCAATTTTGGACTTTTCTAATTTGAAAGCTGCTGCAGACGACAGAATTGATATTAATAAGGACATTGTTGATATACAAGGTAGAACAGAAAATATTGAGGCAAAAGGAGAAATTGCTGATTATCAGCAATTTCTTCTTTTGCCTCAATGTTTTCTCAAGCATTTTCTGTTATGTAGGGCCTACGTGAAAACCAGGTCTTGTTTGGGAAAGGGTTAAACTATAGTTTGTGGTTTATTTTGAACATATCCACGAGGATTTGGAAGAAAAACATTGATGTTATCCAATGCGGTACAAAAGACAGTGATGTGCTATTCTTATCATCAATGCAACAAAACCATGCATATTTGTTTTTAATTTAGATTTGTTGCTAGAGAACAATAATAATGATTATTACAAATCTTACTAATACACATCTATAGATAATCGTGAGGAAATGATGGCTTTTTGAAATGCAATATTTATTTTATAGTTCATCAAACCCTATGTTTATGGTACTCACTGGCAGAGACGATTCAAATGAGTAACTTAAATATAGTCTTAGGGTTTGGATTTGATAGATCTATAACACATTTTAAGATGCCTTTTATCCATTTATATCTGTCAGTTCTGACATATTTATATCGAACCATGATCCGTCATAGAAAGTTTGGTTACACGTTTTCTCTAAGAAGATTACCCCTTATCGTGTTGGATTAGCAGCATCAACACTTACCGGGTTAAGTAATTCTGTATGAAGTCCGTCATTGTAGGCCGAAACAACTGTATTGGCCTCTACCATACATCCGACCACACTGTCGTCTCCCTATAGTAAATAGATACAGACAGTTCTGATGTAAGCAGCGATTTTAAATCATTCTGTGGTTATAATGTATTTCACGTAAAATTCACATGCTATCTCATCTCATACAATTTATTTTTTCCTTTAAGAATTCGAAAATTCCTAGACTACATTTGAATCTAATCTTATTTGGTTTCATTCATAAATAAGCAATTATGGGGGTATATAGATCTATTCTGCTTTGGATCAAGTTATTCCATATACAATACAATATTTCATACAAGTCACCTTTTTATTCAAATCTTATTCCATGTGATATCATAGTTAAGGTAGTCTACCCTTAATGAAATTCGCGCGACATCGAAAACTTTCGGCGGTGGAACTTTCCGCCGCCGAATGATTACGACCGCGCCCCTCGAAAAACCCGATATCTTATGGATCTCAAAATGGCTACATTAAGGATGTTCTACCTTAAAATTAGTTAATTCCGTACCATTCTGTAGTCGTCGGAGAAGCCGATCGCCAGGTACACATTGGTGTCGGTCTCCTCGGCTTGTATCGTAAATTGTACGGTTTGTCCCGATTGTGACCACGTGACCAGATAGTCACACCCACCGGGACAGTCCGGGAAACAGCCTTTACTGACTCCACAGCTGGTATCCCAACTTATCAACGCTGAAACCGTCTGGAATAATGTTATTTACACGTAAAGCAGACGTCTGTTAATGGTCAAATTCAGTCTAAAGTAAATAATTCTTCAACTTATAGCTTTTTTGTAAATAGTTTACCACATTTGATATTACTAGCAATTTTACCCGTCTCGAAATTTGACCTTTGACCTCGATGACCTTGACCTATCCGGGGCTGCCCACCACCTAATCCCGTCCCGTAACCCGTAAGCAATCCCGTCCCGTAACCCGTAAAAACGATACCCGTAACCCGTAAAAACATAAATTTGACCTTTGACCTCGATGACCTTGACCTTTCAAAAAATGAACCCCTCAAGCTAATATCCGGGGCCGCCCTCCACCTTCCCTCCAAGTTTGGTGAAGATCGGCCCAAGGACCTGGGAGGAGTAGGGGAACAAACAGACAAACGGACAAACGTTGCTCAAATTATATCTTGATTTTGCTGAAATAAGTATGCAATATTCTTCTGTAACCCACTGTACACTTTCTTTTGTTTTCCAGCTTGGTTAAAGCTGAGGTTATGAAGTTTTTCAATAACACAGACGATATGTTGTTTTGTTCCATTTCTATAACATTTGTCTTTCGGGATAGTTATAGGGGACAATCTGGGATTTTATCAGTCGGGACACATACTCGTATCTATATTACTCTGGGTACCTTTACTGTACGTTTGAAGTCCATGTATGTTTATTATGGGTGAATGAAATATGACCCCTTCAATTCACAGAGACAATTTACAGTGCTAATAGGCACAAATGCTATATTGTTCCTCGGCAAACTTGGCCGAACGTTTCAAGATAATATTTTACATTGAACTTGACTTTATTGTGACTTATGTTTATGGTGTAAAACAATTAGATCTAGATATTTCACAAACCAACATTTTTAGGGTGTGTATGTTACATGTATAGCATATAAATATTTAGACAAATGGAGTATATTTATCATGTTTTTCAGCATTTTCTGCTTTTGTATCCATGTTTTCCCAAGCCATCTTAAAGACATCTGAAAACAATGATTCTCGTTTTGGGAAAGGATAAGACATTTTCAAAACGTCGCAAATAGAAAATTTCGGTTTAAAAACAACCATTGGTGTTGAGATCTTATACACAGGATCGAGAAAAGATGATTGCCAGTACCATTTTCTCTTACTTTCTGGCCAAAATTATAATGTAATCTCTATTTCTGCAATAGTAGGTTCTGATTATAAATATTTGATGGCTCCGCATCTAATACATGTACATGTATATCGCTGCTTTTCTGCAAAAACCTCGTATCTGCAGCTTGTTTTAAGCTGCAGATACGAGGTTTTCGCAGAAAAGCGACGATATGCGTTTTCAAGAGTGCGCAGAAGTCATTTATCCACAGTTATTTAAATATGAATGTCAATCCAGATTTCATTCAGATAGGTCATTAATTACCTGCTACTTCATAGCAAATAATATTTCGCTGCGTTTCTGCGAAAACCTCGTAACAACAGCTTAAAACAAGCTTCAGTTTCGAGGTTTTCGAAGAAAAGCAAAACTTTAAAGATCTGATATTTTCCTTAACGAAAGTAGTTGCAGACGACAAACATAGGCTAATGTAACCGTCATTGTCATAATTGCAGTATTCAGTCGGTTAAAATCGTTAGTTAATCCTTTCCCAAACAAGACCTGGTTTTGACGCCCCTTATAGAAAACGTTTGGGAAAACATTGAAACAAAAGAAGAAACTGCTGATAACCAGCAGTTTCTCCTTTTGTCTCAATATTTTCTATGCCGTATTTTACACAAATCCTATTTTAGTAACATCCATTTTGTCGTTTGTGGCAGTTTTTGAAGTGGATCATCCTAAAATTTTGTCGTTTGGGAAAGGGTTAAAATGAAATGAACTTTGGTCTGGAAAAATGGACCTATTAGGCATCTGTGACCAAGATGAACCCAGATCACCATGTGCATACGAGAAGTCTGATCAAAATTCATTTTGGTATCTTGAGAGCTTCTCAAGGACGTGCAGCACATCTCGGATAGCTGTAAGGGTCATGATCAGACTCATTAGAGTACATGCTGATCTTGGTATTTAGTAGCCTAAATGCTTTAAAGGCCATTTTTCCAGATCCAATGTCAGATCAAATGTATTTCATCTTTTATCCTTTTCCAAGCAATACCTGCCTTTGACCTCTCTAAAATAAAAAAAAACACAAGCCATTTGACATTAAAGTGACATTTCACATTTATTTCATTTTTTTAAAAGTATGTCTTGATGCAAAGATTGTTTATTCTAATGCGTAGAAATACTATCAGTTTTTAACATGTTATTTTTAAGCGAAAAATACGCCTTTAAGGTTGAGACATAAATGTCAGATTCTATATAAATCTGAACTGTTGTCCACAACAATTTGTTTAATTTTAGCACAAAAATTTATTTTTCTCGTAAACGGTTCAATAGTTTGGCTTGAAATTTTCAGAATTTTCATAAGAAAATATGTTTTTTCATATGAAATAAAAGTAAGATTTATGTAAAAATTATTGTGAAATGTCACTTTAAGACAAAAGAAAAAAATCTGATAACATCATTTTCTCTTTTCCTCTCAATATTTTATGTTTTGCTATTTTGTTGCCCAATTCAATTTATATCAACTCGCATCTTGTCATCTCCAATTTGGACCACCTGGAATTTTGTGAATAAGGAAAAGGTGAGTATAATAAATTGAAAGCAATCTAAAATAGTACCACAAAAATTAGAATTAACTCATACCCATACAGTATTCAGAGTTTCCTGAAAAGAAGTTCGAGAGAAAAAAACAAGAAGTGAAAAGTAAAGAAATTGCTTGCGACATATGATGTTTTTAAAAAAATGCGACATGATGTTTAAAAAAAACACACACACAAAAAAAAAAACAACATACAAATAACAAATTAATTAAATGCAAATGTTTTCAATTTCTACGAGGTTAACGCATTCTCAGATGAGACAATTTCAGGTAAATTAAGTTTTGTCTTTTCTGTTTTTCTGGGTAGAAAGTATTGTGAAAAATGAGGAAATTACTTAAGACAAGCAATTTCTTCATTTCCCACAATGCTTCCAAAAGCCCTTATCTCGCTCTTGGGACGTCAATAGCGTCATTAAATGGGAATGGGTTAAAAAGAATAAAAAACTTCTTCACGTATAACTTACCTGCGAGATGAGAATTAAGATCAATTTGCCCAACATTTTGTGTATATCCCGAGTGTGTCAGTTTTGTTTTAGAGTGAAGACCAAATATTGACGTTATGTACTTGTACGTACCCCGGCTTATCTCTCCTTATTTGGGTACATCAGAATAACCCCTATCCTGTCATATACAGATCTATTATAATATTAATTATTTTAATGATACAGAGTTATTGAAACATTTACATTGGTGACTCCTTTTGACGGCCCACTGACGATTTTCAGAATTGTCTTAATTTTCTCATGCTTTAGATCATGCAATAGCGTGGATATTTTCTACAGGAATAATTAGCATTAATTTTGTACAAACTCATGCAACATTCCATTTTGAATATCCTAACCTAACTTATTGTCAATTCAGTAAACCCCGTTTACCAGATGCAAATATTCCATGCTGACCAAAGTGAAAGACATTCGCAAAAACATTTTGTTTCTTTTTCTTATTCATCTTTAGTCCGTTTGGAATCTAAATCGACAATTAAGTCACTAGGCCTACATTTCTCTTCGCTTTCGTGGACAAAAATGACAAGACAGTCTGATTCTTATTTAAGCCTCTTTTACAACCGGTCGAACGTGCCCCTGCGTGCGGTCTGCGTCTAAAACGTACGCATAGTCGTGCGATGCACGCACGTGTAACGTACGATTTTGGTGGACGCAACCACGACGCAGACTGCACGCAGCAAAGAATGTGACCAAGTAATTCTTTGCTACGACCATTCTGCGTCTTTTAGAAAGCAAGGAGCACGCAAGACAGAAGTACTGAGCACGTACGACAGGCGTGCGTGTGACGCAGGGAACGATATACTGGAATTCCAGAACATTCACAAAGAATGCGTACTTTTTCTCGAAAGAGATTCATACTTTCGACCTGCTTTGAATGTACATATTTTGAGGCGCTCTTACAACCCGTCGTGCGTCTTTATAAATCGTGCGATTTTGCATAGTTTTAAAACGTACGATTTGTAAGTCGTAAGAGAGGCTTTACTTGTCTTATCTTCCGTTTTCCACACACCGTGATATCTCAAACTGATCAAATCTAATGGTTTAATGGAGCTGCCGATAATGAAATCAACATAAAAACGGCAGACAATACGTACATGTTTTCGTATTCGTAGGGCCTATAGCACAGAAAATATTGACTGGAAAAGGAGATACTTCTACTAGCCAAAGTCGAAACTGTTTCATTCTCGATGAGACATTGTTTCGTCTGAAACTACATTAATTAATGTTACAATTTTACGGAACTGGTATTAGGTAAAAAGAAAGAAAGAAAGAAAGAAAGGAAAATACACTGCAAAAAGTCTACTTTATTTGTTGTTAGAGTTTTTGTTTAATTTGATGTTTTCACTGTTCAATACATTGATATTCGTGATCCTGTTATGCCATGATATCCCTGTGTCACTTTGCACAATTATAAACCGTTGTGGTATAAGGGAACTTCTGGGAAGTTCATTATAAAGCCAAATTTTGAGAAACGGATAAGACTTGGCAGACGTTAACCAGATGACGCATTTGGAAAACAAACATGATAATAGTACGATAGAAGAAACACTCTTTCGATCCAGAAATTTATCATATGGTGAAAAGTTTCGATCCTATTCAGAATGCACGAACTGTGCATTCTGACTTGGGTCCATACTTTTCACACTTCCAAAAAGGTCCTTTTTAGTGTGACAGATCACAAAATTATATAAATCTAGATCATCGAGTAGTGGACGTTCTACTGCTAGGCCTGAAGATACCCACGAGATCTTTTCTGAATCCAGACCCGATAAAACAATACAAGAGAAAATTAATCCCATTGTTTAAGTATAGCAACACATGAAATGGTTCTCGTAGTCCCAATAATACAACTTTCTGTGACGTGGATAACGTATTCATGATGTCAGGCGTTAACGTAATGACGTAATACACGGAGAGAGGGGCGTTACACACGATGAACGCAACACTGAGAATCACGATCCTTTTGGTGACAGTTTTAAACATCTTCTTGCTCTTCCCTGTCCCTGATCGAGTCTGATGTTGTCCTCTCGCCTGTAGGGTTGTGCGTCTCTTCCTTGCCAGATATCCAACCTAAATGAGGGGGGGGGGGGGGGGGAAAGTATTTTGTGAAATAAGCCTTGGAACAAATCGTCGAGGATATGCAAAGTAGTCCTTTAATTTGACTCGTAGCACCTCATAGACCAATTTTGAAATTGGTCTAGAAGGGGATAGGAGTCAAATTAAGGACCCCTATGGTGATATGCATACCATAAATCTTTTTAAACTAGATGTTATATTTGCATCGGTTCAAGCCAAATGTACTTTAACAGAGCACTGCACTTTATCTTACATTGACACCTTTTGACGCCTCTAAAGAAATAAACTTTAGAAAACATTGTGGAAAATGAAGAAATCGCTTGTGACAAGAAATTTCTTCATTTCCCACGATGTTTTCTAAACAAAACCACATAAAAATGTAAAATTCCAAGCACTTGAAATTGTCGTCTGCAACACCTTTCAAAATGGAAGAGTCCAAAATTTTGTCGTTTGGTAATGGGTTAAGAATCCACGAAAGATGTAGGGGGTCATGAGCCCATATCAATAGCAGAACCAACAACCCAATTCTATAGGCCCTACTTCTTATATTTGTACGAGCAATTAACAGATTGCCGTTGGTTATATGAACGACATGACACCAAGAAAAATCTACAATCAATATTCCGGATCCTAGATCCCATATTATCTAACATTTATAGATCTAGATCTAGTCTAGTAGCCTATTTAGGATCAAATAATTAAAATTGCTCGAAATGCATTTTGCCATATTTGCTTATGCGACCTAACATTCTGAAAAAAACTTCATACAAACCTTTCCAAGTATAAGAATGTTACATAAGAACATCGTGACAAAAGGCACACCGAAGAAGAGACTGAGATCAAGGTAGAGCCATTCGAGGAGATATTTCTTGTAGACGGATGTAGATAGCGCTGTACATTCCCGCCACATGACGTCACTAGTGTACTTGGTGACGACATCAACACCCACCATCACGGGCAGATACAGCACAAACAAACATACAGTTAACAGCACTGGAATAGACAGAAGAAGAATACAGTTAATTCTAAATTAAGTGCATTGATATCAATTTGGTAGAGCTGGATTCCAATTTAGAGATCCCGGCTGCCGGGTGCAGTGGCCGCAATTATGTTACAGCACAATAAGTAAAATGCTAAAACGGTTTTTTTTAAAGTGTTTCGTCAATATTTTGTGTTTCAAACTTGAACATTTGTCTTTAAAATGTAATAAAATGGGTGTGGGGATGGAGCCCCAATAGATATGTGCAAGTGGACAAAAAGAGTGAATGGTGTTTCTGAAGGAACCGGAAGTATTATCATAAATTTGGGTACAAAAATAAATCTACAATTTCACAAGCAAGCAAGTTGTCATTGCGAAATATTTCAGAAGAAAGAAATAACTTTTAATTGCATGTTTTTGTGAGTTTCTATACTCTTTAGACCTTAGGCCTTTCTTTATCATCTGAGAGTCTATGAAACACTATAAGACATTATAACAATATAGATCGGTTGTTAAATAAAAAATAAAACTAAGCTGTCATTCTAATAATCTTAACGGTTTCAAAAAGCGCCTACCTGTTGCCGCTATAGCTGTGACGGGTCTACAGAACACATTTATTTTATGTGGTATCCACACACTAAGTGCCCGCTCTGCTGTAACAGCGACCAGAATCCAGGAGGACAGGGACGGCAGCAGGTAACTCAGAAAGTAGTACAGGCGACACAACACGCGGCTCTCATGTCTAAACTCTATATGTAGGACGGCACTCAACCAGTACTCGATGGCCGGGGTCGATAGTACCAACAGATCTGCCACGGCTAATGCTGACAGAAAGGTGGCTGTAGATGTCTTACGTCGTCTTCCTAGATGAAATAGACGTTAGATAATTGTTTCTGTTTGATATTTACATAAATGAATATATCGATGTTTTTCAATAAACCCTCGTTGCTGCAGCTTGTTTAAAGCTGCAGTTACGAGGTTTTTGCTTAAAAGCGAAGACATATAAGTAGGCATACATGTTTCGATTCCTCTGGCCGTTCATGTTCTATACTGAACACATAACCACACAACATCACTTTAAACACAACCGCAGCTTCACTTGAATGCAGCTACATTCTGCCTGTAAAATTTGGGAGATACATATGTATGCACATCTGTCTGATCTGGTCATGTTACTGATTAAAAATGATGTATTGCCTTAGTATTCTTTTTTTTTCAAGAATCATGCTTATATGTAAATGAAATTCTTACCTTTTATCCAAACAAGTAATGAGAACAGATTCCCCACAATTCCGAGCACTATAATTGGCGTCAGGGTGATGCCCACAAATTACCCATGCCATGTTGCCCTCTCTAACTTTGATAATTGCAACATAGATACAGATCAGCCTGTTTGCGAGACAGTATGATAACGACCATTGCTGCTATCTGAGAGTCGCTATACTCGTAGGTGGTTAAAGAAGCTGTGATAGAACATAATGGATTCTGATCAGACTGTGCGTACGTACAGGCTGATCTGGATCCATGTTGTTCTCAAATACATTGACATTTTCGAACTACTATCATATGCAAATACAATTATAAAACTCTTACCTTTTATCCAGACAAGTAATGAGAAGAGATTGCCAACAATTCCAAGCACTATAATTGGCGTCAAGGTGATGCCCACAAATAACCCGTGCCATGTTTCTCTCTCTAACTCCGTCTGGTTTGTAGGTACGCTAGCATTGGCGGTAGACATGTAAACATACGTTGTCATAGCAATGAATTTTGTGCTAAAATAGAATGGGTTTACCGTTATGTTTTGTCGGTGTTGTTATAAAATTTCGTAACTACGGCTTGATTCAAGCCGTAGTTACGAGATTTTATGATAACACATAGAAAAAACTATTTGTTTGTCCGAAATTACGTCACGGTTTACTCGATTACATCGTTCCCTATTATCAAATGTTAGTCACGAAATAGTAGATTACAATCAACTCGTCATACTTAATAGTTGTGATATCTTTAACAACAATAATTCGCTATATTTTTTATGTTATGAATCCTGTATGACATGAAATGAGGTCACTTTACTTACAACACCCCCAATAATTTTGAAAGTACAATAGACGACATTGTTCGGCATATTTTCGTCACTACTCAAGTCTCTCTTTGTTTTAAAGGCAGATGCCCACAGATGTTATAACAGTTACTTGAACACATACATGATGAAAAGTTTACTTGACTTGTGACTGGAAGTTTATATCATGCAAATACCTGTAGACAATGCGATTTATTTTAGATGTCTAAGACAGTGTGTCTTTTATTCTACATATCTTGGAGTAATTTATACAAATTTCTGGTTACAACCTATGATGTGGAAGCAGTCTTAAATTTAGCCCTTTTGGAAAAGTAAGATCGAATGAATATAAGCGTATCTGCCTTTAACGTTGATGTCAAATGGGTGATCAACTCACCTCATACAGGAAGGACACCATTAGATATCCACTTAATCCTTTACCAAACAGTAAAATTTTGGACTGAGCCAAATTCAGAGAAGTAGCAGACGACATTTTCAATATGATGAAACATGGAATTGTGTGACTTTTTGGGTGGAAAACATTGTGGGAAATGAAGAAATTGCTTGTCACAAGCAATTTCTTCATTTTCCACGATTTTTCCAAAGCCATTTTCTTGTGGGGAGTCAAAAGGAGTCACTGTGTGGTAATGGGTTAATCCTTTCCGCCACAAGTCCTAGTTTTGACGTCCCTTATAGTAAAAAGTTTGGGAAAACATTTAAAGGCAAAATAAGAAAATGGTTATAATCGACATTTTTTCCATTTGTTGTCATCAAGATCTTTCAAATTTACAAGAAGGATACTAAGTCTTAGGCCTAGGTTATCCATTTGAACTTTTCCCGAGCAAACCCTTGTTTTGACGTCCCTACTACGGAACACCTCGGGAAAGCATTGAGGCGAAATAAGAAAATGCTGGTAAATAAACCCTTTCTCCTTTTGTCATAATACTGTCTGTGTTATAGGCTACACAAATCTTTTCTAGATCAACATCCATTCGATTTGTTGTCAGCTTCATCATTCAAATTTACATGAAGGAGACTATTGGCTATCCATTTGAACATTTTCCACACAAACCCACGGCCAAAACAGCTACCATCGGACCTGTAACATGGCCAGTACATTTAATGTCACGTTTAGAAAAAAATTGGTCGTTGTCTTAAGTTAATCAAAACGACCGAACTGTTACATGACATGGCCTTTTCTCAACGTCAGTAGTCCTACGCATCTTTTAAGTCTAAAACTCAGCTGGATTTAACCAGATTGAAATTCAGTTTCTTGGAGAAATTTAAGAAAGAGAAAGGACAACAAGGTAGATCTAGTCCGGGTATTGTTTTTCCGCGGCAGTGGAATCACGCTGACATCTCGCCCGTATTTAGGCTTTGCCTACTTTCATATTATTCATTTTAGGGACTAAAGGCGAAGTTCAATACCTCCCTATTTTATGATTCATCAAATGCAATTTGTTTCTCTTGGCCGAGTCTAATTGGGTACCCACAACATAGGGTGTGACTTGAAATGACAAATTAAGAATGTCTCTGTATACCTTCTCTTATGTGTTGTTATGTTATGCGTATCTCGTATTGTATACAAGACTTATCTTTATCGACAATTATTTGAGTCAGGATTTGGAAAAGGGTCCTTTCAGCTTTTGAGATAGAATTTTATCTATGTAGAGTCGGATCGTGATCCATGTCTGGTCTTAAAGTTGTAACAAGTCATTAGATAACAACATCATTCTTGATGAGACCGTGTGCCTTAGAGTGAAAATTTTCGACCCTAGTTAGTCTGTGCAATCCGCACAGACTGGCTATTGTCGATATTTGTCATATTTACCAGAAGGTCCCTTTTAGCGTGACAGGCCATATTCATTATGTTGTCAGGAAGGACACCATACGTTATCCACTTGTATTTCTAGTGCACAGGCATACCGGATCACAAGGCAAAATATCGTCGCCTTTCAACAAAAACCAGATAACTGCAGCTTAAAACAAGCCGCAATTACGAGTTTTCTGTTGAAGAACATTGATATAAGAGAGATTGGTGGAGTTTCATAAACAAGAGGGTTATAATTGTCCTGAACCGCCCACCTGACACAAAAATTAATGAATCAGTTTGCATTTATCCAAACAAGACCTGGGGTCGTATTACTAACGATCGAACGTTTGATTTTTGCATAATTACTTGTAACAACGGCCCTGATAGGCTCAGTCGGATTTCTCGTGCAATCAGATGTCTTGTTACACAATTTACACAAAAACTTGATCGTAAGATGTTTAGTAATACCCCAGCTAGCAATCTATATGGGTCCCAAATGGGTCCCATACGGGTACCCTTATGGGTCCCATAAGGGCAACCCATACAGGATGTGCAACCGGGGCCCATATGGGTCCTATCTGGGCAGCCATATACATGTAATATGGGACCCGTATAGACAGCCCTGATCTATCCCATTTACATTGGCTTTCATTTAGCGTTGATAGAAGTTCAAAACCTTCCAGAGCTTCACGCTCAGAAGGGGTCACTATTCCTCGCCAGTGAGGATTTAGGTCTCGCCAGGATTGTCTGACGACCTTGGAACATCATCTTTAGAAGTGATCCCTAGATCTTTATTCTGGTATGTTATAATAAGTTCGATGTTTTCTATACCTATCTATATGTTTTTGCTATATTAAATATGTCTAAATTTATTTCTACCCTTTTTTGAAAATATCTACACAAACAAACCAATAAAAATAAGAATCATATACGATTATCAAGCCAAATGCTTTCTTTACATAAAAGCTTTGTGAAAACATGATTTAATTTCAAGATTTTAAATTATTTCCCTTTAATACGCATAAAACTACATTCATGTAACACACTAATTGATAAATTTGAACAATCTAATTATAGTTTAAACTTCGTTAAAACGGCAAAATATTCGGATGATCCAACAGGCCATGGTCATGGATAAAAATGATATTGACAAAGAATGCACTTCTGTACAATATAGCGCAGAAAAAACTTAGGCAAAAGAAGAAAATGCCGATTGTCAACTTTTACTAATAGCTCTGTGTTTTTTGCAATTTACCTTTCTATTAGAGAAGTTAAAACCAGGATTTGTTCGAGAAAGGATTCTAGGGCCTATATGTCTTATTGATGTTGCCTTACTTGTCTTGCTGAATCTAATGTTGTTGTTTTTCGATTTGTATTGATTTGATGGTCATTAATTTTGATGGATATACCTATAAATAAGATTTTCATTCAAATTGCAAACTTATAATTCTATACATGATTCTGACAATGGATATTTTAGATATGCTCATGTATACATACTTATTATGTTGTACTTGAATGGGCGTAAGCCACTTATTGTTACTGGGACCCTTATTGTCAAATCCTCATGGGCTTTCCTACATAGGTCCTATATGGACACACCCATATGGGCTTACCCATACACAGCCCATATGCTGGGAATATGGGACCCATCAGGGTCCCTTATGATCAAACCCACATGGGCCTGTCTTCATAGGTCCTATATGGGTCCGATATGGGCCTACCCATATGGGCTTACCCATACACAGCCCGTATGGGACCCATATAAGCCTGTTTGCTGGGACGGGGCCCTGGTTTTGATTTCCTTTTGACGTTCTCCGACTCTGCAACATAACTGACAAATGGAGATTCAATTTTTATATTCGCTTAATCTAAAATGCTGAATGTTCAGAATGCTTCAAATTACTATCTAGTACATTTTAAAGCATTGTCCAGTATTGTATGCAAACGTTACATTGCGCTTGCGCATCAACAGTACGTATGTTCAACTAACGAAAAGGCCTATATGAGGCGCTCCACGGATCAATCCTTTCCTAAACAAGACCTTATTTTGACGCCCCTAATCCTAAGGGGGGTAGAAGGCACAACTATTATAGTTTCCCCGGGCATTGTTGGTGCTCTATCATAAACCCTATCTTTATCAGCATTCGTTTTCTTGTCTGCAAATAATTTCATAAGAAAATCGCCGAGCTCGGATAGCTCAGTCGGCATCATCCGAGTCTATCAACCCAGAGATCGTGGTTTCAAACCCCGACATGGTCAATATACTCTCTAGCGTTTGACAAAGGCATCATTAGAACATAGCCTGTCCATTGGAAACGGTAGAAGCTGGTCAAACTTGTCAATTTTTACTCTTTTTCTTAACATCCCAGTTTAATGTCATATAAATAACTAAATGATTCCTTGAGACACGTCTTAGAGTTTAAGAAAACACATTTAAAAGACATTCTTGAAAGGGTCAAATTTATTACCAGTAAACAAAACAAATGTCACAATTTGTAACAAAATGATGTCATGCCAACTTGTACCTTTTCTCATGGACCGACTCTTAATTGGTGTTAATCGTGTAAGTGAGATAGCAGCTGGAGGTTCGGATTGGAAATTTTGTGGTATACTGGTGAGAGAATCACCAGGAATCCATTATGTGCCCCAGCCACCGAACGAGTTTAAAGTTGTGATAAACTCCAATCCGTCAACCATTTGAGATTGTTATCCTTAAATGTGTTTACTGAATGAAATGTAACATCAACAATGGCGCAAACCATTCGCCAAATGGTAGGCCTACGTGATTTAAAAAATAACATAACGGAATATGCAATTCTCAGGAAAATTGTTTTATTGAAAAAGAAAAACTTAAATAACAAAGCTTTACATCATATATCTAATACAAAGAATGAGATACAGCAACAATCCAACATGCGCTTTAGGACACCTCTCTTTCTCTGAGACATTAGACCGGTACCATTAGAACGATGCTTGTAGGATTTTTAAAAACATGATGCGTAGTTAAATGTCAGTACCACATTCTAGTGTAGGGAGATTCAGAAAACGTTGTTACTCCCAACATGTTTTTTCCGGTGCCTACAATTAATAAACCATACACGGCTGATAAATTCCTGAAAGGAAAACAATGTCTCTGAAAAGTTAGAGTAAATAGGCCTAGTAGTCCATAAATTATACAAGTATTATACAACGTCAAATGATAGGCCATACAAAGCTGCGTTTGTGATTGTGTTTAGAACTACACCATAGTCGGCCGTGAGACTCGTCTCTGTGTGCCGTGTGATTTGGGTCTATCTGGCTCCGTATGATATCCAGACTCGGATAAGATCAGCGGCTTCTTATCGTCATCTGTCGGTGAACTGCCCTCCGAAAACGGACCGATGTTACGGAGAGCCTCGATCGACCGAATCGTCGCTGTTCGCCAATCTTCGCAAAACTCCGTCTCTCGTTTTGTGGAATCCTTCCTTCTCTCGATCTCTGCCTTAGTTGATCTACGTCGCTGTACCTCGCCTGCTTTGTTATCATCAACATCTAGTGAGGTCATTTCTACAGAAACTGGCGCATTGTTTTCTGTTTCATCTGATTTGGAATTCTCTATCTCTGTAGGTCTAACGGTAGTTTGAATTTCCTCAGACTGCTGGTTTATATGCACTTGTTCTTGCACTATGGAACTAGATTCGGTGGCTTTCTTTACGAGTGATAGAGGTTTTGAGATGGACTTCTGTTTGTGTTTGTCCAATGGCACTATATCTTTTGAAGCTCCCTCTGTTTTGTACTTGAGTGTTTCTTGTAGAACCTGCAGTATGGACGTGGTCTCGTTAGCCAGGGATATCCCGATCAGTATGACGTCATCATGTAAACACGCGGAGATGGTGAGCACGTGTTTAGCCTCGAATGAGGCCTGTCTCGTGTACCGGATATTGGCTATATCAGACAGCACCTCGTCCACCTCGTCCCGGGTTTTATCATCCAGGTTAAAGTTCGACATGCCCGTCATGTGATGACAGCCGAAACTCATACACGCGAAGTACAGACCCGCGATCTTGATCCTCGCAAACACGCTCTGTGCGGTCGTCGTGTGTCGCACGATGGCTGCGATATCTCCACGACTCATCACGATTCTATCTGGACCAGACGACGTTATTTCCTCATAAGTATCCATTGAGAACGCACCGATGTAGATAACGTCAAGATTGTTTGTCTCCATATCAGAAACAGCTTGTTGCCAGCTGATGGCAGATTTTACTGTCGCGTCCTTCATTCTAGTATTAAAATCCGCTAGTCAATAATAATAATGATAACACCTACAAAATACTTTCTGACGACTCATATGCAAGTTAATAACTTTCGTCAAGCACTATTAATGCACACCAAAGTCCATGTCCAAGCAATTGGTGTATTAGATGTAACCGAACAATGTTTGAATGCACGAAAATTAAGCAACAAATCGTTTAACCCTTTCCGAAAAAGCAAAATTTTAGACTGCTCCAATGTGAGAGCTGCTGCAGATAACATTGTCAGAATTAATGAAAAAGATTGATGTACAATATAGCATAGAAAATATTGAGATAAAAGGAGAAAATGCTGATTATCAGCATTTTCTTCTTTTGTCTCAATATTTTTCAAATGCCTTTTATATCAAGGATGTCAAAACAATGTCTTGCTTGGAAAATGGTTAAACTTCATACACATAGCTTATACACCACTTAACCCTTGAAATTGCATATAATCGACATTCTTGATTGAAAATGTCGCTGCTTTTCTTCGAAAACCTTGTATCTGCAGCTTAAACGCGACGATGTGTTCCTCTTTAGATATTAATCTATCAACATGCGTTAAATCATGTCCCAAACAATGATTGGTTTTGACAATCTTAGCAGACAAGGCTTTGAAAATCATCAAAGGTAACAGAAGAATTAATCATAATAAAACAAGATGCTGATTTATACCAACATTTTATGCTTTTCTTTAAATGTATCTTTTGTCAGATTGTGCTCATAATTATACTGAACAAAAGTGAAAACTTTCCACCTACTTTGCTTGTCATATTTCTTCTAAATACAACGAGTAAAGAAATCAAGTGAATGTGATTCGTATTGTTCATTGACTTGGATGTGCCAAACACTAAACGTTTTGTTGATCTTAATTACGGGTTAAACCCTCAGAAATCCGAGCAGAATAATACAAACCATGCCAGACTGTACGGAATGGTAGTCTGACAACTTATCAGTCAGAAAATGTAAAGAAGCTTGCATAATATTGTTTGGGCTTTTAAAAAATTATGTTTTGAAAAGCAGAAGTTTCATTATGTTGCAAAGCTTGAAAATTTTACAATGCAATCTTCATAGGAAATTGAAATCGCTATTGCATGGACATTTGGGAACAATCCTAGTCGAAAAAGGGTTAAAAATCCCCTGTAATGCCTGCATGCTGTTTAAAAAAAACAATATATGAAATATCAAACATTTTAAATTCCCTATTTGTTTATGTCAAAGGGAGGTAATTCACGAAATTGACAGATTAGACCTTTATTTTAGAGCTTGCTACAAGTGATAAGATAGATTTTTTGTGTGTTTTTTGGGCAACCCGGATACAACCAATTCCGAAAAAATAATGAATCGTTTCCTGAGCATGCACATAAATGGCAATAGATGAAATTAGCTCTAAACGCATTAAGGACCGTAACTCTGACATTAAAGGAGACAATGCAATGAAATTTTGACAAAACGATTGCTGAATGCCTGGGAAATAACGTCGAAATATATTTCAGGCTTTTAGTTCGATACTTTTCCAGAAACAAGAAATCTTGCAGTGTAAAGTTTTCACTTTTGTTCAGTATATTAATCAAGTTGTCTTGCTAAATTAAGATTTTGCCAGTCTAAATTGTGTTGCTGTTACGTGAGCTTAATTTCAGGCGAGTTTTGATGTCTTCCTCATGTTGTAGGCTGAGTCTTGTACACGGTAGTATAGTGGTAGATATTCACGTCAGGGAATCATGTGACACCATAATCCAAGTCTTCTCTGATGTAAATACGCTCTTTGATATTTTGATTTTTCGCTATTTAAATAGCGAAAAATCAAAATATCAAAGAGCGTATTTACATCAGAGAAGACTCGGATTAGTGACACCAACACAACAACAACAACAATTTCACAAAATTTGTGATAGGCCTTTCCAAGCATGTTCTTCTTTTCACCAAATTCCACCGCAATACCTCACTGATTAGGTCAGCAGTATCTTCTTTTGTCTCAATGTTTCCCTAAACATTTTCTATTAGGGACGTCAAAAGCATGTCTTGTTTGGGAAAGGGTTAATGTTGCTCTTTATTTCACTTATCAATATTGACCTAAGTTTAGGATAGAAGATGAGACCGGATTTAGATACAGCTTATACAACATGAACTACGGAAGCACTTGAGAAAAATATTTGAGTTGGAATTTGGAAAAAGAATCCTTGTGGTAGGCCTATTTGAGACCAATATGGATCTAATCAGCCTGCGCTTATGCACAGTCTAATCAAGATCCACGTTGTTCTCTTACAGCTTCTTTAAGGTAGAATACCTGTAATGTGGCCATTTTGAGATTAATATAACTTCGTTTTTTTTTTTTTTTTTGTTTTTTTTTTTTTTTTTTTTTTTTTTTTTTTTTTTTTTTTTTTTCGAGCGGCGTCGTTTATCCGAACCTTTTCGGGCGTTGTCGAAAACATACGGTGGTGGAATATTTCCGACGTCGCGCGAATCTCATTAGGGTCGAACTACCTTAACCCATAAACAAACAGTAAGTGATTCCTTTTGCCAACCCCTCTGGACCAGTAGAGAAATCAAAGTACTGATAGTACTGAAGGTCGGGAAACAGAGGATTCGAAATACAGTAAATGGTCAATTTTCTTAGATTTACATTGAATTCGTAAAATATTCTCAATGTTGTTATCTGATTGCACATTAAAATTAATCCTTATACTCTTATTCCCGAGTTAACATAATCAAAAATTTGATATTTCTAGAAAAGAAATCATAGGAGACGAAAGGGTAATTTTCAACAATATAGATCTACTCCATTACACGGTCCGCCGCGATATGACCCTAGTAGTTGAAAACTGCGTAAAACCCCAATAAACCAAATCCATTACACGATGTCGTATTTTTTCGGGTGATGTCGTAAACATTCGGTGATGGAAAGTGTCGATTTCTTTTAACCCGTAACGTGTCCGTGTTGAACGGGTAACCGTATGTTAAAAATATTTAGGGCGTCGTCAGAAAAGATCCGACGTCGCATGAATCTCATTACGGATGGACTGCCTTAATGAATTGTCTGGGTTAACAGTTTGTAAAACATTATATCATTTTGATATCCATTATAACAAGGTTTGAGGATACATTGTGGCAAAACGAAAACATTTTGATATTCAACATTTTTTCTTTGTCTCAATCTGTCTTTCAACAATTCTTCAGCTAAACTTTACATTAATATTTATCTAAATTATCAACACAAACTTGACATTACATGTAGCAACAGTATTCCGTTTTTTATGCAGGCCCGTATGCACAGGTGGGGCTACGGGATTGGATAAGCCCCAAATGTTGGCCAAAATATCGAATTTTCCTCATTTTACATAGAAAATTGAAGAAAAGGCCAATTAGCCCTTAAGATGTTCAGACACTAACCCGGACAGAGTTTTGAGCCCTTCCCCTTATCAAATTGCTTCCTACGGGCCTGAGAGCAGTTTTACATTCTACTGCTTAGGAAAGGTTAAACTTTGCACGATGAAAAATATTAATATTATGACGGGAAAATTTCTGAGCAAAATTCAGAATCAGGAATGAAGTTAAATTTACTATGGTTCACAAAAGTGGCATGATAACTGACCAGATTTAGATAATTAAATTTACAATATAGCACATTGTAAATAATGGTAAAGGTTAGACCACAAACATTGATCAACAATTCTAATAATATGTGCGTTAAACTCAGAATTTGAAAAAAAGTGAGCTCGTATTTTCTGCACACAAATCTAGATCTTGCTTTCTTTTTATTTTTGCTGTCCTCTTTGCTTTTCGCATTAGCTTTCACTTTGGATTGTTCTTTCTGTCGTTTGTGAAAGAGATAACTCTATCACCCCTATCATCTGCAGAGACAGAGGCCTACAATTAACTCATAAATAGCATAATTTATATCTCAAGCCCAGGTCGAAGAAAGATGATTAAATTCCTGTTAAACCTAAGCCTAGATTAATAAGGATGAATAAATTACGAAAATTACGTTGTATGTACTCAAGACGGCTCAAAGTCCGTCAACGCCGTTACGGTAACACTTTAGTTGGTCAAAGCATAGGAGACTAGCTTTACACCGCGAAGTGTTAACACGTGAGCGTATAACCCGATAAAATGCATGTGTCGTAAAATGCGATTGTGCGCATAGCAATTGAACAAGGAGAAGGACTCGACTAGAGTCAGGATATAAATAGATTTTCCGTTTTCCGTGAATCTACGAGTGCTTCACGGAAATGTCCGATTACACGAACTGTGTGGCGCAGTAATTTGGTGTTGAAATTCTCGTCTGCTCTAGTCTGCCACACCAGTTAGAATAGATCGAATCAACCTTTCCGCCAAAAAGAGAAGTTGATAGTTTTCGCACTTATGAGCAAACTGCTGCATTGTTTTGATAAAACAATTAAGAAATGAAAGTCTTTACGATGATTATGTAATTTGAGTAATTTTGAATTGTTCATGATAGGTAGGTCTACTTTTTCGGCGGACTCAAACATTTTAAACGACTATGCGGTGACCAAATTATATCGAAAACCTCGTATCTGCAGATTAAAACAAGCGGCAGATACGAGATTTTCGTAGAAAAGCGTTAGAAGCGTTGGATCGCTATAGGACGTGAAAATCTCAAAGAGATTTCCCGACCTAAAAATGAATTGAGAAAATGTTCCTTGAAAATATTAACTTTTCTCTCTCTGGGTTTCCTAAGTTGTAAAGTGGAAGTATGGGGTTTGTTAACATTGCGACACAGAAAGTTTTGGGGCAAAATGAAAAAAAAAAAAGAAAAAAAAAACTTGTTAATCAACATTTTCTTCTTTTGCCTAAATCTTTTTACGCCATTTTTTAGGGACGTCAAAACCATGCCCTCTTTTGGAAAGAGTTAATCCTTTCCAGGACTACGGACTTTCAGACGAAAACTAATTTCTTCAGACGTTACTTTTGACGTTTTTTATTTTACATCGATTGGGAAGCAAGTTTCTTCAACTTATTTAAATCCCTCTCGATTCTGCTTCCTGGAAATACACCAGCACTCGCGCCGAATTTATGGACCAATGAGAAGCCAAGAACAATCTTCAGTACCAGGGATCGAATTCGGATCATCTCAGTCGCAAGGCCGGTGTAACGTAGTAAAGTGACCCCCATAGAATACTGACCCCCCGGTCACTATTTTATATAGAATACTGACCCCCCGGTCATAATATTATGACCGGGGGGTCATAGTATTATGACCTACCCACACGTAGAAAAGTGACCCCTCACGTAGAATTGTGACCCCCCATAAAATACCGACCCCCTTCTCCACATAAACACCAAAAGTCTAACTCTAATATAAACCCAACTATGGTAGACGTACAACATAATTATCTCCATCGATATGCATTAGAGGTGCAATGGCACTCGTCCGTGCATGCATCCGTCCGTACATACATAGTGTTTTGACCGCAACTTTCCATTCATTATTGGGCGAACCCGATTCAAACTGGCTGGTTAGACGTTTCCACTGCATCTGAATTGATTTGATTTTTAAAAATCCACGCTGTTTTCAACTGTTATATTGTGGCGGCTAGAGCACCTTCTATGGATTCCTGATATTTCCCGCACCCGTACTACCAAAAAAAAAAAAAAAAAAAAAAAATAGGCCTACAAACGAACCCTCCTGTTTCTCTCATATATATGATTAACACTCATTGATGAAAGACAAATGACTTTTGTCAAATATCAGAATGGCTACATGCCGAGCCACGTTCGAACTCACGACCCCTTGGTTGACAGAAACCGACGTTACCAACTAAGCTATCCGGTCTCGGAGCAGCTGTATTGGTTCTTAATCGTATGTACAGTAGGCGTACAGTATGTTCATGGATCGAACTACTACCGATGTATATTTGTGTGGAAAGGGTAAATGGTTTTAAAAGGTTTCTAACCGAAAATCACTTGTCCCCCAGCGTTATGAGTTCGAAGCCTACCAAAGTTATGTATGTGTGTTCGCCATACGCACTTTCCTACCTGGCGGTTGCATATTAGAGTGATTATGTTAACATTTAGTCACTTTAAATAGCGAGATAGTTATATAGGCTTCTCAATCTGATTAAAATCCTGTGTTGACTTGACAACTGTAACTTAAAAACTGTAACCCATCTTTAATTGATGTAATATTGACAAACTCTAAAAATTTATGTATGAAAACTTTAAATGTCAGCACTGGCATCAGTGACTGTCATAACTTAATTTCAACAATTATTAATAATACAACTAAAAGAAATGAAAAACAAAAAGTTCAATATAGAAGTTATAAAAATTTAGACCCTGAAGCCTTGAATATTGAATTATCTAGAGCACAACTACATCAATCTGTACTGGCCTGTCATCATTCTGATATAGACACTATGTATGAAAAATTTGAAACAAAATTAAGAGAAGTTTATGACAAACATGCTCCATTGAAAGAAAGATATGTAAAACCAGATCAACCACCATACATGAACAGAGAGCTGAGAAAAGCTATTTATAACAAGAAAATGCTCTATCATAAGTATCTCAAATACAAAACTTCAAAAAACTGGGAAAAGTATAGAATTAGCAGAAATTTGGTAAATAGTATAAAACGTAAATCTATAAATAATTATTTTCAAGAAAGATGTATTGGGGGAAGTAAAACTACTGATTTTTGGAACACTATAAAACCCTATATGTCAAAAAAGTGCAAAACAGCAACACCAAAAATTGTCTTATCAGAAAATGACAAGCTAATAACAGATACAAACCAAGTTTCAAAAATTTTCAATGATTTTTATGTAAATGTGGCTGATAGTATTGGCAAGGACTACCATTTTGACCCCCATGACCACCCAAGTCTTGATAAAATTAATGAAAAGGAATTTGGCAAAGACACATTTAGTTTTAGTCTAACCAACAGAAATTCTGTATCAAAAATTATTGACAATTTGAACATTAAAAAGGCCACTGGTATTGATTGTATAACACCTAAACTTTTAAAAATTAGTAAACCATCAATTGTAGATCCTTTGACTGAACTTATAAACTATTCTATATACAAGGAAACATTTCCATCTAGAATGAAGGAAGCACAAGTCATACCATTACACAAGAAAAATGATGTAATGCAAAAATCAAATTATAGGCCTGTTAGTATTCTACCTATGCCATCAAAAATATTCGAGAAAGTTCTTTCACAACAACTTTATGACTATTTTTCAAACATCTTTCATGACTATTTATGTGCTTTCAGGAAAGGTCATGGGTGTCAAACTACTCTATTAAGATTACTGGAGGACTGGAAACTGGCCCTAGACAGAAACCAATATACTGCAGCTATCCTTATGGATCTCTCTAAAGCATTTGACTGCTTACCTCACAATATTTTGCTCTGCAAACTTTCAGCGTATGGTCTTTCTGAATCAGCAGTTGACCTTCTTAAATCATACTTGACCGAAAGAAAGCAACAAGTTAAAATTGGTAACATAGTAAGTTCTTTCTCAGAAATCAAAAAGGGTGTTCCTCAAGGTTCTATCCTTATTTCAGGTATGCTGCCCCTGTGCTGTGGAACAGTCTCCCAGAGCAATTCAGGCAAAGTGCCTGTTTTGCTCAATTCAAAGCTCTAATGTCCAACTGGGATGGCAAGGACTGTCGCTGCAGCGCATGTGCGGTCTGACCTGAATGAACTTTAGCTTTTTGTTGCTTTTTATTTAGCTTTTTGCATATTAGTTGCTTGAAATTTCTGCATGAATGTTCTCTGTGTGTACATGGTAGTCATTGTTATACCCATATATTTACATGTAGCTGAAGAATTAACTCGGAACAGAAAATCATAGCATGGACATATAGGTGAACATTTCAGTCAGTATGGGTTTTTCCACGCTAAACTGATTTGCCTGTATCGTCGGGATTATGTTCAAATATTGCCACTCCTTTTGAGGGTTTATTCCTTGTTGGTAGTTGAGTTTAATGCTACCCGGGAATAGGGCTGGGAGGTTGGGATATTGTCAAATGTATCCTTTTAAGTTTATAGGTATTTTTTTTTTTTTTTTTTATTTATATAACCTTTTTTTTATGCTTTGAATTTTTGCTGTCTTATGTCTTTTTTTTTTATTATACTAAGGTGCTTTAGCTAGTTTAATGCTTTTTAAGATGTCTACATAATTTGCTTATATCATGCTTTTTAGTTGCTTAACTGTATGCTAATCTTATGTGTTTGTATCTGTTCTTTAAATTGTGCTCTTAAAAAATATCCTTAACCACTTAGCATAAATGTTGCTTTAAATGTTGCTAATTGTATTTGTTTGTTACATAGTCGGTTCAAAAGCTTCATAAGCTTATGTTGTATGTTATATTGTCTTGCCGACTTTAAATAAATCTTATCTTATCTTATCTTATCTTACAGTATATCTGACAGGCACCAGCAGGGGGTCATCTTCTGTGACCCTTTTTATGACCAATCAAATAAACGCTTCAACGATTGGCGAAGCGATTTAATCCGAAAACTAGGTCACGATGATGTCACATTTCTGTATAGAACCATGTGTTTGTCACGGGAAGGTATAAGTAACCCGTCACGCTAAAGGGGACATAATGGGAAGTCCATAAAACTTAATTTAGAGACAAAAGTCAGACTAAAAAGGCGTCAAGCAGCTGTCGCAATAGGAAAATAAAGGTGTAAGATATAAAAAAAAAAATAAAATGATTAATCGAATATAGAATTTCATTGAATTCTATCTAGATTAAAAGAAATATGAGAAAAACTTCTATAATTAGGCCCCTTTTCCTATAACACAGCATCAAATTGAGAAACAGAGAGAAACGGTTCTTGACAGAATTTCACGAAGTTCATATTGAAGTTTCGTCCAATTTGGTGCAGGAGTTGTGGAGATATTGCTTCGGGCAGACTTAAAGATCTAGACGCAATGTTTTTATACATTTAGTCCCCTTTTCACATGACAGGATTTTTGTACATGAATTATTAATTATATAAGCTACAAAACATCTCATTCATCACTAAAGAACAAAATTTCATTAAACTATGTTCATTGAATGAAGAGAAATTGGAGAAACACTAATTTCTACACGAAGGCCCCTTTTTCTGTGACGCAGCCTCAATTTGAAATAAAAAGAAAAAAACGAGAGCACAGACTCAAAAGGTATTCAGGGATTACACATGTGAAGTTTCATTGAATTTGGCCTAAAGGTTGCTGACATCTGACTGTATATAAACGGACGGACAGACAGACGGACGGAAGGACGGACGGACGGACGAACGAACGGAAGGATAGCATGGCGACTAAATGCTCCCCGAAACTTTTTTCGAGGAGCATAACAAACACGGATGTGATTTGAAACGATATGTATACATGTAGGGTATGTTAGATTAGCAATAGGCTAGGTGGGGGTCAGTATTTTATAGATAAAATCAGGGGGGTCGTTATTTTACATGGGGGGTCAGTATTTCATAGAAAGGTGTCAGTATTCTATATAGTAAAGTGACCGGGGGTCAGTATTCTATGGGGGTCACTTTACTACGTTACACCGGCGCTCTCGACTACGGACAACATACTCTTGCTGATTATACTCGTCAATTAACAAAAATCTTCTTTACCTCAAATTTTCTCCAAGTTTTTTTGTGATTTTAAATGCAGATTCTTTTTCTTGACAGGGAAAATCATTTTCTAATCAGTATGCCCATTACAATATGGCAAAATTTTAGACCTGTTTAAATTCAAATATATGTTGGAGACGACAATTTCAAGTGAAATTTTTTTTACATTTTTATACGCCCGAATGGTCGTATTATGTTATGGCCCCGGTTGTCCGTCCGTCCGTCCGTATGTCCGTCCGTTAGCAGTTTCCTGTGTGTGCAACTCTTCTTACAGTTTTGATAGGAATTTGATCAAACTTATCTCAATGAATCTCCACGGTATCTACTTACGGAATTCAAATAACACTTTTCGTTCCTGAATTATCTGCACTTGAATTTAAAAAATGCCCATTTTCTTGTGTGCGCAGTTTTGATCAGAATTTTATCAAACTTGCCACAATGAATCTCCATGGTGTCTAGTTGTGCACACCGCTTACGGAATTCAGATAACTCTTTCGTTCCTGAATTATCTGCCCTTGAATTAAAAAAATGCCCATTTTCTTGTGTGCGCAACTCCTCCTACAGTTTTGATTGGAATTTGATCAAACTTACCACAATGAATCTCCATGGTGTCTAGTTGTGCACACCGCTTACGGAATTCAGATAACTCTTTCGTTTCTGAATTATCTGCCCTAGAATAAAAAAATAAAAGCCCATTTTCTTATGTGCGCAACTCCTCCTACAGTTTTGATCAGAATTTTATCAAACTTGCCACAATGAATTTCCATTGTGTCTTGTTGTGTAAACCGCTTACGGAATCCAGATAACTGTTTTCGTTCTTGAATTACCTGCCCTTGAATTCTAAGGAAAAATGCCCATTTTCTCAAAAACGCCCATTTTCTTGTGTGCGCAACTCCTACAATTTCAACCAGAATTTAATCAAACTACCCACAATGAATCTTTATGGTGTCTGGTTGTGCAAACAATATTTTGATTGAATTATCTGCCCTTGAATTGAAAATATTCCCAATTTTACTGACAAGTCCCTCTCGGGCGTATATGCGCCGCTCTGCGAAGCTCTTGTCTGTCTGTTTGGGTAGAAAACATTGTAGAGAGTCAACAAATTGCTTTCCACAAGCAATTTCTTCATTTCTAACAATGTTTTCCAAAACCTTTAACTTGTATGTCTATGGGCGTCAAAAGGCGTCAATGTGTTGGAATGGGTTAATGTCTTTCGTTCTGTATAAGTACTCTATTTGAATTTAGAATAAATCAAATAGAATTAAATAGAGTCTAAATTGAATAATTTTGACGTGTCTGAAAAATTGCCGTTCAGGTGTATATCGAATATTTCTCGAACGTACCAAGAGTTTCTTTCTTTTTCTTTTCAAATAATTATGTAGAACAATTGCTGTTACATTTTACCCTTTATTAGAAATGGTAAACAAAAAGCGTATTTAGGTCCCAAAACGATGACTGACCTGGCAAAGCATCTCTAGTAAAAGGTTTGTCTGTTGGGTACATTCATCCCTTCCCAAGACAGCAAAATAGTATGGTGTCCCAATTTAAAAGCTGCTGCAGATGACAAAATAAATGAGAAAATTAATTGTGAAGGCCTACTTAGGCCAGCAGAAAATATTGTAACAAAAGGAGAAAAAATGCTTGTTATCAGCATTTTCTTCTATAATTGTCCACATTATTTCCCAATCTCTGCCACGTTATTTATCGTGACCGATACAAAGGCTAGACAAACGTAAATGTATGCGTATTTTATTACTAATTTCATTTGACATGGTGCAGCTTTTTCCCAAAAATAGTGCAGTCATCCGTAAACGATGATTTAATCCTTTCCCAAACGACACAATTTTAGAGTGATCCACTTCAAAAACTGACATAAATGACAAAATGGATGTTATTAAAGATAGGATTTGTGTAAAATATGGCACAGAAAATATTGAGACAAAAGGAGAAACTGCTGGTCATCAGCAGTTTCTTTTGTTTCAAAGTTTTCCCAAACCTTTTCTATTAGGGACGTCAAAACCAGGTCTTGTTTGTGAAAGGGTTAATTCTCTTCTGTGTGTGATAAAGTAGTTGCAACATTATGAACACGTCTTGTGTGTAGGTCAGTGCCATGTCAAATAAAATCAGCACTATGACTAGGCTTCGATTCGAACATGGGACAAGGGGACAAACTCGTGGTGAAATATACCTTTGCAAACATGAGTTACACCCCTTCTGCAAATGACTCGCTTTTGAGATGCGCTTCAGAAGGAAGGGATAATCCTTTCCCAAACAAAACTGGGTTTTTTGTTTATTGACCCTTTTCCAAACAAGACCTGGTTTTGACGTCCCCAATAGAAAAGGTTTGGGAAAATATTGAAACAAAAGAAGAAACTGCTAAGGACCCCTAAGGTCTACCCTGGGTTGACTGTATAACCTAGGTGATGGACATGCAGTAGTGCAATAGATTTAACCCATTACCAGACGGTATTTTTTTATATTTCTCCCATTGAAAGGTGTTGCAGACAACAATTTCAAGTTGATGAACTTTTCATTTTCATGCAGAAATTCAGTCACAATTGTGTAATACTAGGAAAACGACCCCCTCCCCCCTATTTGTATATTCGAACCCCCTCAAAGAAATGTTGGATCCGCCGCTGTCCGTATTGTCTGCAGGTCCAGTCTGAACTTTTTGCAGTGACATAAGTTGCATGCGATAAAATCATGCTTTTTTGAAAAAAAATCTAAATACAAAACAAACGCTTTGAAGTGGGATGTCTGTTGGGAACGTTTAACACTTTCCACAACAGCAAAATGTTATGATGTTCCAATTTGAAAGTTGTTGGAGATCAGTGGCGGATCCAGAGGTGATCTTGGGTTTCAAACGACCCCCTTTGTAACCCGATTATTTCATTTTCATACAGTTAGAAATTCAGTCGAAGATATGCAATAGGCATACCGGTACCTGTACAATACCGGGAAAACGACCCCCCCCCCCCCTTTGGTAAATTCGAACCTCCCTTGCAGAAATCCTGGACCTGCCGCAGGAGATAACGAAATTAACCCATTACCAAACGGCAAAATTTTGGACCTTTCCAAATTCAAAGATGTTGCAGACGACTATAATGAATGAAAAAGTACAATTTTTATCATTCTGTATGGAAAATATTGTGTCACAAGCAATTTCTTAATTTCCACAATGTTTTCCATGGCCAGTTTCGTATTGGGAGTCAAAAGTCACTGTGTGATAATGGGTTAATGTTATTATAATGATTTGTAGGCCAGCTGGAATAAAAGATCTATCTAGAGCTTTAGTGGCAAAAGGAGAAACATGCACAATCATTTCAAGGTTAAGTTGTCCTAATATTTCTCCAATCTTTTTCTGTAGAGGATGTCCAAACCAGGTCTTGATTGGGGAAAGCTTTACACCTTTGAATTCTGCTTTTAACCCTTTCCCAAACGACAAAATTATAGCGTGGCCCTAGGCTAACTGCAGGCAATAAAATAAATGGTAACAAATTACGAAATTGTACTTTTTATCGCCCAGTATACTTTATGTATCCAAGTCGGTGTTAAAAACTCTTTAGAGCTTATGTTATCTGTTGTTAATATGTGCCGACTTTGTAAATAAAATTTACTTGACTTGACTTGAGAAAATATTGAGACAAAGACGTCGCGCACGTTATTGCGACCAGTCGTGAAAAATCCGGTTCACGAATGAAACCTGTGCTGGTTAAAGACACATATTTTATTGAGAATCGTTTTCTTGGTGGATACTGTTTCTGTATACACGAACCTGTCTGTCTATAGTTTTACATGGATCTGAAAGACCGGAAAGTCCTGAATTTCGGTTATAATTTAACGGAAAAGACGCCCGATTTAAAGCGTGACGTGTAACATAAAAAATCACAGAATTTGATTACTCCAAGCAAAACTTGTATTTTCGGCGTAAAACTTTGTTTAAAGATAGTATTTTACGTTTTTTTCTCCTATTTTCTATCATTTGATACGATTATTGTAAAATACAAGCAAATATTAAAGCCAGTGTAATGAAAAAACAAGCTCGCATTGGCGCGTGACGTGAGCCATTTTCTGGAATTTTTCATTGAAACTCGATTTTTCACTGTCTTTAAAATGAATACAGTCGTATTATTTTCATTCAAACTTCTTGCACAGTCAAGTTCATCATACCGATAATAGATGTATGAAATATGAACGATATATTACGCCGTTTTCATGTCTTAATTTGAATTTCCCCAGGTAAAACAGAAATGTCCACCCCCTGCGTTTTTGCGTGTAAATATGTTTTGGTGCGCTTTTTGACATGAATATTTTGAAATCCGCAAAATTCTGAAAATTGATATTTTGAATACAAGTTAGTTCATTACAATATCTTTAAAATGATGTAACATGTAGATGCGTATCATCATTAGACGAGAGACGCCAGAATTTTTCCCAGGTAAAACAGAAATGTCCACCCCCTTAAATTTACGACAAAATGGACGTTTAACGTCGACTTTAAAGCAATTTATTCTTCGGGTGTTGAACAAATTATCTTAATATTTAGGAGAATCTATAACAAACGCAAATTGTGTTAAGGACATCGGTTATCGGTTTCCAGATTTTGGAAACACCAACCCATTAAATTTGACCATAAAGAAAAGTTATTAATTCGGAGTGACAAAAGAATTAACGAAGAACGAGAGCTGGTACCACAGGCCTGCAGTGGCCTTCAACCAGAAGAGGATCTGTAAGTATCTGTAAGTATGATCAAATTTAAAGATTTTTGCTCTCTTTCGCACACTAAAGTGCTAAAAAAGTAACAAAATTATAGAAGAGTTTCTTTGTGTGTCTATTTTTCAAATTATACCTATGATTACATCAATTCCACTATTCTCTATACGAGAAGGCCCGTGTTTCATGTATCCACTCTTAAACATGTTTTACAAGTAGGACTACATATTGTTTCATAATTATACAAATTTGATTAATTTTCAAGCTATAATAGTTATTGTTCTTTTTTTTTTTTCATTTTTAAACTAAAACCAACGACTCTGCATGACACAATATTTACGGCGTGTGATAAGCAAATAACACACTGTAGACAACAGAAATCACGAATACTTAGTTCCTAAAACAATTTTTCCTTCGTGTTGAAAGTTTTGATTTTGTATGTTGCTAAATAGTACATGTAATTGCAAAATATGTTTTAAACAATGTTTTTAACCTATAGTTAAATACTGCCAGTGTTTTAATGTCGCAGAAATACACATATGCCAATCGATTATTCAACTTAATGTATTAATTTTATTGTAAAACACAAACCATAATCCAGAAATTTTATCATTTAGTTATTCTCTTGTTGAAGGAATGACTTATCAAACGACGCCGATTGACTTTTCCCTACAATATAAGGGAAAAAACACGGATGATAAAGAAATATTCGTTACGCGCAACTTTTGCGTGCAACGTTTTTCTATATTTTGACGTTACATAAATTAGTCGCAATACCATGCGCGACGTCAAAGGAGAAATTGCTGGTTATCAACATTTTCTCCCATTATCAAAATGTTTTGTGAATCCTTTCTATTACAGGCCCGTAGGAACAGGGGGGGGGGCTAAGCCCCCCCCCCCCCCCATGTTGGCCAAAAATGCCGAATTTTCTTAATTGTACAATGAAAATTTTGGAAAAATCCAAATAAGTCCCCCCAATATTCAGGACAAGGGCTTTAGCCCCCCAATATGATATTATTTCCTACGGGCCTGCAGGCGCGTATCCAGGCATACTCCCATACTCCCGGGAGTACTTCGAATTTGAAAAATGATTTTTTTCTGTGGCCTTAAAAGGATGTTAAAACTGAAGGCTAGTAGATCTACTAGTCTAACATGTTAATTCAGAGTCGTTCTTACCAAAGTAACACAATTATACTCCAGTAACCCTATTCTCACATGAATGTTGATAAAACATGGAACATTTTTAAAAGTCTTACTTTAAAATGCTCCCTGATTTGGTCTATGATTCTCTAAAATCTTACTTTAAAATGCTCCCTGATTTGGTCTATGATTCTCTTATATATCCCAATTTTCGTCGGGGGGCTTCGCCCCCTATTTAGCCATAAGAGGGGCTCTGCCCCTTCATCCCGCTGGGGGTCTGCGCCCCCAGAGCCCCTGCTTCTGTTTGGTAAGGAGTACTTTTGGCCCCAGGTACGCCCCTGGGCCTGTATTACGTACGTCTTGTATTGTTCTAATGAATTTGGTAAGGGATATAGTCTCATTTGAAGCGCGAAACTTATTTGTGCGAAAGTCGATTGCAGGAGCGTTCTTTTCTACTTCCGGGTCATTTGAAACTGGCTTCGCCGATGTCTAGAAAAACAATTTCACTCAAAATATTTCAGAAATTGAAGATTTGAGGACAGGATCGGAGAAAATAGGTAAACCACATTATTCTTTAACATCGATTTGATTGATTAAAGCTACAATTTGACCAAAATAATTGAATAACACGCCGATAATTTGTGAAAAAACAAGGTGTAAAATTCGGCTTTTTGGTTTTCAAAGAAATCCTGACAATCCTCCCACAAAAAATAGAATGGAAGAGGACAATTAGAAAAGCTGTCAATCAAAAATGGACTGAAAAGTTACTGAAGGAAATATAAGGGAAAAGTAGCATGAAACTATGGGTGTAGGGTCAAAAAGGCCCGAAACCAGAAAGGCCCAATCCAAAAAGGCCCGGTCCAGAAAGGCCCACTTTTGAAACTGATTAAATAGATTTAATAACAGACGAATTAATTTGTAAATTGTAGAATTAGATCTATATAAGCGATATATGGGCCTATATTGATTAGATCATCTGCACCTTCTTGGAATTTGGAGCAGTTGGAAATTTTGCCATCCAGGGGTCTCGTTTGCCAAAATTTGGGGCTGTTATGGTTATTGGGCCCCATTCCCAATGGCAAAAAGTATCTTTTTTTCCCAATTCTCTGGTGAAAATTCCCAATGAGGACCCAGAATGCCCCATGTTAAGACCTCATCTTCATTTCAGGCGCGTCGCGTGCTTTTCAACATTGGGGCGGCGGACGGAGACGGTTTGGGAGGGGTGTCCCCTCCCGTATGTAAGAAAATTTTGTCAAGGAGTAGACGAAATGGCGCCATTTCCTGGACTTTAAATCCCATTTCTGGCTTATTTTAAGGACGTAGAATCGAGTATAAATTGGCGTCTTTCAAGTTACAGAACCTGAAGGTGAAAGTATTCTTGGCTTTCGTGTTGGAGATCTTGTCGTCCTTTGCCGCCGACATACAAACAAGCCAAAGCAGAAACAAACATCGTCTGTCTGATATAAATAAAATCGACATACAATTAAATGTTATCATCATAATCTATTTTTCCACAGTCGAAAGAATCGGTCAGACGATTTTTGAAAGCACAAACGAAATAGGCTAAGATCTGATTTCAATGTAGGATTTTTTTAAATCCCTTCTATACAACGTATTTACTTTGTTTTTCAATCTGTCCATTTCAATGGTGGAGATTGTGTATCATGAGATGGATAACGACTACGGACAAAATTCTGATATTTGCCTCATAGAAAATTATAAGTAAGTTTCCCGAAATGTTGTCCAAACCGATTAGACAGCGAAATGGTAACAACTACGGCAAAATAAGCCCCGCTTCAGGTAAGAATTTTTGCAAAAAACCTTAATTCTGCGTCAATTTTCAAGTGGTTTTAGCCTATTTGTTGCATGTACCCCGCCTTACTGAGCTCTTTCCTCTGATATGTGACTTATTTGGGAACTCGTACTTTTCCCAAAATTTGATTCACCACAAAAACAATTTGATTTTTTGTCGTTTTTCTGGTCGTTTGAGATCAATTTTTGAAAAAAAAAAATAGTAGGATTCCACAAACAAGTCATAAATCTCAATAAGGCGGGTAACATGCAACAGGGGAACCCATGCAACAAATAGCTTGGAAATTGACAAAGAAATAAGAAAGTGATTGCAGAATTTCGAAGATCTTACCTGAAGCGGGGGCAAATTTGTCCGTATTCGCTACCCATCCCATGATGCAAAATCACCACCGTGATCTTTAAACCTTTTAAATATTTGTGTATCATAAGAATAAGAAATGTAAAGCGATAAGATGCTTTTTCCAGCAACGTTGATAGTATCAATCCAATTATCTCAGTCTTTTATCAAATTAAAGTGTGATATTAAAAAAATGATGTTCCGTGTACCTCGTTGTTACATCTTTTGAGCAATGAGTATTGTTTGGACCATAGTACGATGAATAATCCCGATTCTGGTGTCTTCTTACCAAAAGAACATTAACTGGCTGAGTAGCTTTAGACATGTTTACTCTCAGACAATATAGTAAGGGATGACGTTAGAAGGTAGAGAAGAAAGTGGACTTAATTTTAAGTTTTTATTTTACCTCGAACAAAACTATTTTTTGTGTCTTATGATGAAAGTCATCTGAAAGTCGCCGGTTGTATTATTATTATTATTATAAAATCACAAAAACATTATGCATGTAATGATTTTGTGTTCAAAAAGTTCTGGATAACCAATACGCACAATCAGTTTGCTTTCGGGTAATTATTAGATAATCTGCCCCATTCAGTCAATAAATACGTCAAAGCAAGGTAAAGGGTTAGTCGCGAAACTATTGTAAGTGCTAGTGATTTTACATACACCTACAATAGTCTTGCGATAATCACTGAATGTATATTCGACGGGTACCGCACGCTTTCACACTTTTTTTATTGCTTTTAAAGTGTGACCGTTTCCCTGGAAACCGATATGAAGGGAAACCAAGCGATTGCCTTTTCGCCGCCCCAAACGACAAAATTCCTTTTTACTTGCCGAATTATTGGGGCGGCGGCCGCCACCCCTGCCGCCCCGCACGCGACGCCACTGCATTTACAAACATTTTGAAGATAGTTTTAGAGTAGATTCTTAAACAAGAGTATGTACAAATGCATTTTACATCACTACAGTCTAATTTGCAGCTGAAACTGAGTGACAGTATCCATACAAACTTGTTTAAGTTTTTCCCAATTTAGGTAAAAAAGTCGCTATTTTTCCCAATTTCATTGGCCCCTGGCCCCAAACAAAAATTGGTAGAAAGACCCCTGCCATCTCACCATCTGGTAAAGGGTTACCTACTGCATGTCAATTACAACAACAATAACAACATAATCGAAAATTATCATTATAAACTCTAGAAATATCTTTAAATTCACATAATATTCACAATATTCTTTGCTTTATAAACTGGGCCTTTCTGGACTGGGCCTATTTGGTTTTGGGCCTTTCTGGACTGGGTCTTTTTGGTTTTGGGCCTTTTAGTACAGCGGGCCTTTTTGGTTTTGGGCCTTTCTGACCCCGATTCGGACGATACAGAAGTGTCAGACGATAGTGCCACGGACAGAACTGGGGAAAATACAAAGGAACGAACGAACGAGCTACTAGATTTGGGCCGACTTTGAGTCAGGCGATAGCTCGACGGTAGCTCGATGATAGCTCCAACGGAACACGGATAGTGCGAGCTATTGACATCATTTCCGCAGCTATAGCTTGTTGTTGTTGATTGTATATTCCTCCTCTTGATAGGAGCACCGTTCCAGGAACATATAAATCCAAGCAAACGAACTAAATTGTAACTTCTCGAACACAAAAACAGAGTTTATTATTTAGCTCCAATCGAACAGCAATGGCCCGAGCTATATCCTTCTTTCTGCTGGATTCGTGGTACCCTATCGATTCGTGGACTTTTTTGATGACATATTTTTAGAATAAGAATGGCACTTTGCAAATTTTCTTTGGTTTCCAGCCGACGCCAGCCATTTCGCCACATGTCACGTGACTTGTTTCTAGTCACAATAGCGCTTGGGCGGGGCGCAATAGGGGAATTTTCATCCTGTCGGTTTCAAACAAGATAACTCATAATGTCATAAATAGAACATTTAAAGATGGGGGGGGGGGCTTACACTAAAAAAACATGGCTAAAATAATGAACTTGGAATAAAATGAACAATACGCCGAATAAAATACTTCGAATAAGTGAATAAAGTTGTTGGAGGAAGTCCCATGTAAATTACCCCTTTGGGGCCCCAGTATTTGCAGTTTGACCTAGATACCACAAATCTGACAGGAAGCTTCCGAATGACCCAGATCTGGTGACATTGACCCAATTCGAGGTAATCTTTACAAAGTTTGTCGGTTTTGCTGGTTTTTGACTTTTTCTTATTGTTAAACAAGCTTTTATGATATTGTCTTCATTAAAAAAAATTCATGACACGCTGAAGTAATGCGCATGCGCCACTTGAAAAATCAAGACCCACAAATCCACCAGACAAGAGCATAGTCCGACCACCGGAAAAAGACTAGTCCGGGCATCCGAGCCATTACGTCATTCGGAACACCTCGGATAACAGCGAACCAATGATCAGTGTCGAGGTAAACAAATATTTTGATTGGCTGAACGGGGAGAAATTCAATAGACAGAACAGCACTGGTTCCCAATAATGGTTCCCAACCACGCGAGCTATAGTGCGAAACAAAGTCAGCCCTAGTGTAAGAGCTATCGCTACTATGTTTCATATTGCGGTAAATTATTCAGGCTTTTATACTCTCTTAGATCTTATAACTTAATATTTTTTCATTGTATTTATTACTAATTTATTACTTCAATGGTGGAAAGAGAAAACAAATCTCAAATTTTGGAATAGTGTAAAAAATAGACTGGTTGAATCTATTTTACCAGATAAATCATTGATGTCGTTATGATATCTAGTAAGTTACTACAGCTTTAATCAAGCTTTGTAATAGGGAAACAGACTGACAATTTTAACCAAGGTGCCCAGAATAGCAAAATTCGGCTTGTCTCTGGTTTACAGGGCGCAAATTCTGTCCTATCCAATTTCATATGGTATGGGTTGGGGTTTGGGGTAAAAATCAAAATTCATGTAAAAAGAATCTAAAAAGTGAAAAGATCAGGGGGTGGGGGACGGCAGTCCCCCATCATTAATTAGCCCAAAACAAAGTACTACATTTATTGCGCCCGGTATACCAGAGGTGCGCCCAAAATTCAATACTTAACGCTTAGAAACAAACTATTGAAACACTTGTCCTAGATTTTAGCAAAGCTTTTGATACAGTGTCTCACAGACGTCTACTACATAAGATAGAACACTATGGTTATCACAGGAAAGACGAAACACTGGATTGAGTCATGGCTGTGCCATTATTTACAGATGGTTGTGCTAATGGATCATCATCAACTGACTCTCCAGTCTTATCAGGAGTACCGCAGGGCACAGTACTGGGACCTCTCACATTTCTCTTATATGTAAACGACATAGCTGACAAAGTTTCTCCTCAAACAAAAATCAAACTCTCCAAAAAGACCTAGATTCCATGGTAAATTTGTCACACACTTGGCTCATGAAATTTAATGCCTCTAAATGCCACCTGCTGAATGTAACCAGAAAACAAATACCTTCAGACAAGCTACACCATAGACAACACTATCCTAGCCAGAGTAGACCACTATCCTTACCTCAACATTTAACTTACCACAAATCTCACATTGAAAAAAAAAAAAAAAAAAACACCCACACATATAAGTAACATCAATGGAAAAGCAAACAAGACTCTTTACCTACTTAGAAGACGCCTGTATAAATGTAATGAAGATGTAAAGAATAAAGCCTTTATCACTCTAGTATGACCACACCTGGAATATTCATCTTCAGTTTGGGACCTGTACCATAAACAGGACATACTTGCTGTAGAAAAAGTCCAACGAAGAGGAACTGGATTCGTAACTGGGAATTACTCGTATAGAGACAGCGTAACATCCATGGTTAAGAAACTTTCCTAAATTGCAAAATTTTAGGGTGTTCCAATTTGAAAGCTGCTGCAAGAAACAAAATAGATACATCATACAGTCTAAGACAAGTCTAAAATGTTGCTGTCTGGTAATTGTTATTTCTTTGATGTGAGGAGTTTGAACTGTTTGTCTTCTTTAGACTTTTCATTCCTTCTTGTCATAATTGTGATCATTTGTAATGTGAAATACTTATGGTCATTAAGTATATATTTAAGTTGCCATTATTTTTACAACTTAGCCAAGGGCAATGTTTCAAAATCATGTGTAATAAGTGTATCAAAGTCAATAATGAATCCATTCCGAAATGATCTGTAATGTTGTCTATCCTTAACTCTGTCAGCCTTTCGCAAACAAGGCATTGTTTTGGCATGTCTTGGTTTAGGAAAACAGATTTGTAAGGGAGAAGAATAAAATGCTGGTAAGTGTTTTCAGCTCCGAATCAGCAATGCTTTTCATGCCTTGATAATGTAAAATATATGTATGTTTTCTGAATTCAGTAACATTAACAGAGAACGATTTTATCCAACTAATCATAAAGTAATTTCGGAGTATGTTGTAGGTGTTGTTATAAAATCTCGTAACCACGGCTTGATCCAAGCCCACGGCTTGATCCAAGCCGTAGCTACGAGATTTTATCACAACACATATGGTTTATCAAAACATGAGGGATATTCAATATTGTTGTCCTGCAAGATTAACCCGGGACATCTGCATATGTAGTGACCCCACCTTGACAATATTTTGTTAAGACGCTCAACTTACGGACTTTGCACACGAAAATTAAGTTGTCCCGGGTTAATTTGGGTGGACAATAACACAGTCTACTTTCAGCAGGAAATTCATTGCCATTCCTTTGTTTACTACTAGTCAAACTTTTTTGCTGTTTGGGAAAGGTTTGATGAACTTTAAGAAAAACATTCCTCCTTTCCATCAATATTTTCTGTGCCATTACCGGTACATACCACTTCGATGTTTTTGTACTCATTTCGTGTTATGCAACTCATGAATTTGAATTTTGACTTTCTGTAAAATGATTGCTGTATGGCAAATATTTTTAACAATAAAAGAATTCAAATTGAAGAGAATATTGTAACTCAGTAAGAGTACATAATAAAACCTTTAACAAATAAACTGTTTCTGCATGTACAGTAAATTGTTTTGCAAAAAAAACTTTGCTAGCTTTGAACTGCCAACATTTTGATTGAACATAGAGAATGGGGTAAAAATAACCCAAATTCTTTTGGCAGAAATAGCAAATTTACATTAACCCTTTCCCAAACAAAACCTGGTTTTGACGTCCCTATTAGAAAAGGCCTGGGAAAACATTGAGACAAAAGAAGAAACTGCTGATAACCCGCAGTTTCTCCTTTAGCCTCAATATTTTCTATGCCATATTTTACACAAATTCTATCTTTAACAACTTTCATTTTGTCATTTGTGGCCGTTTTTGAAGTGGATCACCCATAAATGTTTCCGTTTGGGAAAGGGTTAAGATCCATGCATATCTGTGAGTATGTATTTCTTGTACAGATAGAATCCCTGCAGTTAAAAATGTAATCTAAAATCCTCAAATCTTTTAATCAAACACTATGACTTGTCACTTATGTGTATCTTTAGAATTTTTCATGTCATGATCATAATTTTGATGATATATCTGCGAATGTTTTGTTTTTGAAGATGCAATAAGGGCTGACACTCTTGAATCGGAAAGAATTGCTGATAAAACATTATTTTGTGATTTATGATTTAATATTGAAATTAAAAAAGAGGGTGTGTCAGCAAGGTTCAGTTCAGTCATGGTTATCGTTTGTGTTTACAAAAGTATGCAAAACAATTATTTTCATGAATATCTGCTAAAAAATAATAATTTCCAGTTTGAAACACAATCAGGGCTGACAATCTGAATTCCAGAAAAAAGTGCTGATCAAGCAGTATTTCCCTCACAATATATGATATATTTGAAAAGAGGGCGTGTCCGCGAACATGGCTAAGAGAAGGTCAATACACAAGTATTTTCCAGACGCTTCAGACAGGTAGAAATGTGTATCAGTTCTAGCAGCAGTGTTCTTGGCAAGTTGACATCGGGTAACACTCTCCCAAACAACAAAATTTAACCCTTTCCCAAATGGCAAAATTTGAAGGTGATCCACTTCAAAAACTGCCACAAATGACAAAATGGAAGTTATTAAAGATAGAATTTGTGTAAAATATGGCATAGAAATTATTGAGACAAAAGGAGAAACTGCTGGTTATCAACAGTTTCTTCTTTTGTTTCAATGTTTTACCAAACCTTTTCTATTAGGGACGTCAAAACCAGGCCCCGGTTTCTCGAAAAAACTTAAGTATGTTCTCATGCACAAATCTGAGCACCATGCTCAAATCGCACGAAATCCACGTGAACTTCAATCGAATACCCCTCAACGTTGGACAGTATCCCTTTGAAGTTGAGCTTATTCTCATGAGAATTTACTTAAGTTTTTTCGAGAAACCGGGGCCAGGTCTTGTTTGTGAAAGGGTTAAGATTATTGAGACAGTGCCTCTTTGAAAGCTGCTACAGGTAGACAACAACATTTATGTTATTACAGTAAAGATTTGTGTACAAAAAAAGCATAGAAAATATTGAAGCAAAGGCAGAAAACACTGATTATCTTGGTCAACTTCCATTTTGTTGTCTGCATCAGGAACTGTCTGAATTTTTGCCATTTGGGAAAGGGATAAAAGAACTACTATTTCTGTACATAGGTAACAATCCTTCAATCAATTACTCTCTTCTTTAACCCTTTCTCAAAAAACAAACAAACTTGTTTTGATACCCATTATTTATAAAGAAACAATCAAAAGGCACTGATAAAAGGAAAGAAAATGCAGAATTTTCTCTTTTTCTTCAATGCTTTCCATGTTGTTACCAATACATTTGGCACATGTCTATTGTGTTAATATGAAATTTGATATTTTTTTCATGCAAAAACTTTCAATAAGGGCTAGCTAACAGTAAATTTTGTTGTTCATGAAAGGGTTTAGCATAACTGCTGGAGAATTTTTGGGTCACTGGGTTAGAACATTTTCTGGAACTAAATTTAGATCTCAGCTTGTAAATGTACTTAGCAAAAAACTTAAACTTTCTAGAAAATAAGACAAAAAGGTTGGAAAATAAATGCAAAAAGCAAAATTAATGTGGCTTGTGAAATGCTAAACAATTTTGCCAGAACTGATTTGTGGAGGTGAATAATTATGTTAAGCAAAAAACTATTTGATATTACTGGTAGTACCGTAATTATTCTAATAAACGCCCAGGCGTTAATTAGAAAAGTACTCAATAGAAAAGTTGGGGGTGGGCGTTTATTAGAGGTATTCTAATTTTGATAACCAAAACATGCGAATCAAATGTGAATTCGTAGACTGTAAGTTAATTAAGTAAAAGTATGCAAAATTTTGTTACATAGACTATAAAATACCATTTTTGGATAAAGTTCCTTCATTGTAAACAGATTGGGGGACAAGAAATCCCCTCTTTCCTCTTGCTTTTGGAAGTGATCTTTGTTAATGACTAGCATTTTCTTAAACCAAAATCGGGGGATGGACGTTTATTAGAATCACCATTTCTCGCTGAAATTGTGCCTGAAATATGCATATTTTCAGCTCAGATATTGGGGATGGGCGTTCATTAGAATATGGGCGTTTATTAGCTCACCTGAGCACGAAGTGCTCATGGGGAGCTATAATTGTGGTCACTCACTGTCTGTCGTCCGTCTGTCCGTTAACATTTCTTTAAACATCTTCTCCTCCTAAACCATTTGGTCAATTTTGACCAAACTTGGCAGGAATGTTCCTTGGGTGACCCTTTTCAAAACTTGTTCGCGGATTTTTGATTCGTCAAAAAATGTGGGCGTGGCAGGGCGTGGCTTATCGGACTTAGAGAAATCCCAAGAAAATTCTTTAAAAATCAACCATTGGGCCAATTTAAACCTAACTTGGCAGAAATGTTCCTTGGGTGACCCTTTTCAAAAATTGTTCGCAAATTCTTGATTCGTCAAAAAAAGTGGGCGTGGCAGGGTGTGGCTTATCGGACTTGGAGAAATCCTAAGAAAATTCTTTAAAAATCAACCATTGGCCCAATTTGAACCTAACTTGGCAGAAATGTTCCTTGGGTGACACTCTTCAAAATTTGTTGGTGAAATTTTGATTTGTCAGGAAAAGTGGGCGTGGCAGGGCGTGGCTTATCGGACTTAGAGAAATGCTAAGAAAATTCTTTAAAAATTAACTATTGGCCCAATTTGAACCAAACTTGGCAGAAATGTTCCTTGGGTGACACTCTTCAAAATTTGTTGGTGAAATTTTGATTTGTCGGGAAAAGGGGGCGTGGCAGGGCTTGACTTATTGGACTTGGAGAAATTCTAAGAAAATTCCTTAAAAATCAACCGTTGGCCCAATTTGAACCAAACTTGGCAGGAATGTTCCTTGGGTGACTCTTTCCAATTTTTTTTTGCGAATTTTTGATTCGTCAAAAAATGTGGGTGTGGCAGGGCGTGGCTTATCGGACTTAGAGAAATGCTAAGAAAATTCTTTAAAAATCAACTGTTGGCCCAATTTGAACCAAACTTGGCAGTAATGTTCCCTTGGTGACTCTTTTCAAAACTTGTTCGCAAATTTTTGATTCGTCAGAAAAAGTGGACTTGGCAGGACATGGCTTCTCTGACTTAGAGAAATCCTTAGAAAATTTTTCAAAAATCAACCGTTGGCCCAATTTGAACCAAACTTAACAGAATTATTCTTTGGGTGACTCTTTTTAAAATTTATTTGCGGATTTTGATTCGTCAGATAAAGCGGGCGTGGCAGGGCGTGACTTATCGAAGTTAGAAAAAACACATTTGGCCAATTTGAACGAAACTTAGCAAGAATTTTCCTTGAGTGACTTTTAAAAATGCGCACACATATTTTCTTTGTCGTCTAAAAATGTGGGTGTGGAACGGCAGTGTTATCAGACTTAGAGAAATCATACGAAAACTCTTTAAAAATGAAGCATTGGGCCAATTTGAACTGAACTTGGCAACAATGTTCCTTGAGTGACCCTTTTCAAAATTTGTTCACAAATTTTTGATTTGTAAAAAAAAGTGGGCGTGTCACAAACTTCTTTCAGGTGAGCGATATAGGGCCATTCTGGCCCTCTTGTTAGAATAATTACGGTATTCAAGTTGGTCATGTGATAATTAGCTATATTGCCTGGAAATAAAGACAAAATTTTATCGCCCATGTAAGAAACGGTCAGTCTCACGAAAAAAGTAGAGTAGAAATTTGAGATCATGCTTTTCCATAAATTCTTTCAATATTTTCATAAAAGCTGTCAGTTTAGATTCATCAAACATTGCACATTTTTGTTACAAGCTCCTATTATGGTGAGTTATGTTATGTTATAAGAAGGTTATGTAAGACTTGTAATCATTGTTCAGTGGGTCTGTAGTTTTCTCTGTTTTGTATCATTGATGTTTTGCTCCGCTGGACAAAATAAAATGTCTTTATTTTGTAATAATTTTCCTCATCATGTAACAAGGAAAATATTTATGGTTATCAAAAACCCAAGTCAACTGTCATGTGGTGAATTTGTAAAGCATAACTGCTAGATAAAATATAGCATTGTGTATGTGGAAATTATATCAGATTGCTGGAATGTAGAATTAATTTATGTTAACCTTTTCCAATACATTAAAATAATAGTCTTAGATGGTTCTAACGATTTTATCCAGTAAAAAGTGAGATAATTTTTTGACAAACAATGGTATTTCGTTGGTATTGAAAATGATAAAATTTGGTAACTACGGTTTTTCTCAAGCCTTAGTTACAAGATTTTATAATAACAATGATTTTATAGTAACAATGACTGGTTTAATTAAATACATAATTGTAAACCCAGTTTTTATTAGCTCACCTGAGCACGAAGTGCTAAGGTGAGGTATTGTGATCTATCAATGTCCGGCGTCCGTCTGTCCGTCTGTCCGTCTGTCCGTCACGGCGTCAACAATTTCTTTAAACGACATCTCCTCCTAAACTACTGGGTCAAAATCAACCAAACTTGGCAGAAATGTTCCTTGGGTGATCCTTTATAAAAATTGCTAAAATAATTGAAATCCATGAAAAACTCTGGTTGCCGTGGCATCTGAAAATGGGAAATTTCACAAAAGCTCAAAAATTTCTTTAAACGACATCTCCTCCTAAACTACTGGGTCAAATTCAACCAAACTTGGCAGAAATGTTCCTTGGGTGGTCCTTTATGAAAATTGCTAAAATAATTGAAATCCATGAAAAACTCTGGTTGCCGTGGCATCTGAAAATGGGAAATTTCACAAAAGCTCAACAATTTCTTTAAACGACATCTTCTCCTAAACTACTGGGTCAAAATCAACCAAACTTCGCAGAAATGTTCCTTGGGTGGTCCCTTATAAAAATTGCTAAAAGAATTGAAATCCATGAAAAACTCTGGTTGCCGTGGCATCTGAAAATGGGAAATTTCACAAAAGCTCAAAAATTTCTTTTAATGACATCTCCTCCTGAACTTTTGGGTCAAAATCAACCAAACTTGGCAGAAATGTTCCTTTGGTGGTCCCTTATAAGAATTGCTAAAAGAATTGAAATCCATGAAAAACTCTGGTTGTCATGGCATCGGAAAATGGGAAATTTCACAAAAGCTCAACAATTTCTTTAAATGACATCTCCTCCTAAACTACTGGGTCAAAATCAACCAAACTTGGCAGAAATGTTCCTTGGGTGGTCCTTTATAGAAATTGCTAAAAGAATTGAAATCCATGAAAAACTCTGGTTGCCGTGGCATCTGAAAATGGGAAATTTCACAAAAGCTCAAAAATTTCTTTTAATGACATCTCCTCCTGAACTTTTGGGTCAAAATCAACCAAACTTAGCAGAAATGTTCCTTTGGTGGTCCCTTATAAGAATTGCTAAAAGAATTGAAATCCATGAAAAACTCTGGTTGCCGTGGCATCTGAAAATGGGAAATTTCACAAAAGCTCAACAATTTCTTTAAACGACATCTCTCCCTAACTTCTGGGTCAAAATCAACCAAACTTGGCAGAAATGTACCTTGGGTAGTCCCTTATTAAGATTGCTAAAAGAATTGAAATCCATGAAAAACTCTGGTTGCCGTGGCTCCGGAAAATGAGGAATTTCACAAAAATTCAACTATTTCTTTAAACGACATCTCCTCCTTAACTTCTGGGTTAAAATGAACCAAACTTGGCAGAAATGTTCCTTGGTTGGTCCCTTATAAATATTGCTAAAAGAATTGAAATCCATGAAAAACTCTGGTTGCCGTGGCATCGGAAAATGGAAAATTTCACAAAAACTTAACAACTTCTTTAAACAACATCTCCTCCTTAACTTCTGGGTTAAAATCAACCAAATTTGGCAGAAATGTTCCTTGGGTGGCCCCTTATGAAAATTTCTAAAAGAATTGAAATCCATGAAAAACTCTGGTTGCTGTGGCATCAGAAAATGGGAAATGTCATAAAACTCATCAATTTTTGTAAACGACATCTCCTCCTAAATTACATGGCCAAATTCTTCTCTGGGACCACAATGCCTAACATATGCAAAGTTATTTGGCATTATTAAAACATTACTCAGGTGAGCGATTTAGGGCCCTCAGGGTCCTCTTGTTTTAGCACAAAATTCATTGCTATTTGAAAGATGCTGTAGACGACTAAATGTGGATGTTGATAAAGATAGAAAAATTGTGTACAATGATTGAGAGTATGGGAAAATGTCATGGCCAAGCATTGTTCTCCCCAGCCCAATAAGCTGTATCGGCCCCACTACAGCTTCATGTGAATCACTGTAATGCCAATACAGCTTCAAAACTACCCCACAGCTTAATTTCTTCAAAACGTTTACCGAATAGGGGAATTTTTTTTAGATATTTCATGTCAGAAACTGATATACAATGTATTTTTATAAGTGAAAAATTGATAATTGGTTATAAAAACAAAATGGGAAAAGAAGAAATTACTCAAAATTACAGATTTTTCTCCTTTTCTTGCAATGCTGTTTGAAGACTTGTTTAGTAGATAATCAAAACAAGGCTTGTATGGGAAAAAGTTAATAATCTAGTGCCATGAATAAAGTTTGTACAATATGTCTGATTTATTATAAATAACGGAACATTCATAGACAGGGGGAATACATTGATATTTGCGTTTTTTCCTTGCAATGAATTTCCTTATGTTTTCAAAGTGCATTATTTTTGCTTCTATTTTGAAATGTTTTTAGCTCACCTGAGCACGAAGTGCTAAGGTGAGGTATTGTGATCTATCAATGTCCGGCGTCCGTCTGTCCGTCTGTCCGTCTGTCCGTCTGTCCGTCACGGCGTCAACAATTTCTTTAAACGACATCTCCTCCTAAACTACTGGGTCAAAATCAACCAAACTTGGCAGAAATGTTCCTTGGGTGGGCCTTTATAAAAATTGCTAAAATAATTGAAATCCATGAAAAACTCTGGTTGCCGTGGCATCTGAAAATGGGAAATTTCACAAAAGCTCAAAAATTTCTTTAAACGACATCTCCTCCTAAACTACTGGGTCAAATTCAACCAAACTTGGCAGAAATGTTCCTTGGGTAGTCCTTTATAAAAATTGCTAAAAGAATTGAAATCCATGAAAAACTCTGGTTGCCGTGGCATCTGAAAATGGGAAATTTCACAAAAGCTCAAAAATTTCTTTAAACGACATCTCCTCCTAAACTACTGGGTCAAAATCAACCAAACTTGGCAGAAATGTTCCTTGGGTGGTCCTTTATAAAAATTGCTAAAAGAATTGAAATCCATGAAAAACTCTGGTTGCCGTGGCATCTGAAAATGGTAAATTTCACAAAAGCTCAAACATTTCTTTAAACGACATCTCCTCCTAAACTACTGGGTCAAATTCAACCAAACTTGGCAGAAATGTTCCTTTGGTGGTCCTTTATAAAAATTGCTAAAAGAATTGAAATCCATGAAAAACTCTGGTTGCCGTGGCATCTGAAAATGGGAAATTTCACAAAAGCTCAAAAATTTCTTTAAACGACATCTCCTCCTAAACTACTGGGTCAAAATCAACCAAACTTGGCAGAAATGTTCCTTGGGTGGTCCTTTATAAAAATTGGTAAAAGAATTGAAATCCATGAAAAACTCTGGTTGCTGTGGCATCTGAAAATGGGAAATTTCACAAAAGCTCAAAAATTTCTTTAAACGACATCTCCTCCTAAACTACTGGGTCAAAATCAACCAAACTTGGCAGAAATGTTCCTTGGGTGGTCCTTTATAAAAATTGCTAAAAGAATTGAAATCCATGAAAAACTCTGGTTGCCGTGGCATCGGAAAATGGTAAATTTCACAAAAGCTCAAAAATTTCTTTAAATGACATCTCCTCCTGAACTTCTGGGTCAAAATCAACCAAACTTGGCAGAAATGTTCCTTTGGTGGTCCCTTATTGAAATTGCTAAAAGAATTGAAATCCATGAAAAACTGGTTGTCATGGCATGGGAAAATGGGAAATTTCACAAAAGCTCAACAATTTCTTTAAACGACATCTCTTCCTTAACTTCTGGGTCAAAATCAACCAAACTTGGCAGAAATGTACCTTGGGTAGTCCCTTATTAAAATTGCTAAAAGAATTAAAATCCATGAAAAACTCTGGTTGCCGTGGCACCGGAAAATGGGGAATTTCACAAAAATTCAACTATTTCTTTTAACCGACATCTCCTCCTTAACTTCTGGGTTAAAATGAACCAAACTTGGCAGAAATGTTCCTTGGGTGGTCCCTTATAAATATTGCTAAAAGAATTGAAATCCATGAAAAACTCTGGTTGCCGTGGCATCGGAAAATGGTAAATTTCACAAAAACTTAACTTCTTTAAACAACATCTCCTCCTTAACCTCTGGGTTAAAATCAACCAAACTTGGCAGAAATGTTCCTTGGGTAGTCCCTTATAAGAATTGCTAAAAGAATTGAAATCAATGAAAAACTCTGGTTGCCGTGGCATCGGAAAATGGAAAATTTCACAAAAACTTAACAACTTCTTTAAACGACATCTCCTCCTTAACTTCTGGGTTAAGATCAACCAAATTTGGCAGAAATGTTCCTTGGGTGGCCCCTTATGAAATTTTAAAAGAATTGAAATCCATGAAAAACTCTGGTTGCTGTGGCATCAGAAAATGGGAAATGTCATAAAACTCATCAATTTTTGTAAACGACATCTCCTCCTAAATTACATGGCCAAATTCTTCTCTGGGACCACAATGCGTAACATATGCAAAGTTATTTGGCATTATTAAAACATTACTCAGGTGAGCGATTTAGGGCCCTCAGGGTCCTCTTGTTCAATATCAGGATTTATGTTATTCGTAAACTAAATAAATTTGACAACAAATTATTTTTTACAATTGACCGGTTTCAATTATCGTTTTAGTCTGTACATATGAGCCACTTTCTGTGGCAAACAATGGATTTATGGAAAATTAACATTGTATACACACAGACACGGTTTTGTTACTTAAAATAGCAACACATCAGCCGGTTTCTTTATTCCAGATCGAGGCTCTGACCGAATTCCAAGCAAAGCATCCCATGCGTAATGGCAACGAACTGTGATTTGCCATAATTGTCATCAAAGGACAACTTCCGTTGGCTGTTGTGTGTGTGGGGGGGAAATTAAGCCTGATCATCAGCATATTCATTTTCCTTTCATGTTATCGTTAGCTTTCTCTGAATGGGACATGCAAATCCGGAATTGTTTGGCAAAGGGCTAACCCAGCTTTCCACCTTGCATACATGTTTTGGCGTCACTATAAGAAAAAGCTTTTACCGTAGAAAAAAATCAAGCCTAAAGGAGCTCTCCTTTTGTCATTAATTAAATGAACATTCTGTTTTGTCCTACTGTTGGTATAGATATAGGTACTTATGGTAGCTATGCATGAGTTAAGTGTTTGAGGCCAGATGGTTAGCTGGGAAATTCCTGGAATGCAGTTACATGTCTATGAAACCCAGAAAACTGTACATCATTAGTAGTATACTCACTATACTGTACAGAAAAAATAGGGCTTGTAGAAGGGGAAATAAGCTGATAATATATTAAAAGGTTTTGAGTGGAAAACATATTTTTAACCAACTGCATGATTTAGATTATCTACTACTTTGTTAAACTGCATTTTTGAAATGTCTAGTTGATGTTTTGAAACACAGTGCATGCAGTATCTGGGATGCCATTTATTGTGAACATCTACATTATTTCATCAAATAACATTCTGAAACAGCCACTTTATATCAATGTTTTTCATCGGAAACCTTGTAATTTATATGCAGCTGCTTAACCCATCTCCACATTTTGACTGCTTTTGATGCCCCACAAGATAAAGGCTTCGGAAAATATTTTTGGTAATAAAGAAATTGCTTGTGACAAGCAATATTCTTTTTCCACAATGTTTTCTACCCAGAAATACCAAAGACTGTAAAATTTCACTGTCATGAAATTGCTGTCTGCAACATCCTTTAATTTGGGCCAGTCTAAATTAATTGGGCTGTCTAGTAATGGGTTACAACGAGGTTCTCAGAGAAAAGAAAAAGCGATGATATATCTGTGACCCGTCGCGCTAAAAGGGACCTTATCGGATGTGTGAAAAATATCGACCCTAGTCTGTCTGCGCAGTCCGCGCAGCCAGACTAGGGCCGACACTTTTCACTTTTATATAGTATTCTAATTCCATAATGTCTCCCTATCTTTCTATATGTTCATTTTTCGCATACAGGATCTGGTTGACCTGTGCTGGGTCTGACAAGTTCGTCAAAATTTGGATTTTTGAGTTCTGATAAGGTCCCTTTTAGCGTGACTTGTCACATATATAAAAATACCCTAAACCAAGCTTCACACACTGATTGTGAGGGAAATGGATGTAGTTGAGATCTATCTATTTATAGATAGTCTGTCAATTGTAGTGGATTAGCAGCATCCCTCCTAACACAATTTCCTGGTACTCTAGCAAGAACTGAGAAATGATTGATTGTATGGCTGCTGCCCTCCATAGATCACTAGTCAAATAGAAAAACTACTCTTTCACAAGTGGCAAAATTTTAGATTTGCATATCACGGGGTCAGTGCAACACTATTGTATGTGCCTATATTTATATAGGCACTTACAATAGTGTTGCACTGACCCCTCGATATTAGTTCAACAGAATTACAGATGGCAAAGTAAAAGCTATTGAATACTGAAATTTTGCAGATTATTGATGAAAAAATTAAACACAGAAGGAAAATGTGACAATACTGGTATTTCATAATTTGGCATATATTCTCTTTTTCACATTATGTTGTCCCTTCTGAAACAAAATTTCCAGATCCTGTTTTATTTTTTTTTTTTTACAGTTAATAAGGCACTCTCACAGGTGTGATTTCATCTTTGGATGACTGGATTTGTGTTAATTGCACTTCTTACTATTATCAATATTTTATTTTCAAACAGTAGAATGTTGCAATAAATGGAAAATATTTGTTTTGCATTATTGTGGGCTTTTGTCAACAAAATCCTGTAACATTAGACTTATATCAGAGTTCAATCCATTATATTAATGCAATGAGATGACATCATCACATTTTGTACATGGCCAATTCAGGGGTTTCAATAACTTTTTGGCCACCTGGGCCAGAAGCTAAAGTAGGCGGGGGATTTTCTATGTATTCCCTAATAACCCCATATAAATATTTCAAAAGAAGCAGGGGGATTGTACTCGAATTCAGTCAAATAGGAGGGGGAAATCCCCATCCCCTGCCTCTCAATGAAACCCCCTGGGCCATGTCATGCTAGATTGTTCAGGTATCAGAAAAGGTTTCATTTATGACCAAAAATGATTTTTAGAGCTGGTATAAATTTTCTATCAAGGACCTTGTTTCCTTTAACGATACTGGACATGAAAAAGGTAATATGTAAAAAAAGATCATACCAACTTAATGTATACAGACTAAATGAAATTGACGCCAGTTTGTATCTATTCACACTGCTAGCATTGTGTCCCTTTAATTGTTTCGATTCACTCTTGCAGGGCTGATTGGTAAAGGGTTAACATTTTTACTTTTTTCTCCCAGTGGATGACTAATTCCAGGGATATTGCCATGTTTTATTGAGTCCTATTTTTAGAACAGCGAGCCGCTGACGGATATTGGAAAAATATATTTGATAGTATTGTGCTAGAAAATAGAGAGCTACAGATAGTAATGTGTGATGGCATTCTAAAATGATATTTATTATTTTACATCCAAACCATATGTTGTGGGTACTCATTTGAATAATTGCCATGCAATTATTCAAATGAGTACCCACAACATTATGGTTTTGAGTTGAAGTGAGGATTTAATTGAATTACCTCCCTTTATCTGTTGCTCTATGGAGAGTTCTGGTAGAAAAAGGTACCGAGTGTGTGACATTCATAAATGTGAAGATTTACGGATCTCCTGTTTTCTTTCAGGCTGGTTGGAATTATACAGGACAAGGGTGAACTGTGAAACATTGTGAAAAGTGAAAGATTGGATTTATCATTTTGGATTATTTCAATTTCATACAAGATAAATTGTGTAAGTATGGTCTTGTTTCTGTGTAATATTCATAGCATGAAATGTAGAGGATATTGTATCGTACTACTATTCGTTCACACATGCAAAAGATTCTGTGAATGATCTTTCCTGGAAATTTATGAATGGAAAGTTTGAAAAAAAAACATTGTTGACATTTATTAGAACATGCAGATTAAATGTTGTATCACATTATGACATATCGTCGTTGTAAATGCAAAACCTCGTATCTCGTTTTTGGAAAATTTTAAATTGGAGGGGAAAAAAATGTAATAACTTTTCCCAAACTGAAATGTTTTACTTGAAATTTGGACATAATGGTCACAAATAATTTGTCATTAATACTGATCAGTAAACATATCTCAAAACCTGCGAGAATAGTCTAAACTGGGCACACAAGTTTGTACTTTGAAACAGGGTGGGGGTTCGATTACTGACACCTGTAATCGATTATTAATCAATTACATTGGTTAAAACATGTAATTGATTAATAATCGATTACTCTAATTTTCACTTGTAATTGATTACAATCGATTACTTTTACACTAAAGTAATCATGATTACAGGATGATTACATTCAATTACTTGCTTAACCTTTTCCAAACATGGCCTGGTCTTGACGTCTCTGACAGAAAAGACTTTGAAAAACATTTAGACAAAGAACAAAAATGCTCATTATCAAAATTTCCTCCTTTTTGTCTCTAAACTTACATCACTGCAAAATTTAAAGGTAAAACAATAGCTTTAACCCATTACCAAACAGCACATTTTTAAGATGGTCCAAATTCAAAGATGGTGCAGATCATGAGATGACGATTGCAATTGAATGAAATTTTATATTTCGTGGTCTTTTTGGTTAGAAAACATTGTGGGAAATGAAGAAATTACTCGTCACTAGCAATTTCTTCATTTTCCACAATGTTTTCAAAAAGCCTTGTTCTTTTGGGGGTCAAAAAGAGTCAATGTGTGGGATTTGGCTATAGCATAACTTACTTTATAAAATTATGTAGCAGGCTCATGAATGTTACAGTATATTACTTTTATGTTTATTTAATCATGTTTAAACCTTTCCCGAACAGTGACTGTTGATTGACCCATCTAGATACAATATAGAACATGAACATTTCTACATGAAACAGTATTAATTTTGCAGTCTGCAAATTTCCTTTCAATTTAGAACAACCCCAAAACTTGTTGTTTGAGAAAGGGTGAATTCTATAATGATAACTGGATTTTATCATCATGACTTTTTGGAAAATTTAGTCACATAAAGTCCCCTCATTGGGAAGGGGGTCAGCAAATTCAAAATGACCTATAAAGGACTTTGTTCTTGTAACACGGTCCAAGAACCTATAAAACCCAGAATATGGCTTAACATTGATACATTAACTTAAAAAAAAAGCTCTCAAAGTTCTCAAACTGTATAACACCAATTATAGCCCTGGGGAAATAAACACCTTTTGTTTAAGTTTATCAATAGGGCAGTTATCATTGTACTTCAGGTAAAAAGGTGTGAAATATATTGTTTAACAACCCCAGCAATAGTGACATGTTTAACCCTTTTCTAAATGATGCAATTGTAGACCACTCCAACTTGAAAGATTGACAAATGACAAAAATGTTGCCAAACCAGGTCTTGTTTGAGAAAGGATCTATAACACATATCACCTACCATTATTCATTAGCAGTACAAAATTTGGAGTTTTTGAATATGTTTTGCAGACAAAATGCAACTATAAGAGAATAACAAGTTTTGTACTTTTTTCTTAACATTTTCACATGGTGTATTTCAATTGATAAACGCCATTATTTCTGAAACCAATGTGAGATATTTCCTAAGATTTCTAGTTCTATGAAAATATTTTTTTTTGCATTTCAACTTGATTCATATTTTTTTCTGCAATAATCAAAAGTAATCAAAATTGTAATCGATGATTACACCAATTTTGAGGCCTGTAATTGATTAAATTACGATTACATGTAATCGAAAATGTCCTCGATTACAGATTACTATCGATTACTTGAGAAACTGTAATTGATTACAATCGATTACGATTACTGATTACGATTACCCCAACCCTGCTTTGAAAATCGCACGAATCGACATATGAGGTTTTACATTTACACCGATGATATCATCATTCATAACATTTGTTAATACTCTGTACTACTTTGTAATGCTCTACAGTACTTCAATATTTTTGCATTTAGACTATGTCCAAATGTTTCTAGCATTTATACTGAATTATATATACCACAGGTATGACTAAAAAACCCTTGCGAAAAGATTTCTGTTCACATTCATATGATATCGAAACATTGGATTATATAATATAGGCCAATTGCCATAATCCTGACAAACAGAGCAGTCTTTCGGATGAGACCTTAAAGCGGGGTCCAGTATCCATTTGACCTTAGCTGTTGGGTGGGACGTAAAACTCATCTCCATTCAATCCAATCTAACAAACTTCTTTCAAATTCTTATGTTAGCAATGCATACCTGCTATGGATTTAATTATTGCAAGCATGATAAGATGCAACAGTCATTGCATTATAAATAAAAAAAAGATGCAAAGGCATAAATGAATATCCCTGTCTGTATCGAAATGCAACATCCAGTCAAGAAACGAGAAATTGCTCTGAAAAAATCTATCGTATCCCAGAGCAATTCAGCGCTCGACTCGATGGAGTAAGTGGGATTTCACCCTCGACAATTTACATGTATATCTATTTAAAGAATTCCTAGAATATAATATGAAAGATTTAAAGTGACCAAATACTTAAGTGTGCTCGCTAGAACTGACTCAACTGCATGCAATCTACCCGTCTATTAACTGTGCTCCCTTTTGATTTGTCAAAATTCTCAAAACAATATCGCAACAACTATGTACATGTGCGTAGCAAGAAGACAAAGTTTTTCTGCTAAACTATGTAACAGGGAAAAGAAATATTTCATAAAGCTAACTAGACCTGACCAAGCAGCAGGCAGGTAATGTCTGTTGGTTGTTGGGTTAATGCTGAACCATGCAGATATGAAAGTCATTAAAGAGAGCCTTTTGAGGAAAATACTTCAACCCTAGCAATCTGAAACAAGGCCACCAGAAACCAGACTAGTTTAACAGGCAGTACATGTAGTTTATACTACAGCTACATATAGTTTCTAAATCAAGCAGGCAATATCACCAAACTTTTTGATTCTATTCCCAAACAAAACCTGTTTCGATGGCCGTAAAGATGATAGCTTAGAAATTCAAATCTTTGAGATCTAGTAGAGGGAGAAAAAAGCAGCAATTTGTCTTTTTCTTAGTAATTAATTTCTATGCTATGAACTGAGAATTTTCTTTTTCCAGTAAATTTTATTTCTTTCATTGTCCTCTGCAACACCTTTCAATTCGGACTGGTCATGAAATTGTTTAGGAAAGCTCATCTGAGCTTGAAGCCTTGAAATATACAAATTTATTTCAATTAGATATAATTCAAGTACTGTACTTTCAGTACTGTCAGTTTTTTTATTATTAAATTCTTTTAAAATAGATTTTAATTCAGCATGACTAGGGTTGATAAAGATGATGATGTACAACCCCAATAATATTTAGCATATGCAAACTAAGTATTAAGCTAGTATCTTGACCACCAAGACTGAAAGCTTGTGACTTGGTTTTGTTTGCAGGCTTTTTTATACCCCCGTATCAAGAGATTGGGGCATATTGTTTTACTCATGTCCATCCGTCTGTCCGTCCATCCATCTGTCTGTCCGTCTGTCTGTCTGTCTGTCTGTCCGGAAACTTAACATTTTGCCATTTCTCTAAAAGTATTTGACATACAAAGCTGAAATTTGGTATGTAACTTCCTTTCAATGATATCTATCCAGGGGTTTCATTAATTTTTTGGCCACCTTGGCCAGAAGCTAAAGTAGGCAGCAGATTTTCTATGTATTCCCTATTAACCCCGTACAAAATTCTCAAAAGTAGCAGGGGGATTTTACTCAAATTCAGTCAAATAGAAGGGGGAAATCCCCGCCCCCACCTCTTAACGAAACCTCTGTCTATCTGTTCCATGTAATATGACCTTCCTCAAGGTCATTTGGTAACCCTTATCAACCCTTAACAGGAAAACTTACCTTTTTAGAAAAACAGCCATTTCGGGGGCATTTGTACTGTTTCACAAACACATCCTTTTTAGCTCACCTGAGCACAAGGTGCTCATGTGAGCTATTGTGATCACCTTTTGTCCGGCGTCCGTCCGGCGTCCGTCAACAATTTCTTTAAATGACATCTCCTCCTAAACTACTTGGTCAATTTCAACCAAACTTGGCAGGAATGTTCCTTAGGTGACCCCCTTTCAGAATTGCTAAAAGAATTGAAATCCATGAAAAACTCAGGTTGCCATGGCAACAGAAAGGGAGAAATTTGACTGAATCTCAATATTATCTTTGAACGACATCTCCTCCTAAACTACTTGGCCAATTTCAACCAAACTTGGCAGGAATGTTCCTTAGGTGACCCCCTTTCAGAATTGCTAAAAGAATTGAAATCCATAAAAAAACTTTGGTTGCCATGGCAACAGAAAAGGAGAAATTTGACTGAATCTCAATACTATCTTTGAACGACATCTCCTCCTAAACTACTGGGCCAATTTTAACAAAACTTGGCAGGAATGTTCATTAGGTAACCTTCTTTCAGAATTGCTAAAAGAATTGAAATCCACAAAAAACTGGTTGCCATGCATACTATCTTTGAACGACATATCCTCCTAAACTACCAGGCCAATTTCAACCAAACTTGGCAGGAATGTTCTTTTGATGACAGTCTTGTAGAATTGCTAAAAGAAATGAAATCCATAAAAAAAACTCTGGTTGCCATGGGAACAGAAAAGGAGAAATTTGACTGATTCTCAATACTATCTTTGAACGACATCTCCTCCTAAACTACCAGGCCAATTTCAACTAAACTTGGTAAAAATATTCCTTAGGAGGTCCTCTTAAAGAATTGCTAAAAGAATTGAAATTGACTGAAAACTCTGGTTGCCATGGCACCAGAAAAGGAGAAATTTGACTAATTCTCAATAATTTCAGGTGAGCGACCTAGGGCCAACGGCCCTCTTGTTTTTGTATCATGATTATTAAAAAAAGAATAAAAAATAAAGAAAATAATAATGATATTCCATTTGGAATTAAATTTTGGCGAGCTGTGTTTAACATGTGAAAATAATTCTTTTTCTTGAGAGGGCAAATAAAAGCATCATTGATTAGATTTGAGACCAATTTGTTATCCCACTTGTTGAAAAGGTTTATCTCAAATATTTTATCTTTTGAATGCATTGCTCACATTATTGCTTATTTTGGGTTTATACATTTCCCTGCCTGTGATTTTGTTTTCAAGGACAAGAAATATTCATATCTTAAACTAATAAAGTTTAGTTTTAGTCTTATATGGAATTTATTTCATATCATGATCTTCCAAAATGATGGGAAGCAGCATTGAATGCTTTCAAATTCTTGAGCAAAACTTGAATTTTGATTTTAAAAAATGTAGAATGACACCAAATTTTGTGCAAAAAATAGACTGAGTTAACCGTTATGTTTTGATAAACCGTCAGTGTTGTTACAAAATCTCGTAACTACAGCTTGTTTCAAGCAGTAGTTACAAAATTTTATAACAACACCAACGAAATACTATTTATTTGTCCGAAATTACATCACGGTTTACTTGATAAAATCGTTCCCTATTGTGTCCACAGCATGATCAGTCTTACAAGCATAAACAAATAATCTTTAAATTGGTTAGACTCGGAAAAAACAAGGCCTTATCTCCATGACCGTAGCTGTTGAGTGGGACATAAAATCTATATGAATCATAAACAAGTCTCACTGGAACCAATGGTATTTCTATAATAAATACAAGGAAAGACTGATATTTATAACTTATTTGGAAGCCTAATTGTCTATTAGAAACCCAAGGACACATTCTAACTGTTTTTGTTCCAGTAACCTCAGAACGCATGTGAAAGGTCATCTAAAGGTCAGAGTTAATCAAGAGACAGGATTCTGGGGGAATCAATTTTGTCCTTACAAGTAGCATTCCTACGAAATGAGTGGATCCGAGTTATTGGTAAAGGGGCTGGATGAGATGCTATTTATAACCATTATCTACTCTCCAAACACCAGTGTATGGGTACTCAGCTGCAATGACTCGAAGAGACTAAGCGGTTGAGTACCAACAACAAAGGATTTTATGTATGATAAGCAATACTTTTCATTGCATGTATTACTATAAGTGACAACTTTCCTTTAACCCTTTCCCGAACGGCAAAATTTTAGAGTGTTCCACTTCTAAAACTGCCACAAATGACAGAATGGAAGTTAATAAAGATAGAATTTGTGTAAAATATGGCATAGAAAATATTGAGACAAAAAGAGAAACTGCTGGTTATCAGCAGTTTCTTCTTTTGTTTCAATGTTTTCCCAGGCCTTTTCTATTAACCCTTTCCCAAACGGCCAAATTTTAGGGTGATAAACTTCAAAAACTGCCACAAATGACATAATAGTCAGGGGTTGAAAAATCCACTCGTCCGCTCGCATTGGCGAGTAGAAAATGCCGTAGGACGAGTAGATTAGGGGACAAACTAGTCCGACGGGGCGAGTGCAAATTTAGGACTTGAATCACGCTGAGGGGAAAAAATAAAGGATCGAAAAGAAAGTATTTATTTTAAACTTCATATCGGAAACAATAATATTCACTGTAAAATACGACCTTTCCCTGTTTGTGTCGATCAATCCCGAAAGTGAAACTAAAGAAGGAAACTTGAGTAAATCTGTGTTACTCATATGATTCGATTTGAGCGAGATCAAAGACGCCGCAAACACAGTCAATTGATGACATAGTCATTCCAGTTTCAATATAATCAGGTGATTTTTCCGCACCCAAATAAGGTTACGTTTTACTATGATTTGTTTACAAGTGGCGCGTGCCAGAAAGCGCGGGAAAATTGGATGAAGCAATGAAAACAAAACGCTATCTACGTAGTAAATACACTGATGTTAGATGGTTTTAACACAGACGCGTTGTCTCTTTCTGTTATGCCGCCTCGCGATTACACAAAGAAATTCTTTCACATTTACCGGGTAGTTGTACATATTAAACTGATGTGCTCACTCGACGATTTCGACAGCTAATCTATCTTTCAAATTAAATAAAAAGTAAGTGTTTACAGTTATTTTAATCGGCGATTGATTTATGGTAAAAGATGGAGTCAAGTCTGAGCCACATTCGATTTATTGACCATCTTTTTTAATAAAATTGTTGCCTTAATCGCCTATGACTTTTGAAGTGGCGATCGCCAGCGCGAGCCCTGTCTGTCATTTATAACGAAGAAATTTTATTTGTAGAGTCAAAGAGTTATGTTATTTACATAATAATGCATCCGTAAGAGCCAACAGTCTAAAATTTTCTTCATCTTTAAGGGCGAGTTGGGTTGCCCTAAGGGCGAGTAGAAATTCAAAGCTACTAGTCCTACAGGACTAGTAGGTTTGAAGAAATTTTTCAACCCCTGATAGTTGTTATTAAAGACAGGATTTGTGTAAAATATAGCTCAGAAAATATTGAGGCAAAAGGAGAAACTGCTGATTATCAGCAGTTTCTTCTTTTTGTTTCAATGTTTTCCAAAGCTTTTTCTTTTAGGGACGTCAAAACCAGGTCTTGTTTGGGAAAGGGTTAAGGACTTCAAAACCAGGTCTTGTTTGGGAAAGGGTCAATATCTTGAGCTGTGATGTAGGACGAGTGTGTGACCAAGTGTTGGTTCTGTATTGATTGGTGGAATATTCCCTGTTGCTATTTCTGGCAAGTCTAATGTTCCTACTCTACAACTATATCACTATTTCATCTATATTTGGACAACTTGGTATGGCACACTCAATATTCGGAGACAGAAAAATAGAATACTTGAGGTTGTTTCCTGAATCCTGCAGCTATTTCTGGCAAGTCAAATACAATATTTTTATGCCCCCGTATCGAGAGATTGGTGGCATATTGTTTTACTCATGTCCGTCCATCTGTCTGTCTGTCGGTCCGTCTATCTGTCCGTCCGTCCGTCTGTCCGAAAACTTAACCTGAAAACTTAACCTTTGCCATTTCCCCAAAACTATTTGACATACAAAGCTCAAATTTGGTATGCAACTTCCTTTCAATGATATCTATCTGTTCCAAGCAATTTGACCTCCCTCAAGGTCAACCGTTAACCCTTATCAACCCTTTACTCTACGAAAACTTAACATTTTAGAAAAATGGCCATTTCGGGGGGCATTTGTGTTTCACAAACACATCTTGTTTATGTCTCTACACTACCACAGTACCACTACTTTGCTATTTTGAATTTGGACAACTTGGTTTGACATGGCACAATGTTTTGTATGACAGAAAACTTGAAAACTTGAGGTTGATGGCTTCATCTTGTCCATAATATGGATTCTTACTGAAACGAGAAAAATGAATATTTTTGAAGTTAGTCTACAGGTTACTGTTTGTAAAGTAACTGCACAGTAAGATAGAAAGGATCCTGAATACATGATGTCTTAAGAAATTGTCTAGACTTTAAATTTATTCTATGGTCTGCATATGCTGTGGCTATCCAGCAGTTCCAAAAAAGTCTAGTTTAAAGTTTCCTTTTATTAGGCCATGATTACATTGATTTTTTGTGGGTAAGAAACAATTAGATACTGCCAAAAGTACTAAAGTACACTATGATTTCATCCATTTGGTCCATTTATGTGATATTTAAATTGTAAGGGACCACCCTTTGGCAATCACATAAAAGTAGCTTTTTTTATTCAAATGTATAACTACAAAAAGTTACACTGTCTTTGGTAACTCTTACAGATAGAAAAGGAAGATCAGTCTGCATAGCCATGGCAGCCTTTAGTAAATCTTGATATTCTGTTGAAATATTTGTAATTAACCCTTTCCCAAGCGGTAAATTTTTCAGGCGATCCACTTCAAAAACTGCCACAAATGACAAAATGGAAGTTATCAAAAGTAGAATTTGTGTAAAATATGGCACAGAAAATATTGAGACAAAAGGAGAAACTGCTGGTTATCAGCAGTTTCTTCTTTTGTTTCAATGTTTTCCCAAGCCTATTCTATCAGGGACGTCAAAACCAGGTCTTGTTTGGGAAAGGGTTAAACAATTATTATGTATAATAAGGAGCCTAAGTTGACTAACAAAGGATTAGATATAAGGCTGATAAACCATCAGACTACTAGACTTCAGATAATACCGGGTCGATGACATGTCACAAAGTAGTATCATATCATTGTAAAGGGCCTATCACACAGGGAAAACACATGAATGGCTGCACAAATTTTAACCCTTTCCCAAACGACAAAATTTTAGGGTGATCCACTTCAAAGAGTGCCACAAATGACAAAACGACGTTATTAAAGATAGCATTTGTGTAACATATAGCATAGAAAATATTGAGACAAAAGGAGAAACTGCTGGTAAAAGGCCTGTCCCACCTAACCGAATAGTGGCACCGAATTTGTACCGAATGTCGAGTGCGACATTCGCAGTGTTCGTTGTCATTTTTATTCCGTTAACTTTGGTTTTCAATGTTGTGTACCGACCATACACCGAACACGTAACGAACATGAAGCGAATGTGTCGAACAGCCAACGATGTTTCTCGGAAATATTCCCCCAATTCGTTCCCAAACATCAACGAACCCCTACCGTTTGAGTAACGAATATAACGTCATATTCGGAATGGCATCGTCGGATCGGTGTCTTCGTTAGCGGGTCGTTTACCTTTTCGGCCAGATCGGTAAGGAAACGCACCTTCATCGGAGTGCAAACGCTAGTCCTTCGCTGAGATAATAACGAACATACCGAACAGGAATTATCCTGCGAATTATTACCGACACCAAAACGAAAGTAACGAATGCCAGACGCAAGCCTACCGATCCCTCTGCGAACGATTACCGAACTCATTCCGAAAGTTTTATTCGTTGAAAAATTTTGTGCATGCTCAAAAACTTTTTTAGGCGTCTGCGAACACCGCGTAATGTCAACGAAAAGCACCGAATGGCACCGTAAACATACCGAACACAAACCGTTTGTGGAACGAACCTTTAACGAATACACCGAATAAAGTTCGGTACGCATTCGGTGTACAAATTCGGTTAGGTGGGACAGGCCTATAAGGCTGTTTGTGCATGATATTGAGTTTTTGGCTGTTCAAAATGAATCTGACACATGGATGTGGGTAAGTCAGACGGTGATGTGGGTAGTTTATATGTTGAGTAGTCATTACTATGCATTGAATAGTTAGTAGACTGTTAGAATCTCAATCATAATGGCCCTGGGTTCTTTAATTTCTTGCTGCAGCGAAAAGCCTTTTTGACATCTTTCCAATGGGGTGATAATCGTAAACCTAAGTTGGATGAGCTCTTGAAGGCTATCTATTTATCCATGGATGTATATATGTAAGTACTGGTGACTGAAACAACAGGAAATCATGGTTAGGTGTTTCAGCTGTCACAATATGAATGAAGTACTGCCTTAAGCCTTTTCCAAACAACAAAATTTATGGCTGTTCCAAACTCAAAGATCATGCAGGCGACAATTTCAAATGAATAATTATGATGTTATATCTTTTGGTCTTTTTGGGTAGAAAATATTGTGGGAAATGAAGAAATTTCTTGTCACAAGCAATTTCTCCGTTTTCCACAATGTTTTCCAAATCCATTATCATGGAGGGCGTCAAAAAGCGTCAATATTTGGGAATGGGTTAAATGGTGTCATGTGACTCATGTCCTACTAGATTATGAAACTAAGTTTTTTAGGTCACCTGACCGAAGGTCATGGTGACCTATTGCGACCGTGTTTCGTCCGGCGTCGTGCGTCGTGCGTTAACTTTTAACATTTTCGACTTCTTCTTGAGAACCATTGGACGGATTACAATCAAACTTGGCAGGGAGCATCCCCATGGGAAGCCGCTTCAGATTTGTACGAATCATGGAGTTATCTCCCTTTGGGGCTCCGTAAGGGACCAAAAAGGGGGTAAATAGGGAACATCTTAAAAAATCTTCTTCTCATGAACCGGCTGTTGGATTGGATTCACATTTGGTATTTAGAGTCTTTAGGGCAAGGACTACAAAGTTTGTACAAGAGAAAAAAATCTGTCAAGAAATGGCCGTGCTGGGGATGGGGGATGGGAGGGGGTCGCGTTATTAGTTAACTCTACATTTTCAACTTTTTAGCTCCACTGGCCTTTCAGGCCAGCAGGCTATTGTCATGGCGGTGTGTCCGTCGTGCGTCCGTCCGTCCGTGCGTCCGTAAACTTTTTCTTTAAAAATCTTCTTCTCAGAAACTACTGGATGGATTTCAACCAAACTTCACAGGAATGATCCTTGGGTGACCCTCTCTCAGATTCCTACAAAGAGTTTGGATTGAACCAGAATAACTTGAGTTATCTGCCCTTGAACGTCAAAAAAAGCTGGTTTTGACTTTATTTTTACTCTAAAATCTACAAATATCAACCAATCTAGACAAAACTTGGACAAAATATATATAAGCATGATATCCTGCCTGGGTTCAATTTTCAGCTTGATCGGAATTTTACATCATGAGTTATGTGCCCTTGAATTTGACAAAATTTCAATTTTTGACTTTGTTTTCACTCTAACAACCATAATTGTTAACCAATCAAGATGATATTTGGACAGAATCTTGTTGACAACAAGATCTTGCTTTTGTGTAATTTTCAGGATGATTGCATTGCTACAATCTGAGTTATGTGCCCTAGAAATTGACAAAATTTCAGTTTTCGACACTTTTTTCACTTTTGTGGCCACATATATAGATTAATACTGACAAAATTTGGACAGACCATAAGATCTTGCTTGAGTTTGATATTCAGCTTGATTATTGTGGTGTTCAAGACATAAATTATCAAGTCAAAATCATATTTTTAGATCAGAATGTATCTTTATTTTCATGACCACTATGTTACATGCACAATGGCAACTTCTTGAACTAATTATCATAAAGAAAAACAACTCTTACTGAACTTTAAATTGCTCCTATCAAAAGTTACTTCCCTTAGTCTACCACAATTATTAACTCACATATTGAATTATGTGCCCTTGAATTTGGCATAATGACAGTTTTCAACTTTATCATCACTCTAAAAATCTCCAAAATATTAGTCAATCATTTACCTTCTTTTCTCTTTGACCACATAATTGCTTCTCTTTACTTTGTTTCTGCTCTAAGATTAGAATCACAATAATTTAAAAATATATCGGTTTAAGCATTTAGATAAATTTGTCAAATTTTTTATATAGTAAACCACAAGAAATTCAGGCCTGTGGAGCGACTCAAGACCTTCAGGTCTTTCTAGTTATTAAGAACCAGTGGACCGATTTCAACCAAACTTGGCAGGAAGCATCCTAATTGGAAGCCGCTTCAGATTTTGTACAATTCATGGAGTTATCTCCCTTTAGGATCCCATAAAGGGCCAAAAAGGGGGTAAATTGGGTACATCTTAAAAAATCTTCTACTCATGAACCGGCTGTTGGATTGGATACACATTTTGAATTTAAAGTCTTTAGGGCAAGGACTACAAAGTTTGTACAAGAGAAAAAAAATCGTCAAGAAATGGCCGTGCTGGGGATGGGGGATGGGAGGGGTTCGCATTATTACTTAACTTTGAACATTTTCTACTTCTTTTTGAGAACCATTGGACAGATTTCTACCAAACTTGGCAGGAAGCATTCCAATGGGAAGCTGCTTCAGATTTTTACAAATCATGGAGTTATCTCCCTTTGGGGCCCCAAAAGGGGGTAAATGTTCTACTGTTGGATTGAATTCACATTTGGTATTTGAGTCTTTAACCCTTTCCCAAACAAGACCTGATTTTGACGTCCCTTATAGAAAGGGCTTGGGAAAAGATTGAAACAAAAGAAGAAACTGCTGATAACCAGCAGTTTCTCCTTTTGTCTCAATATTTTCTATGCCATATTTTACACAAATCATATCTTTAATAACACCCATTTTGTCATTTGTGGCAGTTTTCAAATTGGACCAGTCCAAAATTTTGTTGTTTGGGAAAGGGTTAAATAAGTTTGTACAAGAGAAAAAAGACTGTCAAGAAATGGTGGTGCCTTGGGTGATTAGGGGGTGCACTATTAGTTAACTTTTAACATTTTTATGCTCCCCGAAGGGAGAGCATATAGTCGCCGCTTTGTCTGTCCGTCCGTCCGTCATTCCGTCCGTCTGTCCGTCCAAAGCGATTTCTCCATAACCCTTGGGCCAAATCAAATGAAACTTACCATGTTAACTCCCTATGACAAAATGCCGATGTTCTTTTCCCGGTTTTTGGAATTGAGGCCTCGTCATGGGAAAAGGGGACTTAAGGTTAAATACAGTTTTTCTCTAATTTCTCCTAGTTTAATGGTCAGAATTTGATGAAATTTCATATTTGAGTAGCAAATCAGATGCCCTTGACAATAAACTATTTAAAATTTGCGTATGCAAAATATGTCATGGAAAAAGGGGGCTTAACATTTGTTAGCTTTATATTAGCTCTGTATGGCATATATTTATTGTGACAATGCCTTATTCGGGGAGCATTGTCCGTCTCTGACGGCTCTTGTCCTTAGCTGTTTCTGCTCATTTGATTCAGGTGACCGATAAGGCCCTCTGGGCCTCTTGTTACTATTTGGGAATTCAAGTATTCAAACTTTTCGCAGGTTTTTAAGCATATTGAATGAGCCTGAAGTTGTAACCATTTATGAAGGAATGTGTTGTAAAATGACACTAAGCCTAAGAGGTGAAAAATATGAAAATTATTTCCCATTATCTTTATGAATTAAGTGAAAATTGTGAGGGCCATATACAGGTCATGAAGATTGACAAAGTTATTTGTGCCCTGCTGGGAAAGATTATAGCCCTAGAGCTCTGTAAAATTTGTAACTTAGATTCAAATTTTTACCACCTTTCAAATTTAACCCTTTTCCAAATGGTGAAACTGAAACTGAAAAATTGAAAGCTATTACAAATGATCAGGACTGATGATTGTAAGTTATGATTTCTGTGTAAACAAAATATCACAGAAAATTTTGAGACTGACCCTGTCTGACTGATCTGGACATATTTTCCACACTGCAATAAGCCTCTTTTACAACCTGTCATGACTGTGTCCTTATGAATTGTGGGTTTTAAAAATCCCCAAAGACACACGTTTCATAAAGACTCACAAGGGGATGTAAGAGAGGCTTAATTCATATGCATTAAAAGCCGGTTAAAAGTATGAATCTCTGTCGAGAAAAGTATGCCTCATATCGATGGCTAAGCGCGAAACAGTTGTAACTGCCTATATGTTTATAGGCAGTTACAACTGTTTCGGGCTGAGCCATCGATATGTAAATTTGTGTATAATTTTCTCTGCGTCACGGGCATGTCTGTCATACTTCAGTCTTGTGTGCTCCTAGGGTTCTAAAAGACGCAGAATGGTGGTAGAAAAGTATTGTCTGGTCAGTTCTTTGGTATGTGCGGTCTTTAGTTGTGTCCACCAAATCGTACGTTGCACATTCATGCATTGCACAAATATGCCCAAGTTTTAGATGCAGACAGCATGCCTGAAATTAAAACATAAGACAGGCTATACTCTCTGTAATTGTGGATCGTGAGTTTCTAACTAGAAAGGAGGTAATCTGAGCTAATGAATTAGACATGCAAGAGTTCAGTTCCTTTGGTATTCAAATACTTGCACAACCAGGAGCCAGGCTAGTCAAAATTCTGAAGTCAAGGGCTGGTCTAAGTCCATGTGGGGTCTAAAATGTCATAAAGGTTCTTTTTACACATCCCATGATCTCATTTGCTTGAAACATGTTACAGAAATTCAATGCTGGTTGATGTAGAAATACACTGATATTTTCCATTTTGAAAACTTATGATAACACATTCTTTAACGCTTTCCCACACATTGACGCTTTTGGATGCGCCACAAAATAAAGGCCTTGGAAAACATTGTGGAAAATGAAGAAATTGCTTGTGACATTACCAGACGACAAATTTTTAGATTTGTCCAAATTCAAAAGAGTTGCAGACGACATTTACATTGTGATGAAATTTTGAAAATAGTTTCGATTTTGCTTAGAAAACATTATGGAAAATGAAGAAATTGCTTGTCACAAACAATTTCTTCGTTTTCCACAATGTTTTCTCAATATTTTCATGTGAGGATGTCAAAAGACGTCGCTGTGCAGTAATGGGTTAAAATCGAGAGCCCTGCCAGTATTATGAATGTTTTGATATTTTATGTAGAGGGTGTGGTAGGCCAGAGATTACATGCTTCGTCTACTTTATCTTCATAAAAATGTCATTTTAACCTACCTGGCTTACCTCTCTCTCCTCATAGCAAAAATACAAGTTAGTCCCTCAATCAGTTACCCAATTCTCAAAGGGCAAAGCCCCTGCGAAAAAAGTTCAAGAACGCATTTCTAGTTCTAGAATGTTCTAGATTGTTAAATGGCAGCCTCAGTTCTAGAGAGTTCTATAACTGCCATTTAACGATCTAGAACTTTTCGCATGGGAGGTTTTGATAGTTCCAATCTGAAAGATATTGCAGAGGATGAAATGGTTGTAACTGGAATATGGAGGCCAAAGGAGAAAATGCTTGTCATCAGTATTTTCTCCTTTAGTTTTAATGTTTTCCAAGATGTTTATGTCCTATGGGAGTGTCAAGAAGGGGTTATGAGTTTTGGCTTATGAGACACTTTTTGTCTGATTGCACTGTATGTAATTGTAATATTATTCTACATCTGGTCAGTACTGTAATTTTGCAAAGGCGGATTCAGGATTTTTTTTGGGGGGGGGGGGGATCAAAGCCCAAATGATGGCTTTGAATAAGAAGCTATATAGTCAAAATTCAATTTTCGGCCAATTCCTTGGGCCAAATCAAATGAAACTTACCATGTGAACTTCCTATGATAAAATGCCGATGTACTTTTCCCTGTTTTTGGATTTGAGGCCTCGTCATGGGAAAAGGGGACTTAAGGTAAAATACAGTTTTTCTCTAATTTCTCCTAGTCTAATGGTCAGAATTTGATGAAATTTCATATTTGAGTAGCAAATCAGATGCCATTGACAATTAAGTGCTCTCCATGGCTTACATTTATTGTGACAATGCCTTGTTCGGGGAGCATTGTCCGTCTCTGACGGCCCTTGTTAGATTATTTTGACAAATTACAACTGTGCTAAAAATGTTAATTGGTGAATCATTGGATTCTTTTAGTTACATGTCACAGATAATAATTTCTCCAACAATGAAATATTTGTATTTGTCTCATAGAGATACATTTTGCAGGAGGAGGAAAAGAAAAATTCTGGAATTGTACAAGTCACTTGAAGTGATGACAAAGCTCCAGTATATTGAGTTCTACTTTGGACAGCCATGTAGTTGTGTGCTCTGAAATAGTCTAGAATTTAATCCTTTTCCAAGCAAAGATGCCTTTTGATACACGTAAGTGATGAAACTTGGGAAAATATTGAAGCAAAAGAAGTAATGCAGTACAGTATTTTCTCTTTTGTCTCAATATTGTTTGTGCTATAGCTTTTACCATAATCATTTCAGACCTTTATTATCTTGTATTTATCAGTTTTAAGCCTTTCCCAAACGACAAAATTTTAGGGTGTTTCAATTTGAAAGCTGCTGCAGATGACTAAATGGATGTTACTTAAGGTGTAATTTGTGAATAATATAGCACAGAAAACATTGAGGCAAAAGGAGAAAGTGCTGATAATCAGCATTTTCTTCTTTTGCCTCAATGTTTTCCCAAACCTCATCTATTAAGGACGTCAAAACCAGGTCTTGTTTGGGAAAGGGTTAATTTTGTTGTCGGCAGCAGCTTCTGATTTTGACCAATCTCTGCTGTTTGGGAGAGGGTTGAATTGTAAATAGAAAGCTAGACTGGTTTGAAAATATGGGTGCGAGACAGATCTAGGTAATGTGCAGGCTGGATGAGTCAGTCTGAAGTGTTTAGATCTCGATTACTTATCATCACCTGTAGCTCTGATTTCTTTCTCTATCTTTGATCGAGATCACCCTGTTCTCTACTATCCCTTTCATAAAATGCAAAATTTTAGTTTGGTCCAATTAACCCTTTCCAAAACAAGACCTGGTTTTGACGTCCCTATTAGAAAAGGCTTGGGAAAATATTGAAACAAAAGAAGAAACTGCTGATAACCAGCAGTTTCTCCTTTTGTCTCAATATTTTCTGAGCTGTGTTATACTCAAATTCAATCTTTAACAACGTCTTTTTTGTCATTTGTGGCAGTTTTTGAAGTGGATCACCTGAAAATTTTGCCGTTTGGGAAAGAGTTAAATTAAATTCTACTGCAGACAGCAAGATATATTTTGATAACGATAGGAAATATGTAGACTTGAGTAGAGAAAATATTGAGGCAAAATAAGAAATTGCTGATCATCAGCATTTTCTTCTTTTGTCTCGATCTTTCCCAAGCAGTTTTTATGGGACATTTCAAAACTAGGTCTTGTTTGGGAAAGGGTTATACTATTACTAACGATTGATATTAGGGTCAACTCCTGCATGATCCAAACAGTTGGCATATATGATTGAAAATTCCATGTGTGAGCTCTTTATGAATATAAAGAAATTGTCCAATCACTGGTGTCATCTCTTTATAACAGGAAATCAGGATTTAACGACTGTGCCTACCTCTTACACTACCTGATTACATAAAGGTCACAATTAATTGTAACAGGTGTGCTTACTCGACTGTTTAGGCGAAGCCAATTACGGATTATTGATTTTTCATGTTAAACAATAAGTAGTGTTGACACTCGTGTTCTATTGGCGATTGATTTACAGTTAAAAGTTAAAGTTTTAGCCTTTGAGCCACATTCGATTTTTTTGAGCCACATTTTCGAAATTGTCGCCAATGGCTCAAGTGGCGATCGCCAGCGCGAGTCCTGTTATTATGCCTGAAAGGGTCCTTTTATGTTATGGCCATAGCTGTCTGTCCATAGAATCTAAGATCTGTCTGTCTGTGCATTATGTCTATCTGCCTGTTGGCAATTTCTTGTGTGCCTAAATCCTCCTACAGTTCCAGTCATCAGAAGTTGAATCTTGCCAAAATGAATCTCCATGGTGTCTAGTAAGTTGTGTATGCCATACCTTTGATATTCAGATAGCTATTGTCATTCTTGAATTATCTGCCCTTGAATTGCAAAAACTCTAAATTTCTTGTGTGCACAACTCTTCCTACATTTTCAATTTGAATAAAATCAAACTTTGCACAATGAATTCACATGATGCCTAGTTGTACAATGTGGCCTTTAAAATTCGAATACTTCAAGGTGTTATAAGTTATTTCTCCTTGAATGAAAGCTTTCTCTAATTTCTTATGTATGCCCAACAAGTCCACCGATACTTGATAGCAGCATTAAAAGATCTGAAAGTCGAGATCAACTTGTGCCATCATCCCCATGTTAATTGATGTATGTCAAATGCAACTCTAGATCAAGCTACTCTAGATCTGCCTTAGATATAGTTCTAAGATCTGCCTTGGATACAATTCTAGATCTGCCTTAGATATTGTTCTAGATCTGCCTTGGATATATATAGTTCTAGATCTGCCTTAGATATAGTTCTAGATCTGCCTTGGATACAATTCTAGATCTGCCTTAGATATTGTTCTAGATCTGCCTTGGATATACATGTATGTAGTTCTAGATCTGCCTTAGATATAGTTCTAGAACTGCCTTGGATACAATTCTAGATCTGCCTTAGATATTGTTCTAGATCTGCCTTGGATATATATAGTTCTAGATCTGCCTTAGATATAGTTCTTAGATCTGCCTTGGATACAATTCTAGAACTGCCTTGGATATAGTTCTAGACCTGTCTTAGATATAGTTCTAGATCTGCCTTGGATATAGTTCTAGATCTGCCATGGATATAGTTCTAGATCTGCCTTGGATATAGTTCGAGATCTGCGTTGGATATAGTTCAAGATCTGCCTTGGATATAGTTCTAGAACTGCCTTGGATATAGCTCTAGATCTGCCTTGGATATAGTTCTAGATCTGCCATGGATATAGTTCTAGATCTGCCTTGTATAGTTCTAGATCTGCCTTGGATATATTTCTAGATCTGCCTTGGATATAGTTCTAGAACTGACATGGATATAGTTCTTGAACTGCCTCGGATATAGTTCTAGATCTGCCTTGTAGTTCTAGACCTGTCATGGATGTAGTTCTAGATCTGCCTTTGAAAATGATATATTTCTAGATCTGCTTTAGATATAGTTCTAGAACTCAACTGCCTTGGATATAGTTCTAGAACTGCCTTAAATATAGTTCTAGAACTGCCTTGGATATAGTTTTAGATCTGCCTCGGATATAGTTCTAGATCTGCCTCAGATATAGTTCTAGATCTGCCTTGGATATAGTTATAGATCTGCCTTAGATATAGTTCAAGAACTGCCTTGGATATAGTTCTAGATCTGCCTTGGATATAGTTATAGATCTGCCTTGGATATAGTTCTAGAACTGCCTTGGATATAGTTCTAGATCTGCCTTGGATATAGTTCTAGATCTGCCATGGATATAGCTCTAGATCTGCCTCGGATATAGTTCTAGATCTGCCTCAGATATAGTTATAGAACTGCCTTGGATATAGTTATAGATCTGCCTTGGATATAGTTCTAGATCTGCCTTGGATATAGTTCAAGATCTGCCTTGGATATAGTTCTAGATCTGCCTTGGATATAGTTCTAGAACTACCTTGGATATAGTTCTAGATCTGCCTTGGATATAGTTCTAGATCTGCCATGGATATAGCTTTAGATCTGCCTCGGATATAGTTCTAGATCTGCCTCAGATATAGTTATAGAACTGCCTTGGATATAGTTATAGATCTGCCTATGATATAGTTCTAGATCTGCCTTGGATATAGTTCTAGACCTGTCTTGGATATAGTTCTAGATCTGCCTTGGATATAGTTCTAGATCTGCCTTGGATATAGTTCTAGATCTGCCTTGGATATAGTTCTAGATCTGCCTTTGATATGCCGTAATTATTCTAATAAAAGCCCATATTCTAATAAATGCCCATCCCCCAAATCTCGGCTGAAAATATTCTTATTTCAAGAACAATTTTAGCAAAAAGGGAAAATTCTAATAAACACCCATCCCTTGATTCCAGATTAAAATAATGTAAGTAATCGAAACAGATAATTTCCAAGAGCGATGAAAAAGAGGATGTCCAGCCCTCAATGGGTTTGCAATGAAGGAATTTCATTGAAAATCGTATCTTGCCAACCTCATAACAACACTTTGCCAAATTCAACTTGCTGAACATTGAGGCCATGAATTGACATTTGCTTGCAAATTTTGACTAACCAAATTAGGATACCTCTAATAAACGCCCATTCCCTACTTTTCCATCGACCATATTTCTAAAAAACGCCCGTGCGTTTATTAGAATAATTACGGTTGTTCTAGATCTGCCTTGGATATAGTTCTAGATCTGCCTTGGATATAGTTCTAGATCTGTCTTGGATATAGTTCTAGAACTGACATGAATGTAGTTCTTGACTTGCCTTTGATATAGTTCTAGATCTGCCTTGGATATGATTGTGTCAAAGGTCAAGGTCACACACAAAAAAAGTCCTTTTCAGAAGGACCACTTCAAACTTGGGACAAATATAAGTGGCCCTCTTTTCTGGAAAGTTGTAAAGTTCCTTTGAGACATTTTCCCATTGGTTGATTCTTCTTCCTGAATTAGCAGGTATTTTATAGAGAGTGCCAAGGATAAGAATATTTCAAATAACTCATTTTTTATAAGCACAGCTGCATACTACAGCTGCATTTCTACTCCATCTTGAGTTGAGTGTAGCTTAGAGAGTTAGATCATTTATAAATCAGTCCATTCCCAATCAATCACTTGTTACTTCCTGCATCTTTCAGCATTTTCCCCCAAAGTTGGCTAGGCTAGTTCTTATATCATCCATTGGTTGAAGACAAAATGACTTGTCAAATTTCACAGGACATTGGCCAAGTCCATAAGATTTACCCTTTCCCAAACAACAAAATTAAGGATGATCCACTTCAAATACTGCCACAAGTGACAAAATGAATGTTATTAAAGATAGAATTTGTGTAAAATATGTCACAGAAAATATTGAGACAAAAGGAGAAACTGCTGGTTATCAGCAGTTTCTTCTTTTGTTTCAATGTTTTCTCAAGCCCTTTATATTTGGGACGTCAAAACCAGGTCTTGTTTGGGAAAGGGTTAACCCATGACCCCTTGATTGATATGTATTTCTTTGTAACTGAGCAAACTTGTGAGGATGCTTTGAGGGATACCTTGTATCCCATCTATTTGAATGGCTGTAAATTGGCATTTATTAGTTTCATCATCAGGATGAGGGTTGTGGAATGTATTCAGGAGTTGAAGTGAGTCAGTGAGTAACAATGTATGAAACTCATTAACCCTTTCCCTAACGGCAAATGTTTAGATGGGGCTAATTGTAATATGAAAGCCGTTGTAAGAAACCAATACGGTTGTTGATAAAGATTAGATTTGTGTTTAACGTAGCACAGAAAATATTGAGAGTAAATGAGAGAATGCTTATTATTAGCATTTTCTTAATTTGCCTCAATGTTTTTCCAAGCCTTTTCAGAATTTCTATTAGGTTCGTCGAAAAACTTAATTGTTTGGGAAAGGGATAACCAGTTACAAGTACAGCTTTGTACAAGAATCAAGGCACTTGGAATGTTGGAAACTAGTTTGATGGCTGAGTTCAAAACTAGTGTAAGTGCGTAATAATTATATTGACACTTACAATCATTCTGCGCTGAATTTTGGTTTTAGTTCCTTTCCGTGAGAAAAACTGATAACCATTATCCAGGGCCAGATGTTTGTTCCTTGGAATGGCTGTTATTCTGTGAAATGTAATAACAATATATACACTGGTGGTGAACTCGGCCAAAGCGAGGGACGTTTTTTCATGATCAATGTATTCCGTCTGTGTTGTTGTAAAATCTCATAACTACGACTTTATCGGAGCCGTAGTTACGAGATTTTATAACGACACCAACGGTTTGTCAATAGAAAATGGTAAACCCGTTCTATTTTTAGAACAAACTCATTGTAATTAGCAAAAAAAACTTTAAACTCAAATTTAAACGCAAAATATCTATACCTTGTTGTAGCGAAAAACATCCCTTGCTTTGGCCGAGTTCACCACCAGTGATATATACAGTACAACAGTTTGGAGGACAAAAACACGGGTGGTAAACAGAGAAACTAGCTCCAAAAAGAGATAGTTGCATAGAGCGAAAATTTGTGGGTCACGAACACATTTTCTAAAATTAATCTCTTTTAAAGCGAGTTTTTGAGAAATCCGGCGATGCTGTAATATGAAGAAATGGTCGAAGTTTGTTGTGCACGAGAGTATACGGTATTAGTAGCAGGGTTTTAATGCAATCGTTGAAAAACATTTCAAAATCGAAAATTAAGAAGTTTTTACTTTCGATTTTGAAATGTTTTTCAACGATTGTATCAAAACTCTGCTCACTAACACCGTATATTCTCGTGCACAACAAACTTCGACCATTTCTTCATATTACAGCATCGCCGGATTTTTCAAAAACTCATTGTAAAAGAAATAATTGTAGAAAAAATGTGTTTGTGACCTACCTTTGTTTACAGATTTTCGCTCTATGAAACTACCTCGGTAGAGGCCGGATGTCACGAGGAAACGAAATACCGTTGACTCTTTTTGGAGCTAGTTTCTCTGTTTACCACCCGTGAAAAATGAAGATATGAAGATGATTTATTAACCCATTCCCATACATTGACCCTTTTTGACGCCCATCAAGATAAAGTTTTTGGAAAACATTGTGGAAAATGAATTATGAAGAAATAGCTGGAAACAGCATCAGCATTTTCTTTTTGCTTGAATTATTTCCCAGATCTTTTCAATTAGGGTTGCAAAAATTCAGGCCTTGTTTGGGAAAGGGTTAAGCCTAAAAATGATGTTGACTTTTAGAACAGTTAAAAAGTAATTATCATTAGGGAAGCAGCAGGGAGAGTTTTTCCAGGCGTTTATTGAGATCTGTTCCAGAAGACAATGAAAAGTTATTTAAAGGAGGAGAGCTGTTATTTATAGCAGGCTTTATGCCCAGGATAATCTGGTTTAAGCTTTTCATACGATTTCCTGGAATTATGTCTCTCCCAAAATAGAAAATCTGCAAAAGATTAAACTCTTAACACCTTTTCTGGATGACAGAATTTAATCCTTTCCCAAACAACACAATTTTAGGCTAGTAATCAACTCCATAGGTTTTGACTCGCAAACTAAGAAATTAGTGTAATGAAAAGTAGAATGTTTTACCCATTCCTATATAAAATTGTGATGCTTTTTGTCATCTCCATTTAAGATAAAGGCTTTGGAAAATGGAAAATAAAACATGTTTCTTCAGGGGTTTTTTTTACTAAGAAAGTGACGCCGACGATCGGCGTCTTCCCCTCCCAAAATATCCAACTTTTTTCCCCTGGAGAATAATTTTCCCCTCCAGAAAATAATTTCCCCAAGACATAAAATTATTTGAAAGGCAAAAACGAAACCCATATTACTGGAAAATCCAACAGATGACTCGCTAAAATGGAATTCTAAATGTGACCTGCTAAGGAAAAAGCCAGAGAATTCAGGAATGGCAAATGATTCATTGACCCTTGGGAGTTTAAAAACACGTAAATTCAGCCTTTTAACACTGTACTTACCAGGTTTGGCCACCCATTGTATTCGGCGATGCAAACCAATTCAGGATATGATCAATCTTGAGATTTGAATTCCGAGTTTGACCATTGCTATTTTATTGGTACAAAAATCAGTAATAAATAACATCTGTAACAAAATTATAGACTTATTTTGTTCAAAAAAAAGTTGTGCTTGAAATATTTTGCAATAAAAAAAATGAAGGAAAAAATAATAAAAAAAATGGTATGTACAAATTCGGAATTCCAAATTTGACTGTCATTCCAAATTGGTTCAAAACAGTTTATGATTCACCCAGATTTATTTCAACAACCCCAAACTATTTGAGAGACAAATCGAATATTTATCGAAACTTGAGCAGAAAACTGATATAATCAGGTGCTAATATAGGCTAATCATGTTGTGATGCTGTCGTAAGTATGAAATGTCAACTACAGATGAAGAATTTCAGTACTTGGTGAGTGGTATTCAAAACGAAAGTAGAAAAAATGGCCACATGAAATTTGGCGAGCGATATCTGAAATGAAATATCTAGAGTAATCTCCTCAACCGATAAATCACATACCAAGACAGAATTAAGGGCTGCTGGCATGATTTTCTCCTGGCTATTTGGCTGCAAGGAATGGTATTTACAGCAAGAACTCCTGGATCTAGGGTTTTTATGATTCAAAATTGCTGAGTTTCGCTTGTCAACACATTGATGGGCTTATGATTGTGTCACCTACTAGTACAAACAGCTTAGATGGGCTATCAGTGCTTGAAAAGGAATATTTTTCAATGGGAAAATGTCCCTTCCTCTCAGGAAATCATTGTGACATTTTGAAATCTTTGCAATATGATTATCATAGGGGAAAAATGCTCAAATGGGCTATTAACTTCTGTCTTCAGCAAAATTCATTGGGACAAGGGCCCAGACATTGGATAGATCAATGTGACATTTGGGATTTCAATGTGACTATGGTGCATGGCACAGGCCTTCCCCAGTGGATGGGTAAAACTTACTTGCAACTTCATTAGATGGTATATTTTCACAAGTTACCTTCAGCAGTTTTTACCTAGTCATATGATTTTTATCTAGATTATAACAACTACAAAGTTATGAAACAGTAAATGCAATGACATTGCTAAATACATGTATATAATTTCCCAATTGATAACAATGATGTATTTTTTCCCCAAACTTTGGTGTCGCGCGTGATTTTTCCCCTTGCAACCAGCGTCCTGTGTCTTCCCCAATTCCTGAGAAAAACCCCTGTTCTTACCCAGAGAGACGAAAAATGTAAAATTTCATTTACCTGATATTGTTGTCTGCAACATCTTGGAATTTTGACTAGTCTAATGTCTTTCCATCTGGTAATGGGTTTAAGTCCTATGGAAATCAGGGGGCGGAGGTTGTGCAGTGGTAACACGCTGTACTTGAAACACAGGGGTTGTTGGTTCGATCCCTTGCCTCTCCTGTCTTCTGGATGAAACTTTTAACTGTGGTCCCGTCTCCATATGACCTTTGCTGTTGAGTGGGATGTAAAACTCCATCCAATCCAACCTATGGAAAACAGCGAGGGAAAGAAAGAAAATGCTGATGACCAGTATTTTCTTCTTATCCCGCAATGGATTATATTTAAAGCCTTCTGGATTGATAACCTAAAAACATGTGGAGGAAGGGTTAAACTACAATGCCTATGTAACAAAAGAGAATGAAATAGTTAATTTCTGCAGAATAAGCTGCTGATGAGCAGTGCTTATCTAGAGTGAACAAGTTCACTGGAGGTCTGCTAAAACAATTAACACTCTTTACACAAATGGAAGAAATTGATGGCATACAGAAAGTATGGCGAGAACAGTGAGATACAGTCTGGCTTGATCTGGCATGGATTGCAAAATGAGTTGGTTTTGGCCCTTTCATGAGGACCATTTTACTAAGAGAAAGGTTTTGAAGAACATGAATAATTCAAAGAGTATTGCAGTGTTTATTCCTTTCCAAAACAAGACATGTAATGTCTCGATTAAAAATTCCTGGGGAAATATTGAAGCAAAAGAAGAAAATGCTGATAATCAGCATTTTCTCCTTTTGCCTAAATATTTTCCTTGTTATATTGTACAAAAGGCCCATCTTTATCAGCATCCATTTTGTCGTCTGCAACAGCTTTCAAATTGGAGCATGCTAAATTTTTACTGTTTGGTAATGGGTTAAATATCTTATAACTTCAAGCCTCCTACTGTATACATGTAAAGTCATAATATTATGACCTGGCAGAGCATCTTTATCAAAAAGCTAGATATTCTCTGCCAGGTCATTTATCGAGAGCTATGCATATTGGCAAAACAAGGGTTTGGCCAATGGAAGAATCGTTCATTCATAATATCCTCTGAATCATATTGGTTTAAGCCATATTTTGTTGCCCATTCATGGTATTGATTCAGGGTCTGGCTTACAGTGTGTAATATGGTATGAATCAATAGAAAAGTCGGTCAGAAATATAGAGTACAAATAGCGCCATGCGATCTCTATCTTGTGTTACCAGGCATCAATTATTAACTAGAATTGACAAACTTCCCAGCCCTGACTTTATAACCTTTAACATATTCATTCACAGCCAGACATGGAATTTAACCCTTTCTCAAACAAGATCTGCTGGTTCCAAGTCCCTCTTAGATAAAGCTTAGGAAAACATTGAGAAAAGAGAAAACATGCAGATAAGCCTCATTTTCTACTTATTCAGGAACAGCAACATTTCAATGAAATACAGAGCAGATTAAGTTGTTTGTGACAAGTTGAATGTATTAAGATTACAGGAATATTTGTCATTCTTGTTGTTTGTTTCATCATGTTGTTTTCATGATCACATGATCATTGTCATGTCACATGTCACTGGGATAACATTTATCATGACAAAATACATCCTGGTAAATACCAGGGATCATCTTTCTTATTCACCTTTTTCCAACCAAGACCTGATATTCAACATAGGAAAGGTTTTGGATAAAATTGAGGCAAAAGAAGAAAATTCTGATTAGTAAATGGTTAAAAACTTTAAATAAGTTTGAAAGTTTGAAATAAGTTAACTTGTCAATAACTCGTGTTGTTTCCTCTAATTTCAGTGTTGTGTGAGTGACTAGATGCGTGAAGCTGACCATGCCGCTACTGGAGACCTTGTGTGCGTCGTGAGCTGGTGCAAGATGGCAGGTCACATGTCCCCCAAGTCTGATCATGCTGCGTAATGTTTTTGGTGGTTGTGTATCCGACAGAAGTACTGAGGCCATGCGCCATCAAAAGTAAGATTTATACTAACCTATATTGAAGGTGCTAGAATTGCACTTCTTAATTATTAACAAACATGTTCCCTATTTTAGTGTTCAAAGATTAATCTGTGACATCGACATATGAAATGACCCCTCATCAACAATGTTTCCTTAAGACTCAACACATTTAACCAAAATAAAAAGTCCCAAGCAAATATTGGCACACTATAGTTTGCAAATTTTTATGCCCCTGTATCGAAAGATTGGGGGCATTCTGTTTTACTTGTGTCTGTCCGTCTGTCTGTCCAAAAACTTAACATTGGCCTTAAGGGGGGGGGGGGGCATTAGATTTAATGTTTCACAAACACATCTTTTTTTTTTTTGCCCCCGTATTGAAAGATCAGGGGCATATCCTTTTAATTGTGTCTGGCTGTCCGTCTGTCAAATTTTTTTCTAACCAAAAAGATTAGAAACATGTAGAATTCCATTCATTTGAAGTTGTTGTCTGCAGAATCGTAGAATTTAGATCAGTCTGATATTTTGCTGTCTGGAAATAGACTAAAGAAAGTGTTTTCCATTAGATACAGTAATTTCACCCCTCTCATGTGTGAGAGTCAATACCTAAAAGTACATTTATGTTTCAATGTTTGTTGTTGAACTTAACCCTTTACCAAAGAAAACCTGGTTTTGATGTCCCTAAGAGAATAGGCTTGGGAAAACATTGAAACAAAAGAAGAACTGCTAACATCCATTTTGTCATTAGTGGCTGTTTTTGAAGTAGGTCACCCTAAGATTTTGTCGTTTGGGAAAGGGTTAAGCAATAACAAAATATTCAAAATCCTGATGCCATGTACTATAATCTAGTGTGTTCGAACTTTCAGAGTGAAGTTTGGAGCCCCCTTATCCACTGCCCTGAAAAATGGATACCTCCCCATTCCTATGGTTGTAAGTATGAAATCTACTTTAAAGTGACATTTCACGATTATTTTTACATAAATTTTACCTTAATTCTATCTGAAAGACCATGACATTGTTTTCTTATGAAAATTTTGAAAATTTCAAGCAAAAATATTGAACCGTTTACGAGAAACTAGCAATTTTACCCGTCTCGAAATTTGACCTTTGTCCTCGATGACCTTGACCTATCCGGGGCTGACCTTTGACCTCAATGACCTTGACCTATCCGGGGCTGCACTCCACCTAATCCCGTCCCGTAACCCGTAAAAACGATAAATTTCAGGGGTCTCGTTTGCCAAAATTTGGGGCCGTTATTCGGCCCCATTCCCAATGGCAAAAAGTATCTTTTTTTCCCAATTCTCTGGTGAAAATTCCCAATGAGGACCCAGAATCATGCCCCAAGTTAATACCTCATCTTCATTTACAAACATTTTATAGTAGATCTAGATTCTTAAACAAGAGTGTATACAAATGCATTCTACATCACTACAGTCTAATTTGCAGCACAAACTGAGTGACAGTATGAATACAAACTTGTTTTAGTTTTTTCCTAATTTAGGTAAAAACGTCGCTATTTTTCCCAATTTCACTGGCCCCTGGCCCCAAACAAAAATTGGTAGCAAGACCCCTGAATTTGACCTTTGACCTCGATGACATCGACCTTTCAAAAAATGAACCACTCAAGCTAACATCCGGGGCCGCCCTCCACCTTCCCTCCAAGTTTAGTGAAGATCGACCCAAGGACCTGGGAGGAGTAGGGGAACAAACCGACAAACATTGCTCAAATTATAGTATGATATATATTTTTGTGCCAAAATTAAACAAATTGTTGTTTGTGCCAAAATTAAACAAATTGTTGTGGACAACAGTTCAGATTTATAGAATTTGTCATTTCTGCCTCAACTTTAAAGGCATATTTTTTGCTTATAAATAACAACTTCAAAAAACTGATAGCATTTCTACGCATTAGAATAACCAATCTTTGCATCAAGACATACTTTTAAAAAATGATATAAATGTGAAATGTCACTTTAACCCTTTCTGAAACAAGAATTGGTTTTATAGGTACCCATTATTGGAAAGTCGTGTGAAAACCTTGAGGGGAAAAATCAGCACTTTATTCTTTTGGCTCAATATTGCCTGTGATAAAAAGTTTCACACATCTATAGATGAGTATCTATGGCTGACTTCGATTGGAACTATTGCTCAAGCCATTGGGAACCATTATTGGGAACCAGCTCTGTTCTGTTTATTGAATTCCGCCCCGTGCTGAGTCAGCCAATCAAAATCTTTGTTTACCTTGACACTGATTGGTCCACTGTTAACCGATAGAGTTCCGAATGACATAATGGCTTGGATGGCCAGACCACTCTTTTTCCGGTGGTCAGACTGTAGCTCGCACCATTGCTGTTCGATTGGAGCTATAGCTACGGAAGTGACGTCAATAGCTCGCACTATCGGTGTTTGGTTGGAGCTATCATCGAGCTATCGTCTGACTTGAAGTCGGCCTTTATCAACATCCATGTGGTTACAGTTTTCTTATATGAATTTTACAAATTATGCAGTTTTTGATAGGGTTAAAGCTGGTGTATTTGGGTCATTGAAAATCAATTTATTTGGAAAAAATCAGAACAAAAAATATATTCTTTTCTTTCAATTGTTTACAAAAGTTTTCTGTAAACAGATTGAGTGAATTCTTTCTGTAATAAGGATTTTACAGTCAGGACTGAGTGTAAAGAACAATTAACATGCATGCTGTTAAACAACAATCTATATTGGAAATAGGAGGAAAATTCCTGTCTAGAAGCCAGGCTAGAAGACTGACATCACAATATTAGTGCACCTAAGTTAGATAACCCTTTACCAATCAACACATGGGTTTTCCTTCCCCTACAGAAATGGCTTGGAAAAACATGAAGGTAAAAGAAGAAAGTGCTGATAACCAGCATTAAGTTTCCTTCTTTTGCCTAAATATTTTCTATGCTACAATGTTCACAAGTTCTTGAATTGATTAATTTTCATTTTGTCGTCTGCAGCTTTTTTTGACCACCCAATCCTAAAGTTTTGCTATTAGGGAAAGGTTTAATTGTGTTTGCCTTCCTGTAGATTTGCAAAAAAAATATTTTTGCATGTGTAAAAGTAGTCTGTGCTTCATGACACACCTAATAGAAAGATTTTATGGAAAACAACGAGAGAAAAGTAGAAATGTCAGATAACCAACAATAACTTCTTTCCCCTTCAATGTTTTCTATGCTAAAACAAACACATTTTATACTTTTGACATCTCCTTTGAAATTGATCCAATTCAAAATGCTGCATTAATTATACCCCCCACAACAAAGTTATGGGAGGGTATACTGGATTCAGGTTGTCCGTCTGTCTGTCCGTCCGTCCGTCTGACCGTCCGTCCGTCCGTGGACATAATTTTGTGTCCTCTTCTCCTCCCACAGTTTTTGACGGATTTTGCTGAAATTTTAGCAGGTTGTTTCCTATCATATGAAGTTGTGCACCTGCAATTTTCATCTTGATCCAGGCAGTAGTTTCAGAGTTATGCCACTTTGAACTTTAGCACTTTTTCAGTGACAACGCGCTAGTGGGGGGTATTTGTCCGCTTTGCGACAGTTCTAGTTTTGAGAAAGGTCAAGCGATGTAATAAATTCCCTATCTTTGCTTTGTTATTGGATTAGAAATAAATTTACTTGTCTTGTCTATGTTTAGTCTAGCCTCCAAAAGCTATTTTTGGATAAATTAACATGATTTGTTTGAAAAATCATGTCAAAATAATGATTCTCTAGGAAGTAATTATAAAATACAGCAGCCAGATTAAAGTTTTCCATTAGATAAAGTAATTTAAATTTCAAAGAATAGAAGCTTAGAATGAGTGCAGAAAGTTTAAACCTTGTCCAAACAAGACTTTCTTGTCATCCTTAAAGGCTTTGGTGAACTTTGAGGCAGAAGAAGGAAGTGCTTTAAATGGGCATTTTCTCGGTTTTCCAGAATGTTTTTTTTATGCTACAAAGTCTTTCAGTAGAAAACATTGTTGGAAATAAAAAAAATTGCTTGATACAAATGATTTCTTCATTTTCCACAATGTTTTCCAAAGCCTTTGTCTTGTTGGACATCAAAAGGTGTCAGTGTGGGGGAATGGGTTAATCTTGGCATCAGAAGGGTAAATTCAATGTATACCTGATTTTCATACTGTTGCTTGACATTTATAAATGTCAACATGAAAACAATACTTAAACTCTTTTCCCCAAAATATGAAGATTTGATGACCAAAATGCTGAAACTTTGGGGGAAAAAAATACGGATGGGAAGGTAATGCAATAGCCCCTGATTTTGATAATCAGCATTTCTCATTTTGACTTGATGTTTTCTGTGCTATTTTATTAAAAACATTGACTTTTAGACAAATCTTTTACCATTTGAGAAAGGGCCATTTGAAGGGCCTTTTGTTAGTTTGAAAATGATTAAAACTCTTGCAAATTTATGACATTGTTTGACTTTCAGGAACTCCTTGTATATGTTGCCAGAGAGGGCCTTAACACACGGGACATATTTCGTCGTCCGGGAAACCCGAATGACACCCGTCGGGTGGTCAAGAGGCTGTCAGAGGGAAAACCTGTCATATTCTCCAACTATAGCTTTTATACACTAGCTTCTGTTGTTAAGGTAAAGAAAAATGTCTTTATACATTGATCTGTCAGCACAAAAATACTGTAAATGCATTATGCATAATATAACTCTGCTACAGGATTTATAGTCATCGGATAAACATATCATGTTTTCACCTTTTCAATCTATATTTCAACTTTTTAAACTGTTCTTGTCCTGTAGGTTCCTAAAGAGATATTATCAGAATACATGATTACAGACATAGTTTTGTAATTGTGACAAAAAGTAAGAAGGCCACAGCCATAGCACATTTGGCAGCATGTCAGACACTCAATCATAAGGTTTTGGGTTGAATCCCCAACAGCGACCTTTCTGACATTGAGAATTCATCCAATTGGTGGATGATTGTAATCAGAAAAACCTATTTTGTGGAGCAGCTTGAGGCTCTGAAATGATGCTGTAATAGCATTGAGAGAAAACACAAGAAATATACTGGTAGGTGCTCGAACTGCTGAAATATGACTGAGATACTGGTAAAAGAGGCGTTGAACACCACTCGATCAATTGACAAGCATTTAGACAAAAATATTTCTCTTCTTGACATTGTTTGTAAATTAATATCAAGTGTTTGTTATTTATAGTTTGAAGGTCAAGAGTACTGTCCAAGACTCCAATAGACCTTGTAATGTTAACCCTTTCCCAAACAAGACCTGGTTTGACGTCCCTTATAGAAAAAAAAACTGGGAAAACATTGAAACAAAAGAAGAAACTGCTGATAACCAGCAGTTTCTCCTTTTGTCTCAATATTTTCTGTGCCATATTTTACACATACCCTATCTTTAATAACATCCACTTTGTCTTTTGTGGCAGTTTTTGAAGTGGATTGCCCAAACATTTTGTCGTTTGGGAAAGAGTTAAGTCTGTTAGTTGTGGGAATAGATAAGAGGGGGTGATTACTTTTGAAAATGCAATATTTCACTTATTATTCATCAAAACCTATGTTGAGGGTACTCATTGGAATCATCTGAGTACCCACAACATGGGGTTAAAATTTGAAATAATTTAGAATGTCCTCCGCCCCTCTGTAGCTCTGGGATGGTATTCAACAACCGGTCTTAATCTAAGAATACCTCTAAAATCACACAACTATCAATCTGATTGGCCGAGACATATGCCTCGTCCAATCAAATGGCTTGAAATGTTATTTTGCTTTTGACAATCGGTGTAGAATTGTTGGTGAGTAAAGCCTTTGATATTTGTCAGAGGATACAGTGCATACATGTAGTTTGTTGGATGTTTTACAGAAGTTCCTGCTGAGTATTCCAGGGGGCGTGTTTAGTCCAGAAGGGGAGGAAACTTTGCTCAAAACTCTCACCATTGGCCATAAAATGGAACAGTATGACGCTATCCATGAGTAAGTAGAAAATAATCTCAGACATAGAAAAAGACTTTTTAATCCAACATGTATCGAGATCTGCCTGCACATACGAGGGTTGTTCGGAAATTATTGAGACAACGCTTATAGAACTTAAATTATAACAAGCAAAGGATCAAAATATATACTAAAACAAAGACAATTTATATTTCTCTACATATGTAACTTTTTTCGAAATTTGTTATTACAATAAACAAACTGGAGTCAATAAACCATTCCTATCTTTAAGGTACTGGAGCACCGCGACGTCATTCACATGACGTCAAAATAAGTGACGTTCATAATAGCGCGTCCAGTCGACCTGCTGACCATGGCTTTTTCGGAGGAGCTGATCCATTCACTGCATAGACACTTGATTGTTGTTTAGTTTCTGGATAGTAGAAATACAACCGTGTTTCATCGCATTTGATCATACGGTGGAGAAAACGGTGGAGAAAACTTTCTCCACCTGTTCGCCACCACTTTAAGAATATTTTGGATGCCGCAACTCGCCGTTGTTGGTCACTTTCTGATAGTAGGCTCAGTACCTAACGGGCACACACACGTTCCATGTTGAGATGTTCAGCCAGTATCTTATACGCTGTGGCTACTAGTTAATGTCAAAGGTGCTAGCATTGTCCCGCACTGCCAAACGAGCGCCTTCGCCAAGTGTGTAGCAACATCAGACGTAATGATAGTCGGCTGGCCCGCTCTTTTTTAGTTGTATGGAATTGATGTCATGTCCAAATATCGTCTGGGCCATCTATACACCAGTGCTCGAAACACCGCTACCACTCTGTGCCATTTCCATCAATTTCTTTGTTACCACGAGAGTCTTTCCTAATTTCACGCAAAATTTTATGTAAGATCGCTGCTCTGCCTTAACGTCACAGTTAATGTTGACGTCGATATTGCGATGGTAGCGACTTCCGCAAAAATACGATAACCTGTGTATTAATGACCCCAATGTTTTGAAATTTTAACAGAATCACGTAACAGATGGACGTTACGTTCGACGTAAATATAGTACATTTATTCCCGCGTTTTCATTGTGAATTTAGTAGTTTAAGTTGTACGATGTAAATAGAATTAGAAATAATTACGAGGTGCTCCGGGTCGGGATACCATGCATATAAAATATGCGAATTTAATCAAAAGAATGCAATAAAATTATGTTTTTATCTACCTACAATTTAAATAGATGTTGTTTCGAACATATCTGTTATATCAACTTGATCCGATATTTTTTAATGAAAATTAATGAAGTGTCTCAATAATTTCCGAACAACCCTCGTATGTGCAGTCTGATCAAGATCCATGTTAGTTTCTGTTAAAATGGGGGTGGGAGGAAACTTTGCTCAAAACTCACACCATTGACCATTAAATGGAGCGGAATGATGCTAGCCCTTGGTAAGTACAAATATGCTGGGATATAGAAAAGGAGTTCTAGTGGCATTTATACCAATTTGGATTCTGATCAGCCTGTGTATCTGTGCAATCTGATCAAGATTCTTTGTTGGTCTTCTATGAAAGAACGAAAAAACTGTCCAAATCTTTCATGATTGTCATTAGCAACATGAACAAGATTTAGGACCTTTGTCTTTTCTACATTGAGCAATTTGTTTAGTAATCCCCAATACAAGAACCTGTACATGTTTTGAAATGGTATAGTCCGTTCACATTTTATGGCACATGTTTACAAAATTTACCTATGTTAACAATACAATAATGAATCCCAAACTACTATAACTGAGCATTTGATGGTTTAAATCTTGCAGGTGTCTCACACCTGCAAGATTCGAAGCAATGCATGCCAAATTGTATATGAAAATTAAGAACACTTTTTGCTTTGTTTAGACAGGTAAAATTTATAAACATGTGCCATAATATTGTAACCGGAGTCGACTACAGAATATATACAGTCATGACCTCAGAAAACAACTACGACAACATTTGTTGACTCAAATGATATATTGATTGACTAATGATTCATCAGTGGTCTAACAATAATGTGATTTACACTTAGTCTGTTAGTCATAATGTACTAACTAGGATGGATAAATATTGTAGATTCTTTAATCTTTAACTAAACAATGCCTTGTTTAAAGTAGAGAAAATGCAATTACTGAGAAAGTTTATGGCATTTTCCATCAATGTTTTGAACTGTATGAAATCTAAAATATTTGTCCACCCTTTCTTTGTCGCCTACTTAAGTTAAGATGAAAAATTCTGTTCTCTTTTAAAGACTAAAAAACATTTGATATGTGTTAGATGTTACATTTAAGGTCTTCACAAAAATATTTTCCAAATTTATATGAAATTGAATGTACATTTGTGCTGACCATGAATATGTGACTAGTTGCCCTACAAGGGCCCTCTTTTAAGTCGAACAAACAAAATTAGGAGAAACAGATCAGGACCCGGTTTTTCGAAAAAACTTAAGTACATACTCATGAGTACATGCTCAACTTCAATGGAATACTCTCCAACGTTGAAGGGTATTCAATTGAAGGATGTGGATTTTGTTTGTTTGAGTATGGTGCTCAGATTTGAGTCTGAGGACGTACTTTAGTTTTTTCGAGAAATTTGGGCCAGGTGTAGCAGACGTCAACCAGATGTAGCATTTGGAAACTGAACATATAGTAAGCTAGGAAAAAATCTAGATCTAGAAAATTACCATGGAGTGAAAAGTTTTTATCCTAGTCAGTCTGTGCAGACTGATTAGTTCAAGATGCTTTTTACACTCCAAGAAAGGTCTTCATTAGCATAGCAAGTCACATATTTTCTGTATTTATTTCCAGCTACATCACTTCATGTTCGCCTGCCCATCAACAATTACTATCATTACTGTTTGGTATCTGGTTCACCATGGTCCATAATTCCCAACAAAACTACATGACCACAGAAGCTCTGTCACGAAGTATCGCAGGCAGTATGTTCCACACCTGCGCCATGGACCCGGCCAAGGTGGAGCGGGCCAGCCGGATCATGCAGTTGCTCATTGATAACTTTGGTGTGGCGCGAGTATTTGGGCAGCACAATATTGAATACTTTGCGGAGGTGACTCGGATCGAGATTCATGTACGGGAGACGTTTAAATATCAGTATAGCTACCCAGCAGAGGAAATTCTACCTCGTGAGTATTGGGCCCGAAATGTTGTATTAATGTGTAAATATGAGCCTCTGTCTAATAAAAAAGGCTATATGGCATTTGTTACCAACATGGACACCAACATGGATAAAGATCAAGCTGTGAATTCACACAATTTTATCAAAATGGGTCACACAATCTGATCAAGACCCATTTAGTTTTCTAATAGTTTCTTTAATGCCTGTTTCAATTCTTGGATACCAGCATTGATCCTGATGTAGATTAGTCTGCACTTTGGTCCATTCAGATTTGGAAACATGGTAGTCTCAAATGTATAACAGACCTTTTCTAGATACTGGCTCAAACATATGCTTGTATGATCAATAGTTCATTAGAATTAGTTCTATTTTCACTTGTTGTTTCATATAATATTTAGTGTTCAACAGAATTAAAGACTCTATATCTAAAGTGGTCAAAGTCATAATTAGACAAGTCAGGTGTTGCATCACACTGCTTGCTTGGGAACAAGACTTGGTTTTCATGTCCTATAGAGAATAGACCCATTGAAAGTTCAAGACAAAAGAAGAGAATGCTGATAAACAGCATTCTCATTTTGCTTCAATAGTTAATGCTATATTGTACACAAATCATCTTTTTTTCTGCAGCAGCTTCCAAAATGAATCTGTCTAAAATTGTGTTGTTTTAGAAAGGGCTAATCTTTGTACCAATGCATCTACACTAAATTAGTTGTAGCTGCTGGTTTCAACAGCTTATTTCAAGACATGCATTGAGTATTAATTTATTTCTGTTTAATGATTGATATCTTATGCCTACTTAGAGGGCTCAAATGAATGCTGACATTGCCTATGTCCTGTACTGTAACAATATTCATAGAATTGCATAATCCTCTCATGTCATTGTTGTTATGTTTTGTTTGTTTGCATGTTTTGTTTGCATGTTTTGGTAAATGTTTTTGTTTGCATGTTTAGGAAGGAGGGTGCTACATGCATTAGTACTTTATATTATTATGGAAGCACAAAAGTCAGGATTTCATCCTATCAAAAATGGTAAGACAGCTTCATGGGGTGTCAGTAGCTAAGTAGATCCCTTCCTTTCCTGCTTCTTGTGTGCAAACTTAGGTTTCATGTTTCTAACAAGTGTCTTGGTGTTTCGAACAAGGAAAAATCTTTCAGATTTACCTGTAAATTCCACTAATCCAACCTGTAGTTTAAATTGATATCCTTTTTCTTAATCCTAAACATTTCTTTATTTTTGACAATTTCTAAACCTAAATTCTTTAATGTTGGGTAGTTGTAATTTGCATACTTTAACTTATCTAATACATGTTTATTTCTTACTAGAAATTAAGATTTTAGGGCTTATTTTATCGGAGGTCTCATAGTTAAAGATTATCAATCAATTAATATGTTTTGGACAACTATAAAAACATAACAACATTGTACAGGGTAATATGATGATGCTTAATATCTCGTACTTTAAAAGTGAAATGCGCTGTACCACATTTGATGATAGCAGCCAGTTTTAAACAACATTTTACTCTCTGTTCATTCTTCAAGAAAGGACGGCAAAAATTTGACAAGTAGAATGGCCAAAGGTTTTTAACCAAAGATTGTGATAAATTTCAGCAAATTTGTCTCAGACTCTCATTGATAAGCAAGGCTAGTATTTTATATTTTACCATCTAGCTTTGCATAGATTCTGTAGACCCAGTTACACACGCACAACTCGGCATACACATCATGTCTGACCATACCATGACTAATAAAGGTCACATGTGCAGTATATTTTTGGCTGTCTTATGGGCACTATATGGATACAGAGTTGTATGTGACCGGTTGTAACTATAGCTTTAAAAAGCTAGAGTTGCGAGGTTTTGACTGCCTACCAGTGATTTGTTGTAAAATGAACTTAAATTCATGGGATCAATTTGATTCTTTCTTTTGAAAATTGCACCTAATGTTATATCTATGAATTTACATTGAAATGCTTTATGCTTTCTTTTCCTTTGCTTTATGCAACCCTATTTATATTTTTAGCTAGATGGAATTACAGGCTTTTCTATACAGGTGTAGTTTTCACCAATATATTGTCAGTATTTAACGATCTTTTGAAAAAATAACTCTCTTTCAAACCATAAGAATATCAGACTGAAATCTCCCTACAAGGACAAGACATTAACCCTTTCCCAAACGGCAAAATTTTAGTGTGGTCCACTTCAAAAACTGCCACATATGACAAAATTGATGTTATCAAAGATAGGATTTGTGTAAAATATGGCATATAAAATATTGAGACAAAAGGAGAAACTGCTGGTTATCAGCAGTTTCTTTTTTAATTTGTTTCAATGTTTTCCCAAGCCTGTTCCACCAGGGACATCAAAACCAGGTCTTGTTTGGGAAAGGGTTAATATTTTAATGACTATGTGCTTGTTCATTTCCATTGAAATTGCCTGCTCCTTAGGCGGTGACTTTTGTATATTAAGTTATCTGCTTGCCATTTTATAAGAGTCTGGATCTGGAAAAATGTCTTTTAACACATTTCAAAACAAGATAGATTGATTGATTGATTGGAGTTTAACACCTCTTTCAACTGCTATGGTCATATTGCAGTGGTTGGAACACCTAACCATGGATTCCTGTCATTTCTCATGCCGGTACTAAGTACTACCACCACACCTTTACTGAGCCTCCAGCTGCTCACCCACATAGGTTAACGATTATCAAACCATTGATGGCCCATTGGTGACAATTTTGTCAGGAAGGATATTTACTGTTTTGGGGGCCCATTCTGGGACCTCACAAGTGAGAGTCTGATGCACTACCAACTGAGCTATGGCCGTGGCCCTCATTTCAAAAGAAAAAAAACCAGATCACCCCACATATACAGTCAATCCGATCAAGAAGCACATTGTACTCTTTAAGCCTTTTCATTACCTATGGCGGGGCTGCGGCCTTAGCGCAGTGCTTCTGCCTCTAAGTTGAGACTGGTCCCAGGTTCGATACCCGGCCATGGCAAATAGCCTTTTTGTCAAAAATGTCACCCATCAATGGTTTAATATCACGAACCCATGTGGATGAGCACCTTGAGGCTTGGTAAGGGTGTTTTGGTAGTACTGGTATGAGATAAAACAGGAATTCATTGTTAGGTGCTCCAGCTGCCGCGATATGACCATAGCAGTTGAAAATGGCGTAAAACCCAAATAAACCAATCATTACCTGTTGCAATGATCAAGAAGCAGCAAAGATCCTGATCAGACCACTCTTGGACAACTGATTTGTACACATGGTAGCCTCAAATGCTGTCAGGGTACCTGATCCCAGCTCATGTGTGTGATGTCCAAAACATCCTTGTCACTATAGAATTCTCTTTTATGGTTTCAAGTAATTTCATACCAAGTCATATATGCTTGACATTCCACAATAATTATGTCCTTATTTTCAGCAATATCTGAAGAAACGTTTGTTGACATGAAGTTGGCGCGTCTACAGTCGAGTCGTGAGCATGACGGAGAGAAGCAGGCGGACGATGACGAAGTGGATGCTAAACATGGCCTCGTTCCTAAAGTAGAGTTGACAGTGGAGAATGGAGAGACGGAAGAGAGTAATTTACTTGTGACCTCGACAGTGTCTGTGCCTGAAGTCTCACTTGTACCCTCACCTGAGGTCTCCAAGGTATGGAAAATAGCTAACCTTTTAACAGAACAGAAAGCAAGAGGACAATGAAGCGACGGAGAAGATTAATTTGTTAGTAACATCAATGGTAAAGTTTCTATGGTAGGAAACTTGAATCAAACTTTGTAGACCTGCACTAGCAGGCAGTGTAGAATCAGATCAGACAGCACATAATGTGCAGACTTATCTTATTAACCCTTTCCCAAACGACAAAATTTTAGGGCAGTCCTATTCAATAGCTGCTGTCGAAGACAAAATTGATGTTAAAAAAGAAGGGATTTATGTACAATGTAGCAAAGAAAATATTGAGACAAAAGGAGAAACTGCTGGTTATCAGCAGTTTCTTCTTTTGTCTCAATGTTTTCCCAAACTTTTTCTATTACAGACGTCAAAATCCGGTCTTGTTTGGGAAAGGGTTGAATACTGCCTGCCCAAACAGACAGTTGCAGGTACTGCATAATGAGATTTCCCATTGTTTAATCATCTTACCTCGGGAAATGTGAATTTAGGATGTTTTCAGTCTCTTTAAGTGTTAGCTCTGATGTGATAGATTTGAGCCAGGATGAGGAAGAAAGGCCCTTATAAATTGCAGCAATTGAAACTATCATGTTTCCAAATAAGTCTGCCTCATCTCAAGATTCATACTGCTCTTATATGGTTGCTACTGCTCTTGAAGAAGCTATCAGAAAACTAGATGGTTGATGATCAAACTGCATAAAGACTCAGACTGATCTGCATCCATGTTGTTCTCAAATGCCATAAGAACCCTTTTCTTACATCCCAGCTCATTTTCTATTTCATTCTGTTAATTGAAATGTCCATCTTTTTAATTGACAGAGACCAAAGTCGGTAGAAGATAGCCTTAATGAAGCTCACAACAACACATTACCGAAGCCCAGTTTAAGCAGGTATAATTCTGTAAAGCGTAAACAGTTAGAACGTCTTCGACAGCGCTCAGACTGGTTTTTAGGGCCCAGCACAGTCAGTAGTCCAGTCATTAATATAGAAGAACCACCGACCAGCGGCCATGAACAAGTCAAAACGAAAACTTCAGGGAATTCTAATGTGACTCGAGCCTCTTCAGAAGGGGCAGTGCTTGAGGGTTTTTCTGACGGAGATAGTGTGTTCAGTGATCAGACAAGTCGGAGTGAGTCGCCGGCGTCGGAGCCGGTACGGACCAATAACGCAGCATTGTGTATACATCGTGACATCATTCATAGTGACACATTGCCCGACATCTCGCCTGACAGTGACGACGACGGGAGTCCAGTTAAAGAAATCATGGAGGACGAAATGACAGAGTCGGAAATATGTTATTTCATGATAGAACATAAATATGGTGATTCGTCACCCAAATCCTAGCACAGAAATAGGGCTAGTACATATTCTCTCTCATTTCATCTGCTCAGTTAATCACCCTAAATTGAACACTTAAAAGCTCTTGACAACATGGATGGATGGAACTTAACCCTTTCCCAAACGATGAAAAATTTAAATTTTCCAAGTAGAAATCCACTGCAGACGTCAAAATGGATGTTGATAAAGGCAGGATTTGTGTAAACTATAGCACAGAAAATATTGAGACAAAAGGAGAAACTGCTTGTTATCAGGAGTTTCTTCTTTTGTCTCAATGTTTTCCCAAGCCATTTCTATTAGGGATGTCAAAACTAGGTCATTTAGTCTTGTCTAAATTCAAAGATGTTGCAGATGTTGCAATATCAAGTGACTGAAATTTTAATATCTTGGTCTCTCTATGTAGAAAACATTGTGGCAAATGAAGGCATTGCTTTCCACAGGCAATTTCTTCATTTCCCACAATGTTTTCACAAGCAATTTCTTCATTTACCACAATGTTTTCCAGTCTATATCTTTTGGGAAGTCAAAACGTGTCACTGTATTGTAATAGGTTAACCCTTTCCCAAACAAGACCTGGGCCCGTATTCACCAACGCATTCTAAATTTTAGAATTAGACTAAATCTAAAGAATTTGCTAAATTTGGAGTCTAATTCTAAAGTACGTATTCACCAACGCATTCTAAATCTAAATCTTTAGAAAATTCTTTAGAATTCCAAGTCTACCACCTGCCGTGCTAAAGTACGTTTCATTGGTAAAAAAATGGCCGCCGCTCACCGCTTCAAGGCTTATTACATGCTTAAAATCGACAAAGGAGTCCTAAAACAAAACAATAGTCCATATGAAACATAATCTTATACAAAAATTCGACGAGATAGCACTTTTTTGAGATATTTGAATGCGCAAATCGTGTAACTCGACCTCAAAAGTTCAGCCGGTGAGAAAAGTGCCATTCTAGAGCAAAATATTTCACTCGTCATGGGCAAAACAAACTAGCTTATATTTCATTTATCAAATATTGTCACAGAAAAATCAGCTCAAACAACAAGGAATGCAACTCAACTCTACGACTGGCTTTGAACCTTGAACGGTGTGTTTTTGTACAAGTGCGAGTGTGGATTTGGATCGGAAGGGACAAAGAACAAAGAACAGTTAACTTGAAAAGGAGGGAAAACCTTGTAAATTTAACACGATCATGAGCACATACCATGATATCCTTTGGTCTCTTGTTCCCTCTAACTGCAACTTCCCTAAGTCTGGATCTTAGCCCTGTTTAATGTTTATCTGGGTCGTCCATTTTTCGTGTTTTCAAACAGTCTCTGGACAACTTGAACAATGCGAGTGACGAAACTGATGATCGTGGCCAAATGGCAAATTTCAAACCAACGGTACCCTGACGTATCACAAGGCATACCATTTTCTTGAAACAAGATGAATAACCACTTTCTGGATGATCTCTATCCCTTCAAAATCCACAGAATTAAAATCCTCCCGGTTTGTCGTTCTGTAAACATTGCATCTCCAGTGAAATCAAAACGTCATAGATTACGTCACAAAAAGCTTTGAACTTGACCTTGTGTTTATATTTAGATCATTAATCGAGGGGCCTAAAGCGGGGAATTTTATAAAAATAAAAATATAAATGTCTACTAACTAGTGAGGAAGCGCTCTCAAAAACAATTTTTAATGGGTTTAATGGCACGGTTTATTTCTCATTTTGTGATTCACAGACATTTGCCATATATTTTGGTGGTAAATATTAAACTGAGTTGTTGCACACTTTAGTTACGATGCAGAATTTTACTCTGGTAATAAATATTTAATCGATTTATTAAGATATTGTTTGATATGCAATATTTTACTTAAGATGGGACACGATGCACAAATGATTAATTATCGATAATTCAACGGTATAAAAAAGGGTAAAAATTAATAGGCCTACGGTGCTTGCCGATTGTCAAACAGTCTGTCCTTTCGTTCGTTCCGTTTGGATCAACGCCGTCCCTTCGCTTCGGCTTTGATCCAACAGACCCTTATAGAAGTTGAAGGGTGTTTACTACGTTTCGATCCTCAAAATATACAGACCATGATGCTGGTTGCATAATTTGAGTACGCTCTATCAAAATCCGGAAACCAGCGCAGGATTGAGGCCGCTTACGCCGCGTACAAACTGTTCTAAATTAAGACAGTTCTAAATTGCGTTGGTGAATAAGGAATTTAGAATTTTCTTGGCTGAGTAAAGAATTTGGAATTTAGACAAAGTCTAATTCTAAAATTTAGAATTTGTTGGTGAATACGGGCCCTGGTTTTGACGTCCCTATAATTAGAAAAGGCTTGGGAAAACATTGAAACAAAAGAAGAAACTGCTGATAACCAGCAGTTTCTCCTTTTGTCTCAATATTTTCTGTGCCATATTTTACACAAATTCTATCTTTAATAACATCCATTTTGTCATTTGTGACAGTTTTTGAAGTGGATCACCCTAAAATGTTGCGGTTTGGGAAAGTGTTAAATCTATTTTCAATCTTATTCCAAATTTTTATAATATTATGACAATGGTCCATTCACAATTTAACCCCTTTGTTGTGGGCACCCATTTGAAAAAGCTTCCTACACTTATCAAAATATGTTCTAGTCTAGTCAGATAAGAATTGAAGTGTCTCTTATCAAGTCATTATCTTTACTTTCTATTCAGAGCTCCAGATAAGAGGGGGTGAAGACTTTCTTACTTTTTTTTTATTTCAAATCTAAACCCTATGTTGTGGGTACTCATTTGAAGCATCTTGACAAGATGATTCTAATGAGTATCTACATCATAGGGTTTGATGAAATTTTAATAAAATATTTCATTTTGAAAAGTCATTACCCCCTCTTATCTGGAGCTCTGTAGTTTCTATAATTGTTTCCTGATTTACAAAATATCATGATGGTCCCAAATGCACAGTTGTGGCAGATTACAATACAAATAAACTTGAGAATAGCGGAAATTAGGAAATTATGAATGTTAAAGCCTCGAAAATTTTGAGGGAAAAAGAGGAAATGATGGTTATGCATGTCGTCGGTGTAAATGCAAAACCTTGTTTGTCAATTCTTGCGATTTTCAAAGTACAAACTTGTGTGCCCATTTTAGACAATTCTTGCAGGTTTTGAGATATTTTTACTGATCAGTATCAATTTCACATTATTTGTGAACAATATGTCAAAATTTCAAGTAATACATTTCAGTTTGCGAAAAGTTATTACACTTTTTTCCCTCCCCTTTAAAATTTTCCAAAACCGATCTAAACCATATCTTTCTCTGATATCAAGGTCAAAATCAGGGATTTTTGGGAAAGTGTAGATTAAGAAAAGTTTTAAATGATCTAAGATACCGGATACTTTGTCTACAAAGTGTTGTGTGCAACATGATACCTCTTTAATCATAAAAAGTCTCTGGTCAATTAAGGTTGTATAGCTCTGCCAAGCATTTTTAGCTCCACTGGCTGCCAGGCCAGCAGGCTATTGTCATGGTGCTGTGTCCGTCTGCTCATCCAGTCGTCAGCTTTTTTGTGGATTTAAAATAATAGGAAATGCAGGCCTGTGGAGCAATTTAAGCATGCAATGCCTCTAGTTATATGCTTCTGAAGGCGGTCATCAATTGGCATCATCTTTGTTTGTCCACCTGTCCATCAAAATCTTGTGAACAAAATATGTCGTACATTTTTGGTCAGATTTGGATGAAATGTTTACAGAAATTTCTTGGCCACACACCTGGCCACACATTTATGGTAGAGGATTTTGCCCTGTATTCTCCTGTGCCACAGATAAAAGGGGTCTTAATGCAAAAAAGAGGTGTATATTGTGATTGTTGCACTCTTGCTGCATCTGCTTGCTAGTGAAATTTTTGTATAAAAAATTCAAATTTTGAAGTGTCTATTTGGAGAAAAAGCATCAACAGATATATGCAATTCCCAAACAATTCTGGATAAACAGCCTTAAAGCATAGTACTTTAGAAACTCTTTCATTTAAAAATCACCTTTACAATGGCTTTTAGTTATAGTATGTATTTTGAACTTTATAATGTTAAACATAATACTGTTTTAAATGAATTAGGGCCCTTTTTATAATGCAAATGATCGAAGATTTTGAAAATGGGCCTTCATGACATTTGATACCAGTTAAGATCTTGACTTGGGCATTGTGCAGTCTGGATCCATGTTGTTATCAAAAGATGTAAGATGCCCAGACCTTGTCTATTTTGATGGCTTATGTGTAGTATTACTATTTAACCATATAACTTATACATCGTCGCTTTTCTACGAAAACCACATATCTGCAGCTTGGTTTAAGCTGCAGATACATGGTTTTTGAAGAAAAGCAGCGACATATTATATGTATTTCTGTACTCTGAATATCAAATTATGAAACATCGAAGCTGGCAGCCAACTGTTTATATGCTTTATTATACACTGTAAATGACACTGCTTTATAGTCACTATGTTGTAAACTGGCATTTTTACCATGCTTTAAAGTAGTGAAACACTTATGATTTCTTAATCATGTTCTGAGAGTGGGAACAAATCGATGTCTATTTTTCACCAAAGGCAATGTTGTGAGTCCTCAATTGAATCTTTATCTCTTACAAATCTGTGACTTATTCAAATGAGGGCCCAACATAGTCTTTGGAGGTGGAGAAATTAAATGATAAATTATCCAATATGTCTATTGCTGTTTATTATGTTTAAGGAAGTTTGACTAAACAAATGTAGATTGCTTGATGATTATAAACCTGTTTTACAATTTATTTTAGGTTGTAGGGGTATGCAAATGCTGAAACTGTAGTCAAATCTTTTACATATTTTATTTTGTTTATTTTTATCCAGTTATATTCTTACATAACATAAACATAAGACATTTTGTTAATTATCCCAACTCTCATGTGAACACTGTATGTTGATTGATTGATTGTTGTGTGAAATGAGGATTTTGTCTTTTGAAAAAGATTTAACATTTGTTGATTAAGTGTGATGTATTTGCTCTTTAATTTCTGGATAAATGAAACAGCAAAAATTTACACTGATGGAGTGTACTGCTGTTGTAGATGACGAAAATGGGTGTTGATAAAGATGACATTAACCCTTTCCCAAACGACAAAATTTTAGGGTGATCGATGCTCTTCAAAAATGACAAATTGGATGTTATTAAAGATAGAATTAGGGTAAAATATGGCATAGAAAATATTGAGACAAAAGGAGAAACTGCTGGTTATCAGCAGTTTCTTCTTTTGTTTCAATATTTTCCCCAGCCTCATCAATGAAGGACATCAAAACCAGGTCTTGTTTGGGAAAGGGTTAAAGATGAAATTTGTGTACAATTATGTAGCTCAGAAAATGTTGAGACATTGAAGAAAATGCTTTTTATCTGCATTGTCTTCTTTTGTCTCAATTACCAGTATTTCAAAAGCCATTTCTTCTAAGGACATCAAAAACATGTTTTGTTTTGGGAAATGGTCAAGAGAACTTACTTATAATCTATTTGACAACCCCTCAAAGTGTTTTCGAATTGTATGTTTCAACTTGATGAATGTTATAGTGATGGAACAAATGTGCTGTTTTATCAAGCTTTTTATTGTGAGAAACTGAATCTTTTTCTTTTTTTGGCACATTGATAACCATTTCTTATTTTTTGGCACACAAATCTTGGAACAATCTAAAATTTGCTGTGTTTGAAAGAGATTATGAAGAAAAGTTAACCCCCTCCTAAACAAGATCTGGTTTTAACATTTCTAATGGGAACAGTTTGGCAAAGCATAGAGGCAAAGAAAAAATGGCTGATAATCAACATCTTCTCATTTTGCAACAATATTTTCTGTGCAATATTGTACACAAATCCTTTCCCTTTTGACATCAATTTTGTAATCTACAGCAGGTTTCAAATTGGACAGGTCCAAAATGTTGTCGTTTGGTAAAGGATTAAGGTACTCTCTCTGTCACCAAACAAAAACTTTTCTTGACAGTTTTTTTTTTAGTCCATTCTCATACCTTAAGGTAGTAACAAGATAACAAGATTCTCGAGATGAGGAAATTATTCCGGCAATATCGTAAACATTCAGCATTAGAATATTCCACTGCCTAATGTTAACGACGTCCCTCAAATAGTTTGGGATATGTAACGAATGTTAATGACATTGCACAATAATTCCTATGGGGAAAGTCTCTCATTACGGATGGACTACCTTAAAGATATACCGTATGTGTGAGACTGACTACCTATAAAAATACTAGGACCACCAATTAAGTATGATTGACCACCAATTATGTTGTCATTCACCCTGAATTTGAGCTTTAGATGGTTCTTTTCTAAATACTTGTATGTGTATGGGTTTGTGCAAATTATTTTTAGTGAATATAACGTCCCCTGAATGCAAGAATGTGCAAAGTGTATATTATATATACACTTAGCACCTTCTTGCATTCAGGGGACGATATACAATATGTATGCAGTTACAAAAACTTCAATTTCTTCATCATGCCAAACGTTGCATTTCACAGAGCCACAGTCAGGGCTGTCAGCGGCTTTTGAAAAGTGGTATGGCTATGTATTTTTTGAAATTATATGTTTATTGGCCATACTCTTTGCGGCAAAAAAGTGGTAGGGCCATGTCTGTACTGAATATACCACCAATGTTTCATCAACGGTAAATTTAAGGATTACAACCCATCATTAACTGCAAAGCTTTTTGTGCATCTTACAGTTTCATTTGTAGCAACGGAAATTGACAAGGATATCCCTCTGACTCTGTTGCCTCGGATGACACCCATAAATAGATTAGGGTATCTCTGTTAATTTATGTTGTCATGGATGACGCCCAAAGATGCAAAAAGTATTTGGTATCTAATGATTTCTTGTAATCCTTAACCCATTACCAAACGGCAAAAGTTTAGAGTTGTCCAAATAGAAAGATGATGCAGGCGACAAGTTCAAGTGAGTGGTCTTTTTACGTAGAAAACATTGTAGGAAATGAAGAAATTGCTTGTCACAAGCAGTTTCTTCATTTTCCACGAGGGCCGCGGCCTTAGCGCAGTTGGTAGCGCATCTGCCTCTCATTCGAGAGGTCCCGGGTTTGATACCCGGCCGCGGCTAATACCCTTTCTGACAAAATTGTCACCCACCAATGGGTTTGAAATCGTTAACCTAAGTGGGCGAGCAGCTGGAGGCTCGGTAAGGGTGTTGTGGTAGTACTGGTTTGAGAAACAACAGGAATCCATGAGTAGGTGCTCCAGCCGCCACGATATGACCCTGGTAGTTGAAAACTGTGTAAAACCCCAATAAACTCAAACTCATTTTCCACGATGTTTTCCAAAGCCATCATTTTGTGGGGAGTCAAAAGGAGTGACTGTGTGGTAAGGGGTTAAGAGGTATATTCATACTTATAATTTATATACAATCATATATGCTGAAACAAAATTACAAATATGCTTAACATCTATACTCTACATATTTACAGAATACACATCATAACTGTGTAAACTGACTATGCAATGTGTGTATTATTTTCGGGTTCTTTCGTCAAAGTACGCAAGGATTATGCTTGTAGAGGGGTTGTACTCGGCATTTGATGAGTAAGTGTTGATTTCAGATTGATCAATTAGGAATGTGCTTTATCATTCAGGAATTGTTATCTTTATCAACATCCATTTTTAGCTCGACTTTTCGAAGAAAACGAGAGCTTATACTGTCACCCGGGTGTCGGTGTTGGCGTCGGCGTTGCAACAAAGGTTAAAGTTTTTTCAAACATCAATAACTTCCATACTATCAAAGGGATTCAACCCAAATTTTGAATACTTATTCACCATCACACCCTCTACCTTACTACCAGGGCCCATGACCCTGGCTCCACTATATTTGGAGTTATGCCCCCTTTATACTAAGCAACTTTGAAAGTCGAGTGCGCTGTCTTCGGACAGCTCTTGTTGTTGTCTGCAACAACTTTTGAATTTAAACTGTTCAAAGTATTCTGAGAGACCAAAACAGAAAGTTTAACCCTTTTATCAAACACGTCCTGATTTTGATGTTCCTAATTAGAAAAGACTTAGGAAAATATTGAGGCATAAAAAGAAAATGCTTATAGACTCTTAATCAACATTTTTGTCTTTTGCCTCAATATTTTTCATGCTCTTTTGTACACAAATTCTTTCCTGTTTAGCACCAATCATGTCATCTCCAGCAGTTTTCAAATTGGACCACAGTAAATTTTTGACATTTTGAAAAGGATTAACCCATTCCCAAAAATTTACGCTTTTTGCGCCCTTCAAGATAAAGACTTAGGAAAACGTTGAGACAAAAGAAGAAAATGCTGTTAACCAGCATTTTCTCCTTTTGCCTCAATATTTTCTGTACTGTAATATACACAAAACTGATGCTTTTAATTATCCATTTTGCCGTTTGCAGCAGTTTCCAATTGGACCACAGTAAATTTTTGACATTTTGAAAAGGGTTAAAAGCTGTAGTTGTGATTTGTAATTGCAAACCATTTACCATGTGGGATATGTTCTGAGTACTGTTTACTTGTCTGTCTCATTAATGAAGTGGAACAAATCTTTGTTCATTGAGGGAAATTTATATGTGACCCGTCACGCTTAAAGGTCAAATGTAACGTCAAAATAATCTACACTTATTATTAAGACGAATGAAAAATATTAACAACGCAATATTTGAAAATTTGATATTCATTATAATAAGGGAGAAATTCACAATTTTCTAATCGCTTACCTGTACAGGCTTTGAGAAAGTCAAATAAGCGTGACGTCACCGTAGGCGGACGATAAATTGGCTGCCTATATGCTAGGAAGGCTAACATTGCATATCGTCGCTTTTCAACGAAACCCTTGTAACTGCAGCTGGTTATAAGCTGCAGTTACGAGGTTTTGTTGAATAGCAGCGATATTTATATTTTTCCATTGGTATAATATGAATCTGATATACAAAAGATCGGGATGTGTTGTATCGTAAAATATCTTGTCACTGTAGAGATAATAAACATAATAGCATTCTGTTTATTGGCATTTGGTAATCGGGTTACAGGGAGTCATTTCTTACTGTTAGTAAGTCTGTGTTCAAAATCTCGCAACTACGATACATTTATAGTGCAGTTGGTTCATTTTAGATATGGAATCTGGTCTACATAATTATGCAATTATATGCGTATTTATTAGTTAAAATTCTATTTCAATCAATGCCATGGCATATGCAGAAAATAACGAGTGAAATGAAATCTGATTATAATTTGCTTGAGTCAGAAGAAATCAATGTATTTTAGCACAGAAAATATCGAGCGAAAAGAAGAAATTGCTGATTATCAGCATTTTCATTTACCCTTTAATATTTTCTAGAACAATTCCCAGATGAGACTTTAGAAGCAAGTCTTTTCGGAATGAGTTAAGCAAATAAATTATTTGGTGAGTGAAGACGTTTAGATAGAATGATAAATGTACAGAAAAGTCTGGAAATAATGCAACAACTTCGATAAATTACATATTATTAGCTCACCTGAGCACGAAGTGCTCAAGGTGAGCTATTGTGGTCACTTTTTGTCCGTCGTCCGTCTGTCTGTCCGTCTGTCCGTCCGTTCACAATTTCGTGTTTACACTCTAGCATCTACAAATATAAGCCAATCTTGACCAAACTTGGTCAAAACATGTATGGCCATAAGATCTCGGATGAGTTCGATTATGGGTCAGATCGAACCAGAAATGCAGGAGTTATCTGCCCTTGAATGCGAAAAATACTTAGTTTTGACATTGTTTACACTCTAGCATCTACAATTATTGATCAATCAAGACAAATCTTGGACATAACATTGCAGACCATAAAATCTCGGATGAGTTCGATTTTCAGTCTGATCTGACTGGAAAGACGAGAGTTATGTGCCCTTGAATTTGACAAAATTGCCATTTTCGGCTGTTTTTGACCTTGTTTACACTCTAGAATCTACAATTATTCATCAATCAAGACAAAACTTTGACACAATGTTTGGGACTATGAGATCTCGGATGAGTGTAATTTTCAGTCTGATCTGATCAGAAAGTCGAGAGTTACTTGCCCTTGAATTTGACAAAATTGTCATTTTTGGCTGTTTTCGACGATGTTTACACTCTAGAATCTACAATTATTGATCAATCAATCCAAAACTTGGACACAATATTGGAGATCATAAGATCTGAAATGAGTTTGATTTTCAGTCTTATCTGATCACCAGAAAGTTGAGAGTTATGAGCCCTTGAATTTGACAAAATTGCTGTTTTTGACTGTTTTCGACCTTATTTACACTCTAGAATCTACAATTTATGACCAATCAAGACAAATCTTGGACACAAGGTTGGAGACCATAAGATCTCAGATGAGTTTGATTTTCAGTCTGATCTGACCAGAAAGATGAGAGTTTTGTGCCCTTGAATTTGATAAAATTGCCGATTTCGGCTGTTTTTGACATTGTTGACACTCTATAATCTACTATTATTTATCAATTAAGACAAAACTTGAACACAATGTTTGAGACCATAAGATCTTGGATAAGTTTGATTTTCAGTCCAATCTGACAAAAAGTGGAGAGTTATGTGCCCTTGAATTTGATCAAATTGCCGTTTTCGGCTGCTTTAGACCTTGTTTACACTCTAGAATCTACAATTATTGACCAATCAAGACAAATCTTGGACACAATGATGGATATCATAAGATCTCGGTTGAGTTTGATTTGCAGCCTGATCTGACTAGGAAGTCAAGAGTAATGTGCCCTTGAATTTGACAAAATTGCTGTTTTCGGCTGTTTTCGTCCTTGTTTATACTCCAGAATCTACAATTATTTATCAAACAAGACAAATCTTGGGCACAATGTTGGCCAAGATGAAATCTTGGATGAGTTCGATTTTCACAATGTTATTGTCCATAAGTTTGTTTTCAGTCTAAAAGTCATAAATATTTTTTGAATTGAAGAAAAGTGTTGCTTATATCATTTTGGTTCAGGTGAGCGATATAGGACCATCATGGTCCTCTTGTAATCTAGAGACAGAGAAACTTCTGAAAGATCTATACAGTAACTTGTCCATTTATATATTCATATTTGTATATTTTAGGTACAAAATTACTAAAAAAGAATAATACAATTTTATTAAAGTTCATTTATTGGAATAAGGTGGAGTTATTTGTCGTCGATGGTTATATTCATACGTGTAAATACAAAGGACCTAAGTCCTTTCAGATGTTTACTACTTGATATGATTTTATTGATGTCTATTTTATAATAAAAATCGATAACACGCCCACCATAATCTCTCAACCAATCAAACGTGATCTTAGAATAGTATCGGAATTTTACCAATATTATCGATATGTCAATTTATCGATAACACGCCCACGGTAATTTTTCAGCCAATGAAATGCCTCCTTTTTTTAAGTGTCAATTAAACCAGAAATCCTGACGTGCGAACGTCAACGTAGGTCTCTTTGGCGCATGCGCGAAAAATCGATTTCGGCCAGGTAAAAATTTCCGATAAAACACGCTGGGTTATTTGTTAATATCGTCTGTTTGGAATCGAACTTTTGAACGCGGATTTTTCATACCGATTTCTGTTATCTTAAAGAAATGAAAATAATTTTAAACGGGTGGTCCAAATTTTTGATTTCCTTCCACCTTTAAAGGGACCTTATTGGATGTGTGAAAAATATCGACCCTAGTCTGTCTGCGCAATTCGCGCAGCCAGACTAAGGCCGACACTTTTCACTTGTATGTGATTTTCTAAATCCGGAATGTTCTCCCTATTTTACTTTATGATCATTTTTCGCATACGAGATCTGGTTGACCTAGGTGAGTCTGTCAAGTTTGTCAACATTTTGATTTTTTGAGTTCAGATAAGGTCCCTTTTAGTGTGACTGGTCACATATGTATAAATGAGCCAGGATCTGGAGTTACGGGCTTTGGCAATCTAGACCTACATGGATCTAGATCAGACACTCAAGATCCATGTTGTCTATTCTACATTTTGGTCTTTCTGTGTAGAAAACACTGTTGGAAATGAAGAAATTGCTTGTCACAAGTAATTTCTTGATTTTCTTTATTGTTTTTGACCTAGAGATACAAAAGAAAAACTCATGCACTTGAAACTGTTGTCTGGAACATCTTTGTATTTGAAAAAGTGTTTGCTGTCTGATAATGGGTTTACTTCATGTCCATGTGTCTGTTTGTTGTTAGTGTATGAGCATTGTCTTATTTGAATGTTATCCTAAATGCTCTGATGAAACTGGCTGCGTTTTCCAAGTGTTTCTGTAAGAGCAGAAAAATACTTATCGGTCAGCTTCTTATCTTAAATGTTTTCTACATATAATAATATATGACCAGCATGTTAAAAGGGGCCTTCTGGAAAGTATATGAGACCGAATTTTGAGAAACAGATCCGACTCAACCGAATGATCAACCAAATGATGTCAACCAGATATCATATTTGGAAAATGAACTTGTAAGACTGTGAAAACATTCTAAAATTCTAGATTCAGAAAAGTATATCAGAAGTATCGACACCAGTCGGAAGTATCGACACCAGTCGTGCAAATTGCTTTTCATGCTTCACAGAAGTTCCCTTTTAGGGTGATTTGTCTGATTATAGGTGTTACTTTTATGTTTGATATCTTTTTTTCAAATTTAGGGCAAATTAAGTCTTTCTCAAACAGTGACCATCCTTTCACAACCCCACTTGATATCTAGGTTAAGAAAACCTCGCTGGAAAAGGAGAAAGTGTTCAGCATTTACTGCTTTCCCTCCAAGGTCTTCTATTCTATTAACAGGGAGCCTTCCTTGAAGTATAAATATTCATTTGCTTCTTTCAATTGGGATCAACCTAAAATTATGTCATTTGTGAAAGGGTCAAAATATCTGATACACATTATATAGTTTGTAAGGTTGCAAAATTGTGTTGTGTAGGACATTTGTAATTTTATGTGTTCTGCATTTTAAAGGCGATTTTTTTTCTTCTTTTATTTTCTAATTTAGATATTTCAAATTAAATCACCTCTATTCACTATAGACTTTTTGTTTGTTGTATTTTTGCTCACTCCCAGAAAGTTTACTCATATCTTACACGGTGTATAATCATGTGACTTAGAATTTCCAATAATCTTCAATAACTTTGTCAATACTTGACCAATTTGAATTCGGTTTGAAGGAGAGAAATTAGAAATTGCTAGGGAAAACATTGGGGCAAAAGAAGAAAATGCTGATAATCTGCGCTATAATGTATGCAAATTCTATCTTAATAAACACTTATTTTAGCATTCACAGAAACTTTAACATGGGAACAGTCCCAATTTTTGCTGTTTGGGATAAGGTTAACCCATTCCATCATATTGACACTTTGATGCCTTCAAGATAAAGGCTTTGGGGAACACTTTGGAAAATTTAGAAATTGCTTGTGACAAGCAATTTCTAAATTTCCCACAATGTTTTCTACACAAAAAATATAGAATTTCATTCATCTGAATTTTGGACCAGTCTAAACTTTTGCTGTCTGGTAATGGGTTAATATGAATATTTTCTGCACTGTTTTTTTTCATGAGGAGCCGTCAGCAACCCTGTGTAACTAGGTTAATGACATCATCATGAGAATTGGAAGCAAAAATTGCTACAGGAAAGTCATTTTTGTGATATCCTAAACTAGACCTGGTTTGATTTCTATATATACATAATAAAAAAAGTTTTGCAACAAAATGTAAATATCTGTAGTAACTAAAATAGTTTTGTTTTAACATAAAATCAAACGTTTACACAATAGATTATAGCTAGAGAACACAAACAGATGAATTTTATATCGCAATCGCGTGCGTCTCGCACTCCAGGTGCGCATTTCCGGTTTTCATGTCTGCCATGGTATTCATGTGTACGGAGCATAGTTCTAGAAAACATTTAGGTGTGAACGTAATTGTCTTTGCCCAGCATAAAAAAGGCCACTAAAAAGAATTTTCTGCAACGCTGTGGGACTACGCCATGGACTTACGTTAGAAGGACGTTATATCGCTAATGTGTTTCTACGTGGCAGAACCGGCGAATAAGATCCCTTTTTGAATTTTACGCATCTCAAAGCATAAGTTATAATTTGAGGATGCTATGTAAGCCAATTTGTGTGGTTTGAGATAGTCCCGGTCAAGGACGTCGTAGAAAAAGGCCACAAGAAGATAATTTCGTTACGTCACGGCAAAGATGTTCCTTATCAACACCAAAACTTACGAGTGGCTTCCACAAGAATTTCAATATAGAGTATCCACTTTTACCATCCGTGATCGTCTCTACAGATGAACGGTTACTAGACGTTGACCATACGTTGTAATTTCCCTGACGCTACACCATGAACGCACCAGACTTGACTGGTATAGAGTCCTAAATGCTTTAAGCCAAATTAAGCGTATACAACACTAATGGACTCCCATTATCATCCATTTCTTTCTGATTTGTCACCCATAGAGCACATACGGTGCATTTAAGGAAGACGTGTGCGTGATCGTACTGACGCGAATGACGTTCAATCTCTTGATAAAGTAGTGAATGTTGATACTGTGTACAAACAATTTAAGTGGATTAGAAAACTTTTCACGGTTGTTCTTGCTTGGAAATGGCCGCACAGTCGATACCGAATTCTATTGTAAACTCTTTATTTTGACCCCTCACCTACGTCAAGACAATGTTTCTAACACAATATTTAACGTTACCACAACGTGAACTTTGAATGTTCTGCGTAAGTGCATATGCTAAGATATATATAACGGTTGTGAAATAAATATCACAGAAAATACATTTTTTCAATCAACAAAGTCAGTGTTGCTAAACTTTTTTTACATGGTATATATTGAGACAAAAGAAGAAAATGCTGATTACCCACATTTTCTCCATACACCTCAGTTCAGTCTGTAACGTTGGAGTCTGTCAATCCAGGGGTTTGAACCACTGCTCAGCCAGTATCCTTTCTGGCATTTCACAAGTCATTTTGTCTCTAACCAATGTATGTGAATCATCTACGTGAGAGCAGCTGGAGACTCTGGATATTGTGGTGGAACTGGTGAGAAAAGTACAATGAATCCACAGTTAGGTGCTACAGCTGCTCAATATGACCATAGCAATTGAAAACGGAGTTAAACCCCAATAAATCAAATTAAATCAATCCTTTTGCTTCAATATTTCCTAGGCTATTATGTACACTGACTCCAAACTGTTGTCTGCAGCAGTCTTTAAGTAGGACCCTAGAATTTTGAAGTTTGGAAAAGGGTTACCTGGCATTCCCTGACAGTTGTATTTCCTACATGCAGTAGATTCAACAATCTCTTACATGAAATACAGTCGAAACTGTCGTATGCAGCCAGCCAAGGGACACACCAAAATTGGCTGCATACGACAGTTGGCTGCTTAACACAGAAAAAATATTCTGAAGGCTGGATGTAAATGTCTACTTGTATGACTGTCCCTTTTAATATGAAGAAAAGGCAAGTGTTATAAAGAAAAAAAGGTAACTTTTATATGACATTTAACTGTTTATCACACCTTTTCATGGTTTATGCACATGATTAGGCAAATTGCCAGATGTATTAGCAATATTTCACACATTGCCTGCCACCAATTAGTTGTGCATGGCTGCTTAAGGGGATAAAGGTAAAGAGCAATTGTGTCAATTAAAGGTGGCCACTGACCACATTAAACAGTATATTGCTATTCACAGTTACTTTAAAGAGTAAAATTGCATGGGAGGACCTGAACTGGCTGCATACGACAGTTTGGCTGCTATACAAAGGTGGCCGCTAACACAGTTTTGACTGTATGTTAAAAATTGTATGTATAAGATTTCAATGTCTGAAATACTCTTCATTAGAGTACGGGGCGGGGCGCCATGGTCTAATGGGGCGCCGTGGTCTAATGGTAAGACGCGGGCTTTGGGATCGAGGGATCCTGGGTTCAAATCCCGCCAGCACCACAGGAATTTTTCTGAGCAAAAAACTTACCCCATGTTGCTCCTCTTCACCCAGGTGTATAAATGGGTACACGGGAGAGTTGAAAGCCAAAGAGCTGTGGCTGCCGAAGGCGCCGTTGTTAACAGCCGACTTGAGACTCGGTGATCATGGGTTAAAGTATAAAGTCGGTTGAACATGAAAGGGGAAATAGACTTTAACTAGAAACTTTAATTGATAGGGACATTAACCCTTTTCCAAACAAGACCTGATTTTGACGTCCCTAATAGAAAAGGATTGGGAAAACATTGACAATATTTTCTATCCCTTATTTTACACAAATTATTCTATCTTTAATAAATTTTGTCTTTAATGGCAGTTTGTAAAGTGGATCACCCTAAAATTTTGCCGTTTGGGAAAGGGTTAAATTAACAAGAGCATCTGTCCATTGGCAAGCTAGTTTGCCTATACAGAAGCTGTTGCCATGAAAAAGATCAGGTCAAAGGTCATGTTCCCAAAAGAAAAGTCCATCATGGAAGAAGGAACTGTAATGCATATCGTCGTTGTAAATGCAAAACTCGTATATCGTTTTTGGAAAAAATTAAGAGGAAGGAACAAGTGTAATAACTTTTCAGGAACTGAAAAGCTTTACTTAAAATTTTGACATATTATTCACAAATAATGTGTCATTAATACTGATCAGTAAAAACTCAAAACCTGCAAGAATTGTCTTAACTGGACACACAAGATTTTTCTTTGAAAATCGCAAAAATTGGCATACAAGGTTTTGCATTTACACCCAGGATATCTAAAAAATTGACACAATGTTTTCTATCCGGAAAGACTAAAAATTGTAAAATAGCATTCATATGAAACTGTTGTCTGCAGTATATCTGAATTCGGAAGAGTCTAAAATGTTTATGTCCAGTAATGGGCCAAGTCATTATACTCTATTTTATGTTTCTAAATGGCAATACATGACTTCAAACAACTGCAATTTGGATGCAGCTGTAGATAACAAAATGGGTGCCGAATAATTCAGAATTTGTTCAATAAAGCACAGAACGGAAAAGAGAAAATATTGATTATCCACATTTCCTTATTTTGTCTCAATGTTTTCCAAAACCTTTTCTATGTGGGAGGTCATAACTAGGTTTGGGAATGGTTACTATAGAAGAACGGTGCACATAATCATGCGTTTCTTATTTCTCAATTTGATAAAACATAATATCGCTGCTTTTCTGCAAAAACCACATATTTGCAGCTTAACCCTTTCCCGAACGACGAATTTTTGGGTGTTCCAATTCAAAAGCTGCTGCAGACGACAAAAAGGTTGTTAATAAAGATAGAATTCATGTAAAATATTGAGACAAAAGGAGAAACTGCTGGTTATCAGCAGTTTCTTCTTTTGTTTCAATGTTTTCCCAAGCTGTTTATATTAGGGACGTCAAAACCAGGTCTTGTTTGGGAAAGGGTTAAAACAAGCTGCAGATTCGAGGTTTTCATAGAAAAACGACAATATGCTATCTTTCTTGTTATGCAATCAGAAATGATTTATACTCCAATAGATCAGATAGGACCGATCTTATGATGTTTACCCTTTCCAAAAGTGTAACATCCGGAGGCTCACGGCAAGAAACAAACCCTGTCGATGCTAAGCTTAAGCTCACACCGAGAGGTGTTTATTTCCCCTTAAATACCACAACAAACCATCCTACAACAATATTACTGGTGGTGAACTAAAACAATTTTCACTACAACAAGGTATAGATATTTTGCGTTTAAATGCGAGTTAATAGATTTTTTTTCTAATGACAATGGACTTGTTCTAAAAACAGACTGGGTTTACCGTTTTGTATTGACAAACTGTCAGTGTTGTTATAAAATCTCGTAACTACGGCTTTATTGAAGCCGTAAGCCGTAGTTACGATATTTCATAACAACACTGACGGAATACAGTGATCACGAAAAAATGTCCCTCGCTTTGGCCGAGTTCCCCACCAGTGAATATGACGGTCCACTTCATTTGCATATTGAACTACATGTACAACATTCCATTTTGCCCCCCTCCGAGAAGTTTCGACCTGGCCAAGGACTACATGGGTTAGACAACTCTGGTCTGGCAGTTGTCATTATCCCACCGCTGCCACCAAATGCAACATGCCAAGGCTCAAGGAAAGGAACAAACACTGTTGATGCAAAGCTTAATCTCACACTGTGAGGTGTGTATTTCCCTTTATAGATCTATACTATAACAAACCACCTAACAACCGATCAATACATTGATCACGAAAATATGTCCCTCACTTTCGCCAAGTTCCCCACCAACGATATGACGGTCTACCTCATTTGCATATTTAACTACAACGTTCCATGAACGTTACAAAAGGACAACATTTAAGGGTGGTCCAATTCAAAAGGGGCTGCAGACGGTGATGTTGATAAAAGCATGGAAAGTATATATAGCAAAGAAAATATTGATAACCAGCATTTTCTCATTTTGTCTAAATGTTTTTCCAAGCCTTTTCTATTAATGACGTCAAAAGATGTCTTTTTCTGAAAAGGATTGAGAAAACGGGGCAACAGATGAGAGGGGGTGAATCCAAACCCTATGTTTCAATGAGACAAATCTAATGAACACCCACAACATAGGGTTTAATGAACAATAAAAGAAATATTACTTTTTGAAAATATTTCACATCTACACTTCTTATATGTAGCTCTGAGTAAAAGTTATGTTTGTGTGAAATGCTGGGTATGAAAAAACAACATCACAGAACCATATTATAGCCAGTTTTCATTTCTGAGCATAAAAGTATGGGATTTTTGACATTAAGAATTAGTGTATAACTTTGTTTAAATAGAACAGTAGTATATGAACAGTAGCACATGAACAATGTATTCAGTAATATCTATCCCACCCAAGACATAGAGTTTTGAAAGTCCTAATACCAAAGTTTTGAGTAAACATTGAGGCAAAAGAAGAAAATGCTGATGAATAACATTCTCTTTTTGTCTCAATATTATGTACATTCTCATTTCCACAAATTTCAATTATAATGAAACATATTTTGAAGTTGGCAAATCATTTGGAGTTTGAACAGCCAAACTATGTCATCTGGGATAGGGTTAACTTGAAATTATCCAAGATTGTCTGGGTTATTCTATGTTGATGCACTTCAGATCTTTGGCCTTTTCCAAAAGTATTGTGATCGTGATAGTTTCTGAACAAGTTTGCATCATAATCTCATTGAGAAGTTAAACAAGAGGACCATGATGGTCCTATATCGCTCACCTGAACCAAAATGATATAAGCAACACTTTTCTTCAATTCAAAAAATATTTATGACTTTAAGACTGAAAACGAACTTATGGTCAATAACATTGTGAAAATCGAACTAATCCAAAATTTCATCGTGCCAAACATTGTGTCCAAGATTTGTCTTGTTTGATAAATAATTGTAGATTCTGGAGTATAAACAAGGTCGAAAACAGCCTAAAACAGCAATTTTGTCAAATTCAAGGGCACATAACTCTCAACTTTCTAGTCAGATCAGGCTGAAAATCAAACTCATCCGAGATCTTATGATATCCAACATTGTGTCCAAGATTTGTCTTAATTGATAAATAATAGTAGATTATAGAGTGTAAACAATGTCAAAAACAGCCGAAATCGGCAATTTTATCAAATTCAAGGGCACATAACTCTCCATTTTTTTATCAGATTGGACTGAAAATCAAACTTATCCAAGATCTTATGGTCTCAAACTTTGTGTTCAAGTTTTGTCTTAATTGATAAATAATAGTAGATTATAGAGTGTAAACAATGTCAAAAACAGCCGAAATCGGCAATTTTATCAAATTCAAGGGCACATAACTCTCACCTTTCTGGTCAGATCAGACTGAAAATCAAACTCATATGAGATCTTATGGTCTCCAACCTTGTGTCCAAAATTTGTCTTGATTGGTCAAAAATTGTAGATTCTAGAGTGTAAATAAGGTCAAAAACGGCAATTTTGTCAAATTCAAGGGCTCATAACTCTCATCTTTCTGATCAGATAAGACTGAAAATCAAACTCATCCCAGATCTTATGATCCCCAATATTGTGTCCAAGTTTTGGATTGATTGATCATTAATTGTAGATTCTAGAGTGTAAACATCGTCGAAAACAGCCAAAAATGACAATTTTGTCAAATTCAAGGGCAAGTAACTCTCGACTTTCTGATCAGATCAGACTGAAAATCATACTCATCCGAGATCTCATGGTCCCAAACATTGTGTCAAAGTTTTGTCTTGATTGATGAATAATTGTAGATTCTAGAGTGTAAACAAGGTCAAAAACAGCCGAAAATGGCAATTTTGTCAAATTCAAGGGCACATAACTCTTGTCTTTCTGGTCAGATCAGACTGAAAATCGAACTCATCCGAGATCTTATGGTCTGCAATGTTATGTCCAAGATTTGTCTTGATTGATCAATAATTGTAGATGCTAGAGTGTAAACAATGTCAAAACTAAGTATTTTTCGCATTCAAGGGCAGATAACTCCTGACTTTCTAGTTCGATCTGACCCATAATCGAACTCATCCGAGATCTTATGGCCATACATGTTTTGACCAAGTTTGGTCAAGATTGGCTTATATTTGTAGATGCTAGAGTGTAAACACGAAATTGTGAACGGACGGACAGACAGACGGACAGACAGACGGACGACGGACAAAAAGTGACCACAATAGCTCACCTTGAGCACTTCGTGCTCAGGTGAGCTAAAAAAAATTGGGACTCATTTAATTGTATTGAAAACTTGCTCTTTTGAAAAGATGATGATTTAGTGCAAAAATACAGTATTTATTGCATGTACAAACTCATCATTTTAGTCCCGCAAGTATATTAGATAAACATTTTCATTAGGTGTGCATTCAAAGCTTTCCCCAAAACATTAACCCATTACTGCACAGTGACGCCTTTTGACTCCCTAACAGAAAAACTCTTTAAAAAAAAAAATTGTGGATAATGAAGCAATTGCTTGTGACAAGCAATTTCTTCATTTACCACAATGTTTTCTAAACTGAAATGGCATAATGGTAAGAATTTTATCAACTCAAAATTGTCGCCTGCAACACCTTTCAAATAAGAACAATCCAAAATTTGACATTTGGGAAAGGATTTACTCCTTTCCAAATGGCAAAAGTTTATGGTGTTTCCATTTTGAAAGCTGCTGCAGAGGACAAAATGGATCTTGATATCTAAAGAATTTGTGAACAATGTACATGTAGCATGGAAATATTTTTCCCTTATCTGTCATGTTAACAAAATATTTTTTTCTTTAGGTAACATTTATATTGCTATCTGCGACAACAAATCTGGAGCAACCTTTAATATTTGAAAGGGATTAAAATGGTGCAAGAATGGCTGGAAGCCTCTACAAATTTATCAAATTGATTACCAACTTAAATAAAAAAATCAAAATTTAAAAAAAAAATCGTAAATAACAAGATATGTATAAAACATGTATGCCCCTTTAAGGGCAACTAACAATTGAAGTAGCCCAATGATATAGTATATTAAAAGTATGAAAATCTACAAAAGGCAATATCTACAGTTCATGTGCACTGCACTTCCCCATAGGGAGATCTATCAACCTATGAAGTTTTATTCTACCTTACATACTCTTCAAGTTATGCTCCAGACAAGGTTTGGTCTACAGATGGACACTCCGACCGACCAACTCTTGCAAAACAATATACCCCATTATCTTCGAAAGGGGGCATAATAAATAAAATTGTGAGATAGTCTTAGCTTCCATGAACATAATATAATACATAACAGACTAGGAAAAGAGACTGTATCCAATATTATGACTATAATAAAAGAACAAAAATAAATGCAAGTGATGAAACCGACATCTGTTTTTTAAATATAAAGGCTTCTAAGAGCCTAATTGTGGCAAATAAATAAAACTATCAGTACATGTATCGGCATAATCTTCATTTCAATACAACTTTCATAAAGAAAATATCTGCAATTCTTTTAAACCATTCTCACAAATTTGCGCATTTTGACACCCTACAAGATAAAGGCTTTGAAAAGCATTGTGGAAATGAAGAAATTGCTTGTCACAAGCAATTTCTTCATTTTCCACAATGTTTTGTTCCCTGAAAGACTAAAAACATGTCAAATTTAACTTCTAATTGTCATCGGCAAGATCTTTGAATTTAGACCAACTAAAACCTTGCCGATTGGTAATGGGTTAAATCTAGATGAGTCTAAAACTGTCCTCTAGTGAAAGTCAAACCCTCTCTAAATGACAAAATAAAAAGATTAGACAAGGTAGAGACTAGCAGTTCACACAAAATAAATGTGAAAGAGAATCAAAATTTGGCCCACCTTGGGTTTACCAAGCGCAAAGAATGTAATGATCTATTTGGGTATATTTTTGGTGGGGGACTTTCTGTCCCCAACATACACTGCTCTTTTTATTGATTCCCTTTTGACACTTTTGACTAAAATCAAGTGAAATTTTATTCAAATTCAAACTGTGACCATATAAAGTATAATAGGACAAAGTTGCGCCTGGTTAACCAGAGATGACTACAGTATTACAATTCTATCAGAATATGTTGACATAAAAGGAATATATTCTTGAAAACTTTTTGTTATAGATGTATCAATTAGCATTTTAATTTGTGTCTATGATGGATTTAAGATCAACATTTGCAGTGGTCAAGTGGTCAATATCTATTTTAATAGACAACTTGATAGATTCTGAAAGTCTTATTAGTGAACACATGTTTAAAATATTTGGTATATGTGGGTGTTTGACGTCGAATCTCGTCACAAAATCGTGGAATGTTACTCTTTACGAGACCCGGCTCTGTCTTTCCATTGTCTGGAATCTGTAAAATATACAAGCAGGTCAAAATAGTATAACAATGTTGAAAATCAACTCTTTGAAGTTTCTAAAACAACAAAATTTTAGTATGGTCTAAAATGAAAGGAGAAGTGTTACTAAATAAAGTTTAACCCTTTCCCAAACAAGACCTGGTTTTGGAGTCCCTATTAGAAAACGCTTGGGAAAACATTGAGACAAAAGAAGAAACTGCTGATAACCAGCAGTTTCTCCTTTTGCTTCAATATTTTGCGTGCTATATTCCACACTAATCCTATCTTTATTTATCTAAATTTTCTTGTCTGCAGCAGCTTTGAAAGTGTGCTACCCCAAAACGTTGCCGTTTGGAAAATGGATAATTCTCAACATTGAGTATGACAAAATAATAAGTCAATGTTGCCGAAGTTTGTGTACATAAGGACAGACAAAAAAGATGTTGACGCATGTACCATCATACTACTATCTTCAGCAGCGTTTAAGAAATAAATGGATATTAAAAATATGTCATTAACCCATTACCAAACTATAAAATTTCAGAACGGTCAAAATTGAAAGAAATTGCAGACGACATTTTAAATATGATGAAATTGTGAAAGTGTACATCTTTTGGGGTAGAAAACATTGTAGGGTATGATAAATTGCTTGTTACAAGCAATTTCTTCATTTTCCACAATGTTTTCCAAAGCCATTATCTTGTGACGAGTCAAAAAGTGTCATTGTGTGGTAATGGGTTAAATAAAAGTATCATTGTAATACTAAGCATTTCTGCTAGACCTCATCATACTTTGTTTGCCTTTGTAGAGGCATTGAATGCATTGGGCTTAAATTGTGGTCCTTGAATAGGGGTGGGGCCTAGGGCCCCTCTCGAATTTATGAAACAGGCTTATCAAAGTGACTTTTTAAGGATTTTTTCATGCACCAATGCAATTGGGCTCCCTCTGGGCAAAAAGTTTGGATCAATGCATGGGGTCTATGAGATAGTCCCTCTTTATGAGCACAAACTTGACAACATAGTTACAAAGAAATACTCGTCGGTGTTAATGCAAAACCTTGTATGTCGATTGGGGCAATTTTCAAAGTACAAACTTGTGTGCCCAGTGTAGACGATTCTCGCAGGTTTTGAGATATTTTTTACTGATCAGTATTATTGACACATTATTTGTGAACAATATGTCCAAATTTCAAGGAAGACATTTCAGTTTGGGAAAAGTTATTACACTTTTTTCCCTCCCCTTTAAAATTTTCCAAAACTGAGATACGAGGTTTTGCATTTACAGCGACGTACTGCTTGTTATAATTTTACCTATACATTTTACACTTATAATACAAAGACCATATTTACCACTCCGTTATCTATATCTAGCAGATCTGGCAGACGACATCCGTCTCTAGAGGGAGCTAGACATATACTATCTTCTATTATAATATAGCCCAATTACACACCAAAATTTCTTAGACTGGTCCAAATTCAAAGATGTTGCAGACGCCAATTTCAAGTAGATGAAATTTTAAAACCATTGCATTTTGGGTTAGAAAACTTTATGGATACTGAAGAAATTGCTTGTCACAAGCGATTTCTTTATTTTCCACAATGTTTTCCAACCCTTTATCTTGCATGAAAAAGTGTCATTATGTTGGAATGGGTTAACACTTATGATATAAACGCTATATTTACCACTCCGTTATCTATATCTAACAAATCGGGTAGACGACATCCACCTCTAGATGGGGCCAGACATATACTATCCTCCATTATAATGTAGTCTGTTTTATACTTGCTCATTAACTCATGAACATCTTCAGGTGTCCTCTTAGCATAATATTGGTATAACTGGTGAAAGGAAAATAAACATGTCATTTACTGTTAAACAAAGTATTTTCAGGCAACTTCAAGTCTTTGTTTGGTTCATAATCAGTAAAATAAAACAAGGTAACATTGCTATTGTTTTATAGATTCAATTTCACAGAGGCAACGTTCTTAGACTTTTGACGCTTGTCTTTTTTTGCTGTAACTCAGGGCTATTATACATGTATATTCCGATATAAATGTTTTCTGTTTACCTCTTTAGTTTTGATTCGTAAGAGTTTATCCTCGTAGTGTGGATGGTTAGTTACTGGTCTGCCGGTACAAAGTTTGACTCCTGCCATGAGCTGCATGCTCCCACTAATAGCTGCAGTAGGGGCTGTATTCTTTCTGTAATACACACGAAAGACATATGAGCCGGGATCTGAAGAAACGTCCCTTATGGCATTTGAGAACATCATGGATCTAGATCAACCTGTGCATACGCAGTGTGATCCAGATTCATATTGCTCTCTAATATCTTCTTCATAAGCTTAAGCAACTTTAGGTGAGCTGAAGAGAACTTGATAAAACGTCATTTTATCACATACTGATATGGAAACACAGTTCTCTAAAATGCTCAAATACATTATGTTTAATGCTTCCAAAATTGATGCTGAATCACAAATTCAATCATTTCAGGCAGAGTTAGACATTAATACCAAGCCCATCTTATTCTGTTTAATGTGTTTGAGAGGATTCAGTCTATATAATTTTTTGACATGCACATAAATAGTGTTGCAAATTTTGTTTTCCTGCATAGTTCTATATGGACCAAAAAGTCAATAGATATTACTCCTAGGGCATTTAAAGATATTCAAGCACATGTGTAACAAATAGTTGTAAGAATTTAAAATAATGATTTTATGAATAAGAAACCACAGTATAACATGGTTTATTTCTTAATTCCCTATTGTTGTGAGCTCATCGACAATGGAAACAGCTGTATAAAGTGTACAGTCAAAAGAGCTACAGAAAAGAGGGAGGTTATGAATTTTCTTATCATAAAATATTCATCAAATCCAATGTTGTGGGTACTAAGTGGCATTGTCTCCTTCAGACATTTACAATGAATACCTAAAACATAGGCTTTGGTACAGAAATGACAAATTAGAATGTCTAAGCCCCCTCTTTTACGTTGCCCTACAGTCAAGTTCAGAAGTGAGCAACAAGACATACTTTAACCACTCCATAAGTTCTACAGTATCTGGGTCCCAGAACTCCTTCAGATCTTCTAACTCCTTCAATACTGGTGGTAGAGCCTGAAAACAGTAGATACAACAACTACAATACCCGCAAACTACATAGTCATGGACATGGGTGTGGTGGTTATTTGCCACACCAATAATTGTTATAGATATGGTATTTTGCAGCACCAATGCCAATTGCATGGCTACAACTGTGAACTGACATGTCAAAAGTTAAAAAGTGACCTTCCCGAAGGTCATATTGTATTGTATTGCATAGAAAAGATATATAATGATAGGTTCAATACAAAATTTGATCTTTGTTTGTCCATTATTCATGGAGAAAATAGCATCATTAAGTTTCAGACAGGCAGGCGGTCTTCCAAAAAGATTAGTAAATAATAATACATGTAGTATATCTTTCTACATGGTGTCATTAAACACCCCGGACAAAAGACCTCTGTTTTTGTCATCCATATTACAAAGACCTTTTTTAAGCATTTGAGAGAAACGAAAATCAGCTATCATCAGTATTTTCTCTTTTTGATCTATATTCCCTTAAGTATATCATTCAAATAATCTGCTCTACGTGAAGTCAATTTTTTTCTGTCTGCAAAACCTTGGATTTTGGACCAGCCTAAAATATTGTCATTAGGAAAACAGTTAATATGTTAATAAAATTATATGCATCAAATGTTTGAAAGAAATAAGAATAGATCTAGTTTTTGTCAATGAAGCTTACCATTTTTAACCTGCCCTCCATCAGTAAATGAATGTATGTTTTACTTATAACTTTACCCCGGAAAGTCATGGTTTAAAAACTTTTGACAAACCTACTAAATAATATGTGAGAAACCCTGGAGGGATGTGATGAAATACTCACTATAGCTATAAGGATAGCTAGTATAGAAGCTGTGGCAAGATGGCGGGAAATCTGGACCTGAAATAGCCACAAAACACACAACTTTACAGGTATGGAGGGTATTATTATAATAGCTTGAAAGTAATTAAAACACATCATAATTCAATTCTCCTCTAGTTAATTAGTAATTATAGGTACACAATTAACCTGTTTAACCCTTTCCCGGCAAAATTTTAGGGTAATCCACTTCTAAAACTGCCAAAAATGACAAAATGGATGTTATTAAAGAGAGATTTTGTGTAAAATATGGCACAGAAAATATTGAGACAAAAGGAGAAACTGCTGGTTATCAGCAGTTTCTTCTTTTGTTTCAATGTTTTCCCAAGCCTTTTCTATTAGGGACGTCAAAAGCAGGTCTTGTGTGGGAAAGGGTTAAAACATATCATAATTCAATTCTTCTCTAGTTAATTAGTAATTGCGGGTACACAATTAACCTGTTTAAAAACTTACATGACTGATTGTTCTTTGACGAACTCATGTTACAATACAAATTGGCAAGAATTGTTGATTGTCATTCATTTATACCTGTTGTCCATAATCATATTTCTATAAAATTGAAATTAGATAGCTATAATTCTAGTTAGTAACTTACCACAATATCTTGGTTGGCCCTAAACATTGCGAGAACATTTTTCCATGCTTTATAATCGGCAACTCCAACTCCAGCGAGTATACACATATAGGGGGTCCAGAGATACTTCATTCTTAATGTAGACATGGCCAGGGCACCAAAAAATACAGCTTGAACTGCAAAAGGAAATGTGGCCACGTAAGTAATTTGATCATTTTTTCATATCTCGAAAGCAACAGATAAGACAGGGTAAAGGCATTGTAATTTCTTTTTTAACCCTTTCCCAAACAAGACCCTGTTTTGACGTCCCTAATAGAAAGGGCTTGGGAAAACATTGAAACAAAAGAAGAAACTGCTGATAACCAGCAGTTTCTCCTTTTGTCTCAATATTTTCTATGCCATATTTTACACAAGTCCTATCTTTGATAACATTCATTTTGTCGTTTGTGGCAATTTTTGAAGTGGATCACCCTAAAATTTTGTTGTTTGGGAACAACGTTTGGGAACCCATTACCTCGCATTGACGCCTTCTGACTCCCCAAAGGAAAAAGCCTTTGGAAAACATCGTGGAAAATGAAGAAATTGCTTGTGACAAGCAATTTCTTCATTTCCCACAATGTTATATACCAAAAAAGACCAAAATATTTAGAATTTCATACCCTTGAAATTGTCGTCTGCAACATCTTTGAATTTGGACAAATTCAAAATATTGCCGTTTGGGAATGGGTTAATTGCAAATGTTGATGGTACTCACTGGAATTGTATTGATTGCCTTTAGACTTTTTCCACGAGTACCACAATATAGGATTGAATATTGAACAACAAGATATATTTTGCATTTTGAAAAGTGAAAACCCCATCTATCCTATAGCTCTGACCTCTATGAATCTAAGAAATAACTTCTAAATTCCATAAGTAATACTAGAACAGTTGTGGACGAGGAACTGTTTTGAGGACGCCACATGATCTAAGTTTAGAAGCCCTGATGAACAGTGTTTTGCAAAACCTCAACAAAGTCTAGCTTGATTGAACCCGGAGTTATGAAGTAACAGCTGTTTCAGCTGTTGAATTTCATTTTTAACCCTTTCCCAAACGACAAATTTTAGAGTGATCTGCTTCAAAAACTGCCACAAATGACAAAATGGATGTTATTAAAGATATTTGCTTAAAATTTGGCACAGAAAATATTGAGACAAAAGGAGAAACTGCTGGTTATCAGCAGTTTCTTCTTTTGTTTCAATGTTTTCCCAAACCTTTTCTATTAGGGACGTCAAAACCAGGTCTTGTTTGTGAAAGGGTTAAATTCATTTACATATCCACAACTTACAATATGACATATTTACCTATATGAAAGGCAAGATCAGGCCTGCTGGATAACAGATGAGTGTTTCTTGTTGAAGGATGGTCCTTGAGTCCAACTTCATAACTATGATTACTGGAATATAGATATAGAATAAAGAGTTCATAATTTTCACGGTTACATAGTACACACATCATTATCAATATCTATTTTGTCATTTGCAGCAGCTTTCAAATATTTACAGTCCAACATTTTGATGTTTCAAAATAGGTTACTGTTGATCTAATAAAATATAGTTTAATCGCAAAAAGGGAGTCATAATACTTTGATTATTTTGTAGAGAAAACATTAAGCTAGAATTAAGTTAGGACATGTAGCGGAAACAGGAAATACTTCGACCTTCTTTCAATGTCCACAATGTTTTCTATGTTACTCACCTCCAATTCTGCATGACAGCAATAAATAGTACAGCCAGTAAAGTGACATGTGTCAGGACATATAGTGGAAACACGAGTAACTTTGACATTCTCTCGTATGTATCCAGTTGGAGAAAACCAAACGCTTCTATACACAGGTATAACCGCGAGTCAAAATCTCTGTAATTGACATAAATATAAGCATTGGTGTAGCGAGAAATTTATAAATATTACGCGCTGTATAAGGAGCTAGAGGGGAAGAATACTAGAGATGGGCATTCCCGCTCATATGGAGGGTTTGGGGTGTCCTACATGAAAATTTTGATATGTAAGACTTGTTTTCATGCATTCACATTTTTTTACATTGTGCACAGGTCATGATTATCAAAAAACACCATTGTTTGGGAAAGGGTTTAAGAACATTGCATGTATATATTGTATTTCTATGAGCATAGAATTATTCATTGAGAAATAATTTGAAAAGTTGATACAATTCTATTTCAAAAAGCAAATAAAATTGCACTTAAAAAAGTCGAGTAAAGGGGACAAAATGAGTCTACTTACCTAGGATTGCCTATACCAAATTTATTCATCAAAAACTTAAATATGTGTTCATCTGCTTCCAAATTCAAAACAGTCTGAAAAAGAATAACATTCATTTCTAATGATGATTCAGAAATACAAACTATAGCTATCACTAAATGTGTTCATTCCCCTTACATGTTAATCAAAACAAATTGGTTCTATCAATTAACGGTGTCACACATGATTTTTAAAGCCGATAGAAATTCATATCAGAATTTGCATTTATTTATGGCATGTACAGCCAACTACAGGATAACAAAATCTCCTAGAAGGTGCAAAGATGGGTAAGAAATTAACTTTTGATAACAGAGCAGTGTTGAATCTAGAGGGGGCCATGGCCAAATTGACCCCCTAAAATCTGAAATGGCCCCCTTCAGAAGGGCCCAAATGGCTAAGTATTTGTGTTGATTGATCCCCTCCACCAAAAGCTGTGGGCCCATTGGGCCCCCTTGAAGGGCAAGCTAGATTCAACACTGACAGAGGAAAATATGATTTTTTACTGATTGCCAGGTAGACTTGAGGTATCCATGTTTTAAATATGATGGATCTATCTCTAATAGTGAATAAGATAATTATAGCCAATGTTAAAGTTATTTTCTATCCAATACATGCATACAACACTAGTAGGGTTGTGATATTGGGGGAGCCGTGATATTTACTCCCCGGACATAGAGTCCCTACCCACAAATTAATCATAACAGCAAAGCTCACAAATATTGCATTAACTCCCCGGACATAGAGTCCCTACCCACATATTAATCATAAAAGCGAAGCTCACAAATATTGCATAATAAGGATGTCCTCACCTTGGCCGCAATATTAATGACCAGCATCAATATTAATACAGATACACTATAAAATGTCACTTTAAATATACGACTTGGAATGCTGCAAGGGGTCAACACATCACCCTGTCAATGTAGAAACAACTTCAAGTTATGATGAAAACAAAATCTAGTTAAATAATGAGATAAATCATGTAATGACAGATACCGAAATTATTCTTATACACACCCATATTCTACAAAATGCCCATCCCCCATATCTCAGCGGAAAATCTGCATATTTCAAGCATACTTTAACCCTTTCCGAAACGAGGCCTGGTTTTGAAGCCCCTAATAAATAAGGCTTGGGAAAAAAGTGAAAAAAAAAGAGGAAATTGCTGATTCACAATTATAACAAAAGTAACATGTATTTTTGTCATCTGCAGAAGCTGTCAACTTGGAGCTGTCTAAATCTTTGTCGTTTGGGAAAGGGTTAAGCGTAAATGGGTGATTCTAATAAAAGCTCAACCCCCAATTCCACATTAAAATGATGTAAGTCATAAACAAAGATCATTTCTAAAAGCAAAGAAAGAAAGATTTCCAGTCCCCAAATCTGTTTCCATTGAAGGAAATTCATTATAAAATCTTATTTTTTAGAACCTCCTCATAACAAAACTTTGTAATATTTGACTTGCTTAACTTGCTTTCATGAATTGAAACTGGATTAGCAAGAGTTGACTTAGAAAATCAGAACACCTCTAATAAACGGCAACGCCCATCCCAACTTTTTTGATAGACCATGATTCTAATAAAGCTTGGGCATTATTAGGATAATTATGGTTTTGTTCTTTTAGAATCTGCTAATTTAATTACAGTCTTAATACATTACTTCGAAACATGGCAGTGTTCATAATTATTGCACAAGAAGTGAGAAAACCTATTTAGTCAGTTGCGTCTACTTTTTAATTAATAAGAACATTGATAAAATGATATGTTTCTGATAGATACAGTGCATGTAAAGAGTGGTACATACCCTAAAGTACATGAGAATGAACGTAGCTGGAATGAAACTAGACACAAGTGAACCAAGAATCATCTTGTTGAAGAACTGTAGAAAACATACAGACAGCAGGGACACAGCCTGGGCCATAAATATAACTCTAACCTACAAAACAGGAAAAAGTCTGTATGAGAATCTTGTAATAATTTTCCATATAAAGTTGGCAAAACATTTACCGGTACATTTGCTATATATTTCAAGAAAAGCATTAAAATTTGTCTAGTTGATGCCAGGCCCCGGTTTCTCGAAAAAACTTAAGTACGATCTCATGCTCAAATCTGAGCACCGTGCTCAAATCGCACGAAATCCACGTGAACTTCAATCGAAAAACCTCCAACGTTGAAGAGTATCTCTTTGAAGTTGAGCATATTCTCATGAGAATTTACGTAAGTTTTTTCCAGAAACCGGGGCCAGGATATTCAAGTTCCTTTTGAAGGCAGCATAGAACAAGATGGATCTGCTAATACAATGGCGATTGATAAAGTATCAGGAATGATTTCATAACTTTTCAATTTATGCACCAATTATTGTGGTATTTTTAACACTAATACTTTGGATGTTTATGCTTTTAATCCTGCAACAAAAATTATGTCGTTTGCATTATGAGTCCACAATGGAAATAAGAGATCACAGATCTCTTTTTTGTGTTAACAGAGGTATGGATGGGGCAGACATGGGTTATATATGAGTGCACCATGTATTGTCATAATCTTTTACCAAATAAAATCTATCTATCTAAGGCTTTTTCTACAATACCCCTGTACTTACTTTATGTGCTGGAACCACATCTAATATCCACACACCAAACAAAGCAAATACTTCTGGCTGCAGTATGAACTGCTTAAACTGCCAAAATAGGATTGTTCTTATAAACAGTATAATTATACACAACATCTGAATAACATACTCACTTTATGTGCTGGTACCATATCTAATATCCACACACCAAACAAAGCAAATGCTTGTAGCAGCAATATGAACTGGTTGAACTGCCAAAACAGGCTAAACAGGAATGTACTGGCTATCAATATAATCATACTCAGCTTCTGAAATATGTGGAAAATATAAATTAACCCTTTCCCAGATGACAAAATTATAAAGTGGTCCAATTTGAAAGCTGCTGCAAACGACAAAGTAAATAATCACAAAAGGCAAAAATGTTTAAGTTATAGCCAAGTAAATATTGAAGGAATAGGAGAAACTGCTGGTTATCAGTAGTTTCTTCTTTTGTCTGAATGTTTTCCCAAGCCATAGTTACTAAGGACGTAAAAACCCAGACTTGTTTGGGAGAAGGTTAGCAACAAAAGTACATGTACCATGTAGGTCATATATTGCTAAGAAAGCATTTTTACCAACAAACAGAACTAGCAATAGTTTGTTTAGAGATGCTGTGGATTTCACATTTGTTCAAACTAAAAAGAATCCAAGTTCAAAGACAAGGGGGTATAATGGGTACATAATTGAAAAATATTTTGAGAAAGTGATTTAATAACAAGAGTTGTCCGCGGACAACGTAGCTCGCCTATACAGGAGTTTGTCACAAAAACAGCTATTTTTTTAAAAGTAAGTCAAACTCCAAGGTCAAGGTCACAAGGTCAAAGGTCATGGTCTCAAATGAAAGGTCTTGGCAAGAGGTATCCATGTGTGAAATATCAAGGCTCTATCAATAATAGTGCATGAGATATAGGCCAGGTTAAAGTTTTTCAAAAGTAGGTCAAACTCCAAGGTCAAGGTCACTAGGTCAAAGGTCATGGTCCCAAATGAAAGGTCTTGCCAAGATGTATCCATGTATGAAATATCAAGGCTGTATCTCTAATGGTGCCTGAGATATAGACCAGGTTAAAGTTTTTCAAGTGAAGACGCGACGGGACGGGACGCTGACACTAGGGCTGTGACATTAGCTCCCCGGGCATAAAGTCCCGGCTCGCTAAAAATTGTAATTGGAATGAAATCACCACTAGATACAGTTCTGCCAGAGGTGCATTCTTTAAAGCGAGATTTCTTGAGATATCTTGAGATTTCTTAAGATATTTTAGGATAAAGCATTCTTTAGAGCAAGATTTTTGACGTCATTTGTATAGATATGGAGCATTCGGAACAGCTCTGTCAACAGCTCTGTCAAAGTCTCTGTCTTAAAAACGCTTCATCCAAAACACCTTAAGAAATCTTAAAAAATCTCGCTCTAAAGAACGCGCCTCTGGTGAGGGTTCAATTATGTACTCAATAAAATATAGGAGCCAGGATCTGAAAAAACGTCCCTTGAGGCTTTTGAGCCCCAACATAGATCCAAATCAGCCTGTGCATATGCACAGTCTGATCAGGATCCACGTTGTTCTGTAATAGCTTCTTCGAGACCTGTAGTAACTTAAAGAGAGCAGTATGGATGCATATTGGTCTGCCTTTGACAACAGTCTGATCTTCAAACCCACTTTTCAAAAATGCTATAAGGGGCGTTTTTCCAGATCTCGGCTCAGTTTTTTATCAAAGACTCACCTCTTTAGATTTTGAAAGATTTGGTTTAAAGTAGAGAGAGATGGCGGCAATCTGTAACCATAGAAACGGTAGAGAAAAACTTTCTCGTAGTGGAATCACATATTCTACCCTGGTCGTATCTAACCTGAAAAATTAAAGTAACCCATTACCAAACGGCAACATTTTGGACTTATCCAAATTCAAAGATGTTGCAGGCGACTATTTCAAGTGCATAGAATTTTAAATATTCAATAATTTTGTCTTTCCAGATAGAAAACACAAGCAATTTCTTCATTTTGTGAGATATTTTTAGATTTTTATGACAGTCTGAATTTCCAATTGACACCACATTTGACAGTCAAAATGTCAATCCCACCGCTATTCAAAAGTGCATTCTGTGAAAGTTTTGCATTGTTCATTGGAAAAATTATGAATAGCAAAAGGGATTCTAAAAGAATTGTATTTTGCGCTGTGCCAGGTACATGTTACCATGGTATTTCAGAACGTAATTGTAAGCGTGATTCTATAGAAAAATAATTCAAACACGTATAGACATAATTATGTGTATTGAATTCCAATAAAAAAAAATGTAAATTCAGTAAAATTGTGTGGGAAATAATTTTTTACCAGACACAGTACGGATAATTTTTGAACAGCCCTCATAATTATATAATTATATAATCATATTTACCTATTAAATATATAGAAACAACCAGTTAGAGCTCCAGCTAGCCACGATCCACTCAGTAGCCACATTGTTACATACAATGAACACATGTACAGTGCACTCCACGTATTACGAGTTCGGGTAATACGAGATACCGTCTATAACGAATACAGTACAAAGTCCCTGTCATTTCCCTTCTATTTTCCCTTTGTTTTATATCGGATAACGCGAGATTGGTTTGAGCAAAAGATCGGCTATAGCGTACATATTTCCTTGGTCCCAACTCTATTTTTCACACATTAACGAGGTTTGGTCACAAAGCGTGTCGTGTGCAAACAACATTGCCCTAGCCTTGGCTGTATTTTTTACACCTATTTACTAGGTCCTAAAGCGTGCCGTCGGCAATCTGACATTTCCAGGTAATTATCAATTATGGGATTAACACGTTCTGATCTACCTATTGTCATATCGACAAAGTGTTATTGCAGAACATTGTAACTACACCTTTAATCCAGCTGGAGTTATGAGCAATTGGTCCAACATCGACCCTATGCGATGAATTGGTAAATACAGGAGACACTACTAAAAAGCGGAAAGCTATTTCCTTAGAGCTGAAATTTGAAATCATGAATGAAATAGAAAAGGGATTTTCCATAAGGAAAATGAAAAATCACAACGATTTTCAAATAAATATTTTATGATGTACGTAGCCATTAGTATTTTTAGCGCACTTATGAACTGTAAAGTGTAATGTTCGTATGTTAATCTTAGTGGTGTGTATTAAAATATCAAGAGTTATCTATCTTTATGCTCTCTAAAAAGGAGATTATAAATGTGCCATAGTTCACTTCCGGTGAAAGCGAAAGTAGACATGGCTATAACGAGGCATTGAGCGATGTCCCGGCGATCTCGTTATACACGGAGTGCACTGTATCTTGTTATATTGGTCACATTTACTTTATACATGCACTTTCTACATGAACAAATTGTCACTTTCCAACAAAAACCTCGTAACTGCAGCTTATTTTAAGCTGCAGTTACGAGGTTTTTGTTGAAAAGCAGCGATATTTACCTATTAAATATATAGAAGCATCCAGTCAGCGAGCCGGCCAGCCACGATCCACTCAACAGCCAAGTTGTAACAAACAGTGAACACACCAACATACCATGTAGGGCAAACACAGAGTTGATGTAGAAAAATACAGGTTCCATCATACTCTGGGATATACAAAATATGAATTTCATTTTAACTTCCCAAAACAACAAAATTTTAGGGCAATCCATTTCGAAAGCTGATGCCGACGACAAAATGAATGTTACAAGAGGTAAAACTAGTAAAAATAGTTTGGAAAAAAACATCAAGAGAAAAGAAGATATTGCTGAAAACCAGCATTTCCTCCTTTCGCCTCAATATTTTGCTTCTCCTTTTGACTCAATATCTTCTGTTCTATATTGAATACAAATCCTTTCATTATAAAGATCCACTTTATTGTCATAGCACCTTTAACTCTTTCCCAAACAAGACCTGGTTTTGACGTCCATAATAGAAAAGGCTTGGGAAAACATTTGAACAAAAGAAGAAACTGCTGAGAACCAGCAGTTTCTCCTTTTGTCTCAATATTTTTATGTGCCATATTTTAAACAAATCCAATCTTTTATAACATCCATTTTGTCATTTGTGGCAGTTTTTGAAGTGGATCACTTCAAAATTTTGTCGATTGGGAAAGGGTTAATTTGACAAGTCAGAAATTGTGTTGTTTAGGAAAGGGTTAACCTTTTCCCAAACGACAAAATTTCAGATTGTTCCAATCTAAAAGTTGTCGCAGACAACAAAACAGATGTTGATGAAGATAGGAATTGTGTACAATATAGCCAAGAAAATATTGAGGCAAAAGGAGAAAATGCTGGTTATCAGCATTTTCTAGTTTTGCCATAATGTTTTTCCAAGCCTTTTCTGTAAGGGACTACAAAAAAGGTCTTGCTTGGGAAAAGGGTCAAATAGCTAATGGAAGAAATTCTGTAAGCTAATTGATGAAATTTTATCAAAGCTTTCTCATCTAGAAATGTTTTCAGAGGAAATAATTATGGACTGTTTTGTCGTCTGCAATCTACGAACTAAGAAGGAATCGCTATGGCAACAAAGCTTAAGAAAAGTTCAAATAAGAACACAGGCAGAGTGACAGAATCTATTGATTGCTTTTTAACTCTTTTCTAAATGACAATAAATGTTATAGAGACCAGGGGCCAGTTTCATTAACCCTTTCCCAAATGGCAAATTTTAGACTGGTCCGATTTGACAGCTCCCGCAGATGATAAAATCAATGATACCAAGTGTGGAAAATGTGATTATCATAGTATGGAAAATATAGAGGCAAAAGGAGAAACTGCTGGTTATCAGCAGTTACTTCTTTTGTTTCAATGTTTTCCCAAGCTTATCTTCTTAGGACGTCAAAGCTAGGTCCTGTATGGAAAAGGGTAAAAACATTTCAAACATATTTTTGTCCTACGAAATGTTAGGGTAAGAGTTGTGGTCACAATATTTTGGCACATCTTTATATCTCCCAGGGATATTTTTACAATTTCAAGACTGTGAGTCCTGGGGACTCGCTGGATTCCATATCAATGAGTCCAGCTACTAGTTTAGTGAGTCCAATACACTATTTTTAATAGGAAATCTGTAAACATTGTTGCATCCTTGGACCCGCTTGAAATAAAACTTTGCATCCCAGTGACCAAATTATGAGTAAAAGTAGCAGGATACGCAGGTAAAAAAATCACTGATCTCCACACTACAGGTTTTGACATCTCTAACAAGAAAGGCTTGGGACAACATTGAGGCAAAAGAAGATAATGCTGGTAATCAGCATTTTCTTCTTTTGCCTCAAAATTTTCTGTTCTGTACAAAAAAAGTCTCATTGATATCTATATTGTCATCTGCAGCAGCTATCAAACTGGACCGTCCTAAACTTTCATCGTTTGGGAACAGTTACATCCAGAATAACAAGATGTGTTTGTGAAACACCAATGCCCCCAAAATGGCCATTTTTCTATAATGTTAAGTTTTCGTGTAAAGGGTTGATAAGGGTCAACAGATGACATAAAGGAAGATCAAACTGCATCTGTTACAGATAGATATCATTGAAAGGAAGTTGCATACCAAATTTGAGCTTTCTATGTCAAATACTTTTGGAGAAAAGGCAAATGTTAAGTTTTCAGACAGACAGACAGAGAAACAGACAGACAGTCATGAGTAAAACAATATGAACCCCGACCTTTCAATACGAGAGCATAAAATTAATGTTCATTAACTTTTATCCTTGTCTACAAAAGCCGTAAAATTCAACGGCAATTAGTTTCAGTAACAATTGCAGTTACATCATTCTGGTTATCATACAATAGTGTCAACAGAATCTCAATTAGGAGAAATGCCATTACAAAATCACCTACAAATTACTGTCTTGAGACCAAACTTCCGAGGATTTATTGATTTCTTAAATGTCGTCTGCTACATAACCCGCTATTGTTATTCCTAGACGAAATATTGTTGGACTGATCCAGTTTGAAAGCTTAACCCAAACAACAAACTTGTCCAAATTCAAAGACATTGCAGACAACAATTTCAAGATAATCTGATTTTACATATTTTGGTCTTTTATGGAAGAAAATATTGTGGAAATTTTCTACAATGTTTTCCCAAGCCTTTTTCTTTTGGGGAGTCAAAAGGAGTCAATGTGTGGTAATGGGTTAAGAAAAGGCAAAAAGAGATAATGTTGGTTATCAGCATTTTCTTCTTTAACCTTGATGTTTTCAAAAGCCTTTTCTATAAATTAATGGACATGTCTTGTTTGTGAAAAGGTTAACCTATTCGCAAAGAATGACACCTTTTGACAAACCCTCTAGATATGGATTTAGAATAGAAAATCTTATAGCAAAAGAAGAAAATGCTTTTAAATCCGAATTTCTCTTTTCCTTCAAAGGTTTTCTATGCTGTAAGCTTGAGATTTCTACGCGAGATTGCATTAATTTTGTCTTCTGAAATTCCTTTCAAATTCAACTAGTCTAACATTTCACCATTTGGGAAAGGGTTAAAAGTGGTCTGTTACAAAGCGCTCTATTGCTATTCCCCCAGATAATCCATACAAAAACTTTTCTTCTTACAATTTTCCAGTGTCTTGTTTCATATTTCACTGAATGCTTCCTGGCACTCTCCTGTCTGGCTTAAACCATTACCAAACGACAAAATTTTGACTTGTCCAAATTGAAAGATGTTGCAGACGACAATATTAAGCAAATGAAATATAACAAACTTTGGTCTTTGAGGTAGAAAATATTGTGGGAAATGGAGAAATTGCTTGTCACAAGCAATTTCTTGATTTTCCACAATGTATTCCAAAGCCTTTTTCTTTAGGGGAGTCAAAAGGAGTTAATGTGTGGGAATGGGTTAAGCTGGAATGTTTTACTTTCTAACAAGCCTGGATGTTAGACAATCAATTCAGTCATTCTACCAAATACCTTTGAAATTGTCTCTTCATTGGTTGCTTAACAGAACAAGAGTTGTCCGCGGACAACGTAGCTCGCCTATACGGGAGCTTGTCACAAAAACAGCTAATTTTTTAAAAGTAGGTCAAACTCCAAAGTCAAGGTCACAAGGTCAAGGGTCATGGTCCCAAATGAAAGGTCTTGGCAGGAGGTATCCATGTGTGAAATATCAAGGCTCTATCAATAATAGTGCATGAGATATAGGCCAGGTTCAAGTTTTTCAAAAGTAGGTCAAACAAAGGTCAAGGTCACTAGGTCAAAGGTCATGGTCCCAAATGAAAGGTCTTGTCGAGAAGTATCCATGTATGAAATATCAATGCTGTATCTCTAATAGAGCCTGAGATGTAGACCAGGTTAAAGTTTTTCAAGTGAAGATGCAACGGGACGGGACGCGACGCCGACACTAGGGCTGTGACATTAGCTCCTCAGACATAAAGTCCCGGCTCGCTAATAAATCTATTTTGGTTTGCTATCATACTCGATGTATGAGTGTTATATTCACTTGTCCGCAAATGCTGAACATTTTTGTGCATGTTAAACATTATTTTGGCTATCAATGTACATCAGCATATACCAACATACCAGAAAGATTTAATAGTGGATCCCTCTCATGTTTCAGCCTATTTCAGCTCATACCCATAAACTCCATAATTATGTGACTCATCATGCTATCCCCTTCCCAAACAAGACCTGGTTTTGACGTCCCTGATAGAAATGGCTTGGGAAAACATTGAGACAAAAGAAGAAACTGCTGATAACCAGCAGTTTCTCCTTTTGTCTCAATATTTTCTATGCCATATTTTGCACAAATTCTATCTTTAAAAACATTCATTTTGTCATTTGTGGCACTTTTTGAAGTGGATCACCTTAATATTTTGCCGTTTGGGAAAGGGCTATAAAGAACCTTCTGGGAAGTGTGAAAAGTATTGATCCTAGTCAGTCTGCAAGGACTTAGTATCGATCCTAGTCTGCACGGACTGTGCAGACTGACTAGAATCTAAACTTCCCCGTTTAAGGTAGTTTTCTGTATCTAGAAATGTTTTTCCTTTATTCCTACAGTCATGATCATTTTCCAAATGCGACACATGACTGAAGTCTGTAAAGTCTGACTCGCTTTTTGAAACTTGGTTTTATTCACTTTCAAGAAGGATACTTTTAGCATGATGGGTCACATAATGTCCCTAATAAGCTTGCTCTTATGCATGAGTATAAGAGCATGTTAATGAAATGACATGTGATGCCTACCAATATTATTAGTGTAAGACTTACCTTAAATGGAAGGATCCTGTACATAATACTGAGTATCACCTCCTGATATATGTTCATTCTCTCTAACACATTGATGGTGCTCGGATGTTCTGTTAGATTGTCGTGTGTCAGTTCATATAGTCCTGTAATGCACAGAGTACAGTTTATTTAGTGTACATAGTTTATATTATAGAGTACAGTACAGTTTATATAGTGTACAGTTTATATAGTGTACAGTTTATAAGTTCATTCTCTCTAACACATTGATGGTGCTCAGATGTTCTGTTAGGTTGTCATGGGTCACTTCATATAAACCTGTAATGTACAGTACAGTTTACATAGTGTACATAGTTTATATTATAGTGTACAGTACAGTTTATATAGTGTACAGTACAGTTTATATAGTGTACATAGTTTATAATATTACAGTGTACAATACAGTTTATATAGTGTACAGTTTATATAGTGTACAGTACAGTTTATATAGTGTACAGTTTATATATTGTACAGTACAGTTTATATAGTGTACATAGTTTATAATATTACAGTGTACAGTACAGTTTATATAGTGTACAGTTTATATAGTGTACAGTTTATATAGTGTACAGTACAGTTTATATAGTATACAGTACAGTTTATATAGTGTACAGTTTATATAGTGTACAGTAGAGGTGTGCGGTATTACCAGTATACCGGTTACCACGGTGCCCGATCCTCGCGGTATGATACCGCGGTATCATCGGGAAATACCGGGATTTAATGAACAATTGAACATGGTCCATACTTCTATGCCTTGTCGCTTTTTCGTTGTGATTAAACCTACAGCGAACCGAATCATGTGTGTATAAATTTTCTGGGAATCCCAAAACGTTATCTGTTACTATTATTAGCTTCCAAAAATAACTACCCAATAGAACACAAAGGTCAATGCGTGATCAGTAACGTGACCCAATTGGAATGTTCGATACACAAGTCGCGCTTTGCACTTGTGAATTTGGCATGCGCCGATTGTCCCTTTTTGTAAATTTACGACATTGCTGTCTCTCGGTATGGGCTCGTATGAAATCACAGAGTGATATATTGTGTGGAAGAATTTTGCAAGTCCAATCAATACAACAATTTTATGATTTTTATCGAACCCTATAAATCTAAGTATAAACGTCTTTGTGTATTTGTTGATGTTTCTGGTTATCAATCGGGTGCGCCGGTCTGATTGAAACGAATACCAAACGAGCACGACCCATTACATGTGACACAAACAAAATGGCGGAGGAGTCGGACTACACTAGTTTTATTTTTTGTTGTTTAGTTCAGTTCTCTTACTCTTCTAGTCAGTCAGAAACTAGTCTGTTGTACCAGTCTTAAATGACAATAAAAATAAACTCTTCCTGGGTAAAAAATCTCTTTATTTAAATGACCATAACTATAAATTAACAGCACATGGTAAAATGGTGGTATACCGCGGTATATACCGCGGTATTTAGTTAAATACCGTGGTATACCGCGGTATTGTTTCATTGGCGGTACCCAGCCCTAGTGTACAGTACAGTTTATATAGAGTACAGTACAGTTTAAATAGTGTACAGTACAGTTTATATAGTGTACATTGTTTATAATATTAGGGTGCAGTTTATATAGTGTACATAGTTTATAAAGCGTATAGTTTATATAGTGTACAGTTTATATAGTAAGTTAACGATGAACAAACCATTGGTGGGATGTAATTTTGTCAGAAGGGATATTTCCCACAATCAGGGATCAAAGCTGAAACCTTAAGTCTTAAGAGTCAGAGTCCAGTGCACTACAAAACTACACCATGGCTGAGGCCCCTGTATTTGCTCTTTGTAAATTTGAACTAATACAAAGGTATTATCTGTTTATAATTTAACCGACAAGATAAAAGGGTGTGATCAAAGGTCTATTTTCTCTCTTTATCCAGACTTATGATCCTTCAATACTACAACAAGAACTGTCGCAGAGGGAACTAATACCACTCTGCCAGCGCAGGTCAAAAATTCAAAGTCAAATCTCGCTTGGTTGACCTTGGAAAGCAAAGAAATTGCTTCATGCTAATGTCAATGCCATGTTGATTGTTTATATATATTTTCATCAAAATCTGCCCAATCGTTTGAGAGGATTTGCTCTCACAAGAAATGTAAATGAATGGAAAGACATACAGACAGTCAGGGCGATTCCTTTATAACCCCCAAACTTTGTTTGAGAGGGATATGATACCCACATAATTACAAACTGTACATACCTTGTGTGACAGAAGGAGCATTTACCATTTGTTTGTAGTAAGAGTAGTAGAGACCAGATTCAGTACGGAACGAGATTTCTCGCTCAACCTCCTGAAATGTTAGACTACAATAGCCACATAATTACAAACTGTACATACCTTGTGTGACAGAAGGAGCATTTACCATTTGTTTGTAGTAGGAGTAGTAGAGACCAGATTCAGTACGGAACGAGATTTCACGCTCAACCTCCTGCAATGTTAGACTACAATAGCCACATAATTACAAACTGTACATACCTTGTGTGACAGAAGGAGCATTTACCATTTGTTTGTAGTAGGAGTAGTAGAGACCAGATTCTGTACGGAACGAGATTTCACGCTCAACTTCCTGAAATAAGATGAAACAGAATAATAAAAGAGTTCATTGTTATCAGCAACAGCTTTTATTGAATCAATGAAACTCTATTCCACAACCTTGAGCTAAAGTCACAAGGATGTGGGTCTGATTCAAAACAGGTAAGAGGTCCTAATTCACAAAGTAACCTTAATGAATTTGACTTCTAAAGTTTCATTACTGCGCCAAGTCTAAAGCCTCTCTTACAACCAGTCGTACGTGCTCCTGCGTGCGGTCTGTGTCTAAAATGTATGTTTAGTCGTGCCATGCACGCACATGCAACATACAATTTTGGTGGACGCAACCACGATGCAGACTGCACACAGCAAAGAATTGACTGTACAATATTTTGAGGCGCTCTTACAACCCGTCGTGCGTCTTTATAAATCGTGCAATTTTGCAGAATTTTAAAACGTACGATTTAAAAAGACGCACGAAGGGTTGTAAGAGCTCTAGGCTTAACCTCTGAGAGTTTTTAATTTAACCATTTAGCCAAACAACAAAGAATCAGTCTGCATGCTCAAATTTGAAAGCTGCTGCAAACAAAAATGTGTGTCAAAAATGTGATTATGCATATTCCAGCAAAAAAAATCCCTTCTTTTACCTCTTAATTTCATTTATTGAAAGGCAAAGAAAAGCGATTTTTTGTCAAAGATTCAACACTTTCCCAAACGGCAAAATTTTTGGATGTTCCAATATGAGATTAGTTGCAGACGACAATTTCAAATTACTGAAATTTCAAAAATAGTTGCACTGCGAAATAGAAAACATTTTGGAAAATGAAGAAATTGCTTGTGACAAGCAATTTCTTCATTTTTCAAAATGTTTTCCAAAGCAATTACCGGTATCTGGAGGAGCACAAAAAGTGTCACTGCGTGGGAATGGGTTATGGAACATTTAGAGGTGTCATAGTGACAGATGTTACAATTAATCCATTAATAATTGATGAACATAATAAATTCTGATGGGCTAACTTTTCTCAAACAATGAATTATACCTACTTTTATTGTACTTGATAGAGAATGCTTTGCAAAACATTGGCAGAAAAGAAGATTATACCAAGTAACAACATTTTCTCCTTTCTACTGATGTTTTATGTACTGTGATAAGCAATTATTTTGTTTCAGGACATTTTATTTTGTATGCTCCCTCTAGACTTGGCAGCCAGGCCCCACCCTCCGAAGAGGACTAATCCACGGCCTGGATAAACTAAACAGGATGATGATGATGTTGATGTTGATGATGATGATGATGATGATGATGATGATGATGATGTTGATGATGATGATACAGTTTTGACAATCAACAATGATAACAAAGTATTTTTCATGTTCCAAAAGTAGATCTATATCTGATAATAAGCCAGCCCAAAAATTATGTCTTATTTTCAATGATCTATCATAATTAGCCCTTTCCTTCCAAGCCTTAACCCATTAGCAGATGACAAAATTTTGGAATGTTCCAATTTGAAAGGTGTTGCAGACAACAATTTAAAGTTGCTGAAATTTTAAAAATCTTTCCATTTTGTGTAGGAAAACATTGTGGAAAATGTAGAAATTGCTTGTCACAAGCAATTTCTTCATTTTCCACAATGTAGAAATTGCTTGTCACAAGCAATTTCTTCATTTTCCACAATGTTTTCCCAAGCCTTTTCATATGATGGAGTCAAAAGGCGTCACTGTGCAGTAATGGGTTAAGTTATAAATTAGAAGCAGGCTACCGGGGCAAAGAGTATGAGAAGTAAAAATAAATTGCTCAGAACTAATCCTATCAAACAAATTCCTCTAAAATCATACAAAGATCAAAATGGGAATTAAAACAGCATTTGAGACCCATATTCCTTTCAATGTTGAATCAATATTGAACTTAACGGCACACACAGGAGCAATTTTTAGACAAAATTCTCTAGGAACTGTATACAAGTCTTTTGCAAAAACTGCTTTGAATTATCCAGGTTTTGATGTACACCAGTGTTTTCCCCAGCCTAATAAGCTATATCAGCCCCACTACAGCTTCATGTAAATTTATGTAATGCCCCTACAGCTTCAAAATTACCCCTACAGCTTAATTTCTCCAAAATGGTCACCAAATAGAGACATTAGAGTTATTTTGTGTCAAAAACTGATAAATAATGCATTCTTATATATTAATATATGACAATTCTGTGTAAAAACCATCATGGGAAAAGAAGAAATTGCTCAAATTGATGTCAATAAAGAAAGGATTGGAGTACAATATAGCACAGAAAATATTGAGACAAACAGAGAAACAGCTGGTTATCAGCAGTTTCTTCTTTTGTCTCAATGTCTTCCCAAACCATTTATGTGAGGGACATCAAAACCAGGCCCGGTTTCTCGAAAAAACTTAAGTACTTTCTCATGCTCAAATCTGAGCACCATGCTCAAATCGCACGAAATCCACGTGAACTTCCATCGAATACCCTTCAACGTTGGAGAGTATCCCTTTGAATTTGAGCATGTTCTCATGAGAATATACTTAAGTTTTTTCGAGAAACCGGGGCCAGGTCTTGTTTGGGAAAGAGTTAAGCCCCTTTTTCAGTGATGATGCACATCTCAAAATGGCCACATTATGGGTAAATGTGTAACGTTAAAATATCATGAGAAAACTGTACCATATGGCTGCTAATTAATTCCTAATAGGGAACGTTTTTATGCACTTAACCGTGACGTAATTTCGGACAAACAAAACTATTTCGTAGGTGTTGTTATAAAATCTCGGAACTATGGCTTGATTCAAGCCAGGAGCAGAGGTGATGCAGTGGTAACGCGCTGGACTTGAAACACAGAGGTCACTGATTCGATCCCCCGCTTCTCCTTTCTTTCGGATGAGACTTTAAATCGAAATCCCGTCTTCATATGACCTTAGCTGTTGAGTGGGACGTAAAACTCCATACAATCCAATTGATTCAAGCCATACTTACAAGATTTTATAAGAACACAGACACTGTTTATCAAAATAATGTTAAACTCAGTCTATTTTTAGCGAAAAATTAATTGCAATTTGATACCCACCTTTATATGTGTGAACCACATATTATTCTCATGTATCTGCCTCATATAGGTTGAGTGTTTAAATCCGATATACAAGCACAGCAGAATTCCGGAAACATTCAACACAAACTGCTGAATGCTCATTCCAAACACAGTTATCCCCTCTTTATTTGTGTTACTATTTTTAGTAACACCATTCCTCTGATACACGCTCTGTTTGTAGCGTCCACCTTTACGTCTCCTGACTTCAGTCATTGCGACCATTTTATATCTTGATGCTTGATTAACTGTTTCTAAGAAGCTTAAATTGTTGACACACTAAGATAGATCTAGTCCTTATTCTGTATTATTTGGCTATATAATAGAAATGTTACTTATTAACCCTTTCCCAAACAAGACCTGGTTTTGACGTCCCTGAGCGAATAGGCTTGGAAAAACATTGAAACAAAAGAAGAAACTGCTGATAATCAGCAGTTCTTCTTTTGTCTCAATATTTTCCATGCTATATTTCTCACAAATTCTATCTTTAATAACATCTATTTGTCATTTGTGACAGTTTTTGACGTGGATCACCCTAAAATTCTGTCGTTTGGGAAATGGTTAATCAACCCATTCCCACACAATGACACCTTTTGACGAACCACAAGAACAATGACTTTAGAAAACATTGAGCTAAATGAAGAAAATGCTTGTTACAAGCAATTTCTTCATTTCCCACAATGTTCTTTTTACCCAACAGACTAAAAAAATGAAAAATTCCATTCACTTGAAATCGTCCTCTGCAACACCTTTGAATTTAGAACAGTCTAAAATATTGCTGTCTAGGAATGGACTAAGGCCTGATCACATTGGCTAATCACTGCAAGAAGTAGGGATAAGGTCATCTAAGAACCTGGGGCCCATATTTTCAACGACATTACAGTCACATTTTGGTGTAAATTGTGTAACAAAACATCTGATTGCACAAGAAATCTGATTGGGCCAATCAGGGTTGTTGTTACAAGTAATTACGCAAAAAGTAATCGAATGATCATTGATAATACGGGCCCCTGATGTGGATGTGAATTTTTGTGTGACTGGACCTTAATAGCTAACAGAGACAGTGAAAATACTGATAACCATCATTTTCTCCTTTTGCCTCAATATTTTCTGCACTATATTGTACACAAAATCCTGAGCTCTCCAGCAACATCCATTTGTCATCTGCAGCAGCTTTCTAAATGGAACAGTACATATTTTTATCATTGGGGGAAAGATTTCAGATTTTCATACAGCTCAACTAGTATTCAGCAGAGAGCACTACTACAATGACCAATGTCACAATATAATTATTTGTAAGCAGATTTAGTTTTAATGTCACTAGGTCATTGCTAACTTATTAACCCTTGCTTACTTGAAACGACTCTAATGTCAGTACAAAACTAGTCTTAGCGTATTTAACCCGTAACGAAATGGCAAAATTTTGGTGTTCAAATCCAAAAATGTTGCAGATGACATTTTAAGTGACTGAAACTACATATTTTGATCTTTCAGGCATACGAAACATCATGGGAAATGAAGAAATTGCTGGTCACAAGCAATTTCTTAATTTTCCACAATGTTCTCTAAATTTCTTCATTTTCCACAAAGCTTCTTCAGGCCTTTTGTCGTTGAAGCCTTTATCTTGTAGGGTGTCAAAGGCCTCAATATGTGGGAATGGGTTAACCCTTTCCCAAACGACAAAATTTTAGGGTGATCCAATTTGAAAGCTGCTGCAGACGACAAAGTGGATGTTACTACAGGTAAAATTTGTAAATAATACAGCTCAGAAAACATTGAGGCAAAAGGAGAAACTGCTGGTTATCAGCAGTTTCTTCTTTTGTCTCGATGTTTCGATGTTTTCCAAAGCCATATCTATTAGGGACGTCAAAACCAGGTCTTGTTTGGGAAACGGTTAAGAAGTATGATAGCTCATTTGAATCCTCTTTGTGAAAAATTTTCCATTGGGGACGTCAAAAAACTACATTGCTTTGGGAAAGTATTAAAGTTATTATTGTTTTCTACCTTTGAAGAAGGGTAAAAGACAAAAAAAGATTGCAATATTAATCTGTTTGACTGATTTTACTGTGCCTGGGGCATTAAAAATATTGTCATGGTAAAAATTTTCATTTCATCATTACATTGTTATCCTTTTCCCTAAAAATAATAGCCCTGGTTTTGAATATGTAATTGTACAAAAATAAAGATATGGCACTGATAAACAGGATTTTCTTCATTTTTATCAATGTTTTCCCTGGCTTTGATTCAGGACTTCAAAACCAGGACATGCTGGAAAATTGGTAAAAATAAAAGGGTTAAAATAACTTATTTGTTGATTCAAAGATTGCTTAGAACTTTCTCACTTATTCCTAATCTTAATGGCATAAACATATTTTTTTCTCAATCTTTTTACACAGTACCATTTCTTAGGAAGTATTGATATGCATCACACACCCTCTAATACGTAATCTTTGAACGAGTCGATTTCCACAACAAATTGAGACTATTCAAATATGAAAGCTGCTGCGGACGACAATATCAATGTTGATCGTGAAATCATTTGTGCACAATTTAGTACGGATCATCAGCATTTACTCCTTTTGCCTCGAAGTTTTCACAAGTCTTTCCTATTAGTTGCTTCAAAAGGTGTAGCTGGGAAAGTTAAAGGTTCACAAAAGCACATAATCAGAGTACTTTAAGTACTCCATGCCTAAAATTCCAATAATCTGTAAGTGACATATTGTGGCCAGGTTACATGTACAAAGTCTCTATTACAGTTCAATACTGCCAGCTCACCACCAAATACCAACAATTTAGCCTCTTCCCAAACTAGACCTGGATTTGACATTTCTAATGGAAAAGGCTTGGGAAACATTAAGGCAAAAGAAGAAAATGCTGAAAGTCAGCATTTTCTCCTTTTGTCTCAATGTTTTCTTGGCTTTATAATTCACAAAAGCTTTCTTTATCAACATCATTTTTTTTGTCTGCAATAGCTGTCAGACTTAGTCTTACTGGAACACCCCACAATTTTACAGTTTGCGAAAGGGATTTAGTAAAATCTGGGGTATATCTATCAGCTGTGTCCCTCATTGGGTTTTTTTTAATCTGAAGTGTTTTACAAAAAATTATCAATTAGAAAAATATCTATCTATTTACTCCTCAAACACATTAAATTGCACTGAAACACTTTTAATAATGTACATTTTTTCCAAGCACATCCAAATTTCCCAAGAAATTCTAAATTATAATCCCATAAATGGTCACAAAAACATGTTATCAAACTACTTAAAGTACTTCACTAATCTTTTGGTTACACATTCTTTGCTTACATGTAAAAATTTTCTTAGAAATTCTAAATTTTAATCGACTAAACATTCACAAAAGCACACAATCACAGTACTTAAAGTACTCCAATAATCTGTTAGTGGCATATTGCAGTCTTACATGTACAAATTCTCCAATACAGTTCAATACCTCCAGCTGACTATAACCAATACCAACAAAAACAGCCCTAATCTCCTAATTCGGCATAAATACTTAATACACAACAAGAAAAAATCACTAACAATACCGATTCTCAGTTTCCAATACAAGGTTTATGCATTCACAGATTTTCCCTTTCTATCAGTTCTACTAAGATGTGTTAGGGAGAAAAATCTATCGATATTACTTCAGTTTTCCTTCTGTCAGTAACAGAACGATCCTTCCCTCTCATTGCACTCTTTATCCTTCTTAACCCATTCCTATCTATTGACGCTTTTTGACGCCTTACAAGAAAAGGGCTTTGGAAAACATTGTAGAAAATGAAGAAATTGCTTGTGACGAGCAATTTCTTCATTTCTCACAATATTTTCTACAAGGAAAAACCAAAACATGTACCAATTTCTGTCACTGTTAGGGAGAAAAATCTATCGATATGTAACTTCAGTTTCCTTCTGTCAGTAACAGAACGATCCTTCCCTCTCATTGCACTCTTTATTCTTCTTAAGTTTTAGCCCTTTCCCAAGTTGGGCGGGAAATCAAATAGGTGAATTTGTCATGTCCCAGGTTTTGACAGCCCAAGTTGAATTAATTTAACAGTTTCAGCATGGTGAAGGCTGTCGGACATGTCTGATGAAATTTCCTTCAGTCTGATAATTTTCTAGCTTCTGAAGTCCCCATGTCTGACACTAATTTTGATCTGTAAGATAGGGATTAGGGAATGATGGTTCGGTCTGACAAAATTTCATTCAGTCTGACAGATTGTCCTGAACTGTCAGACCCAATGTCTGATGATGACTTCTGGTTCTTCACCATGTCTGCAGTTTACTCCAGGCATCAGCATGGATGTTGATAGGTATAGCATATGTCTGCATTATGGTATAGAAAATATTGAGGCAAAAGGAGAAAATTCTGTTTATCAGTATTTTCTTCCTTTTTCTCAATGTTTCCTTAAACTATACCAGGGTGTCAAAAGCAAATCTTGCTCAAGTATTGGTTTACCCCTTCTCAAACAATACCAGTCCTGCTTTTGGCATCCCTAAAACAGGAAGTTTCCAGAAAACATTGAGGGAAAAGTCCAAGTGATTCACAATGCCATTAACAAACAAGACAGAGTGGTTTTGAGACCATTTTTCTGCAAACTCTTTTAACCCTTTCCCAAACAAGACCTGCTTTTGACGTCCCTACTAGAAAAGGTTTGGGAAAACATTGAGACAAAAGAAGAAAATGCTGATAATCAGCATTTTCTTCTTTTGCCTCAATATTTTCTGTGCCATATTATGCCCAAATCCTTTCTTTTTTAACATGTATTTTGTTGTATTTTGCGGCTTTCCAATTGGATCATTCAAAAATTTTGTCGTTTGGAAAAGGGTTAAGTTGGAAAAGTGTAAAATTTCACCTTTTTGATGATTACCATCACTAGCAATTTCTTCTCTTATCTAGAAATGTTTCCTAGGCTATTTACATTAGGAACATCACCAGTTCTTGTTCGGGAAAGGTTTAACCACTAATCAATAGCAGCTAGAAGACAAATTTGTGTTAGATTTATCTCCAGATAAAAATCTAATTATTTTCATCAACTCTCTGACATTTTGTTGTTATCTCCATAGCCCTTTCTCTCATCAACAAATTTTACCTCTTATCATGCAGCAGTGATGGATCCTGATGGAGTTGGGGGTGGGTTCAAATGACACCTCTTTGTGGCATAATTGTTTCGTTTTCATGACGAAATTCGGTCAAAAATTGTGTAATAATAGACACGTTTCCACTAAGACCCCCCCCCCCCTAACATAACAACCACCGGTAGTTGTCCTTAGAGGCAAAATGTGATTTTTTTAACCCTTTCCCAAACAAGACCTGGTATTGACGTCCCTAATAGAAATGGCATGGGAAAACATTGAAACAAAAGAAGAAACTGCTGATAACCAGCAGTTTCTCCTTTTGTCTCAGTATTTTCTATGTCATATTTTACACAAATTCTATATTTAATAACTTCCATTTTGTCATTTGTGGCAGTTTTTTAAGAGGATTACCCTAAAAATTTGCCATTTGGGAAAGGGTTAAACAGCGAACGGTTGACTGTAAATCCAATAAAATAACCATCTTACCTGCTGTTAATGAATTCATTCAATTTTATAGTTTTTGTTCCACTTAAAACTTCGCTTTATCACTGTATGCATGCAATGCACATGTGCCGTCATTGTTTTCTCCACATTTTTTGGGAGCCTCCTTTTGATAATGTCGATTTGTTACTATTTTCAGTAACAATTGTCAAACCATATCTCCGTGTATACAATGTTAATTTCCGATAAACCCATTGTTTGCCATCGGAAGTGTTCTGCGGAAACGGACTAAAACGATAATTGAAAGGAGTCTATTGGAAAACAAACCCCCCCTCTTTGTATGTTCGAACCCCCTTCACAAAAATTCTGGATTTGCGGCAGCACTGGGATAAAACACACAGGCAGTATAAAATAAGATCAGACTGCACAAATATGCATGCTGATCTTATTCTATACTGCCTGTCAGTCTTGGAATGTTCAAAGATCACATGCCAATAATCTACAAGCTATTGTTTCATTACATTATCAAACAAAATATTGTGGAAAGAGAAGATAAATTTGTACTTGGTATCTCTCCACACGAGATCTAATCATTTTCATCAAGTCACTGACATTCTGTTGTTATCCTCATAGCCCATTCCCTAATAACAAAATTTTAATCATACCTCTTATCACAATGAGATTAAACTAACCAGGTTGTATAAAATAAAATCAGACAGCACGAATGTGTATGCCGATCTTATTCTATACTGCCTGCCAAAGTGACTGGAATTTTCCAGGATCAAGCTGACAATGATTTACAAGCTATTGTTTCATTATCAAGCAAAATAGTGTGGAAAGAGAAAACAAATTTGTACTCAGTATCTCTCCACATGAGATCTTATAATTTTCATCAAGGTCTGACATTCTGTTGTTATTTCATAGCCCATTCCCTCCATTGACATTAATCTCAACTCTTATCTCACTGGAATAAAACACACAGGCAGTATAGAATAAGACCAGACTGCATAAATGTACAAGCAGATCTTATTCTATGCTGCCTGCCAAAGTCTTGGCACATTCCAAGATCAGCAAAACAGTAGCCCTTTCCCAAACGACAAAATTTTAGGGTGGCCCAATTTGAAAGCTGCTGCAGACAACAAAAAAGATGTTAATAAAAATAAGATTTCTGTACAATATAGCATAGAAAATGTTGAGACAAAAGGAGAAACTGCTGATTATCAGCAGTTTCTTCTTTTGTTTCAATGTTTTCCCAAGCCTTTTCTATTAGGGACGTCAAAACCAGGTCTTGTTTGGGAAAGGGGTAGTATCCCAACTATTGTTTTGTTACCTTATCAAGCAAAATAGTATGGGAACAGCAGGCAAATTTGCACCCAGTATCTCTCATCGATGAGATCTAATTATTTTCATCAAGTCTCTGACATTTTATTGTCATCTCCGTATATTCATGAGCTTCATCAGAAAATCCTAACACAATCAGGCCTGGAGAGTATTAACCCTTTCCCAAACAAGACTTGGTTTTAAAGTCCCAAACACAATTGGCTCGGGAAAACATTGAGACAAAATTAGACAATGCTGATAATCAGCTTTTTCTCCTTTTGTCTCTTTTGTACATTAATCATATCTTTATCAAGAACCATTTTGTTGCCTGCGGCAGCTTTCAAAATGGAATAGTCCAAATGTTGGCTGTTTAGGAAAGCTTCACCAGAAAATCCTAATACAATCAGGCCCCAAGTTTATCAAATTCCAGCCTGCTATAATGTGATGGCCTTGATTGAACCGACAAAGCTCATGGGCTGTAATAAAGAGACTTTGTTATGAAAAATTTGCCTTTACTTTAGCAAACAAACATGCTATTTACTTTAATTTTCAATCAAATATTTAATTCGCTATATTGTATCATAATAGCACCTGCGGCTGCCATATTCTCCGATTTATTTTGATACTAAGATCTTCTATCAGTTCCTTGTTAAGGTGGTGTACCCTTAATGAGATTCGCACGATGTCTGGGAATTAGATCTATTCAGGCGATGTTGAAAACATTCCGCGGTGGGACTTTCCACTGCAAAATGTTTACGAGCACACACGAATAAGTTTGGATATGTAACGATGCCGCTCGAAAAATCCAATGTTTTATGAATTTCAAAATGGCTACATTGCGGGTATTCTACCTTAAAGCTGTGAACATCCATCAATAGTGATTACCTGTATATCACAAATTTTCTCAGCTTCGAAAAGAAATTTAGCGTAACACTTGGTTATTGACAAATGCATTACCTGGGAAAGCATACAATTCACTAAGTGTTTTCATAAAGACTTACAAGTTACCTTAATATTTGTGAACCACATCCAGTTTTCATGAATGGTTGCCATGTAAACAGAATGTATATAACCCAGAATCACCATGGCGATGATCCCTATAGTAACATTCAGTACAACCAGGAGACCATCGATCGAGAAATCGTTGTCGTCTTCAAACAAGCTGCCAGGGTCACTGTGCTCTGATTTGTGTGCGGATTTCTTTTTGGGTGGACTCTCCCTTTTCTGTGACGCAGATTTTCTTGCTCGTAGTTCTGGCATTGTTTTGTCCTGTAAAGAAACAATGTTGACCCTTTACCAGAGAGCAAACTTCAAAGGCAAGGGAGTCACATTGACCACCAAACTCTTATGCCCTGGAAATATCCTGAGTGTAGTGACATCTTTGAACCGACATACACGCCTGTTTCCATCATCGGAAATATCACAACCATAAAACCTGAGTGTTTCGATTCACTACAAGAAATGCTCTTTAACCCTTTCCCAAACAAGACCTGGTTTTGACGTCCCTAATAGAAAAAGGATTGGGAAAACATTGACACAAAAGAAGAAACTGCTGATAACCAGCAGTTTCTCCTTTTGTCTCAATATTTTCCTTGTCATATTTTACACAAATCCTATCTTTATTACTGATAACATCCATTTTGTCATTTGTGGCAATATTTGAAGTGGGTCACCCTAAAATTTTGTCGTTTGGCAGCACCTAGTAAGCCTTTATTTAGTATAGGAAAGTTTGTTTGTTCAATCCGATCATCTTCTCACTATCACAAAATATTATGTAACTTAGTTTTTCAAGTAAACAGATAATCTGCCCAATTTTTCGTTTATAAATAAGAGCCATATTTTAGTGTATTCTTCAACAAAAATGCAATTGCTTGGAGATGGGTAAGGCAGTCTGCTACAATGGCCTAAAGTTGAAATTTGCACTGTAGAAGTGGTCCATTTACATCACGGCGTTCACCCAATTTCAAGATATGAACACTCTTGAGATCAAACAGAACATCATTTTAACTAGATCTATGTTAACACCAAAAGCAACCAAGGGCGGATCTAGGGGTGGGGTCAGGGGGTCATGACCCCCTGGAATTGGCCGAAAACTGAATTTTGACTATATAACTTTACATATATTTAACACATTTTAAGCCATCATTTGGGCTTTGACCCCCCCCCCCCCCCCCCCCCTGGAAAAAATCCTGGATCCGCCCTTGGCAACTTTAAATCTAACACTGACCTGCAACATTCATATCTAGAAATCAGGTGAACTCATTGATGTAAATGCACAAGATCTTCAGTGCAAATTTCAACTTTGTTCCATTTTAGCAGTCAGACTGCATTACCCATCCCCAACCCCAAACAATTGCATTTTCGTTGAAGAAAAATAATAATGTTGGCTCTCAGTTAATGAAAGATAGGCAAGATTATCTTTTTATTTGAAAAAGTTACGACATATTTTGTGATAGTGGGAAGATGATCAGATTTAACTTAGAAAAATCCCTTGATTAGATCTAGATTTATAAATATTAAATAGATCTAGATCTATATGACTGAGTAGATCTATAAGGAGCTAAGAGTCAAATAATAGACCCCTATGGTCAATACAAATACAATTGCATTCTAAAAACTAAAATCACTGAAATGGTACACTTAGATTGGGCAAGAAGGGATTCTTTAGAACTAGATTCTAGTTGCAATAATGTAACCGAAACCTTTTTAAATTATGATCTGGGTTTCACAAACCAATACCCATCATCAAGTTTGTGGCTACGATATCGCAGCTACTTTACTTTAGAACCCCATTCCCACCAGCAGTGGATCCAGGCAAGCATCCACAATCTTTTCTACCAAAGATATTTGATACTTTCAACATTTCATCACATTTTAATTAAATCATCAAAAGATCTAAATGTTGTCAACTTTTTTGAGTTTGCACAAGTTTAAAATTTTGTCGTTTGGGTAAAGAGTTAAAGTGCACTTACTTTTCTTTTCTTTGAATATATTGCGTGAAAATCAAATGGATGTATGAGTAACACGTCGTCTGATGTTAAAACACATGCTGTTTCCCAGATGTCTTATCAGTTTTATTAAAACTTCTGAACTTTCGGTTTTGATCATGGGTTATTGGAGTAACCTCCCTTTGAAGTATAAAGGGATGTAACTGAGTTTCCCTTGCTGGAAAAATGCAACAGTTGTCTCCCTTTAATTAATACCAGACGGCAAAATAATCCAAATTCAAAGATGATGCAGACGACAAATTCAAGTGAGTGGAATTCCATATTTTTCTCTATATCTTTTTGGAAAGAAAATATTGTGGGAAATGAAGAAATTGTCTGTCACACGTAATTTCTTCATTTCCTCAATGTTTTCAAAATCAATGCTCTTTTCTTCTAAGTCGTCAAAAGCAGCTAATGTACTCACGGTGTATAATCACGTGACTCAGAAATTCCGATAATCTTCAAAATCTTTTTTTTAATACTAGACCAATTTGAATTCGGTTTAAAGCAGAGAAGGTCGGAAAGTGCCAGGGATAAGCTGGGCGTGTTGGATTTTTGAAAAATCAACTGATAAAAAAGTTATTGAAGATAAACCAAAATTTTGATTTATCTTCAATAACTTTTTTATCAGTTGATTTTTCAAAAGTCGACCACGTCCACCTAATGCATGACGCCTATCCACATTCTCCGCTTCAAACCGAATTCAAATCGGTCACATAGATCTAGATCTATTGACAATATGATTGAAGATTTTCTGAAAATATTGTATCACGTGATTATCCACCGTGGTAATTGACGGGTTTAAAGAAAAGATAATGATGATGATTACTAGTAACCCATTCCCCAACTCCTGAATATCTCTTGGCAAGACTACAAGGTCACAAACACAGGGGTGCTCACCACGACAAAGACAGTTACCATACAGGCAATCAATGCTCTCCGAACGCCGACTGCGATGGCTTAGCCATGTGAGAACAAAGCGAAATGGATACATTTCAGCACAGAAATATTTGATGGAAATTACAAAAAATTGGTTAGATTTGTTGGATTATATCTAGATCTATAGATCTTATTTTTGCCTCAATGCTTTCCAAATGATTTCTTGATAGATATCTACAAACATTAAAACAAAACTAAGTTTTTCTTTTCTTTTATTGTTCAACCCTGCTTCTTACATTTTTACGATGTCACGTTGTGTATAATTTTAGCTTCCTGAAATGGCAAGATGAAGTTTCCTGTACATCATTTGCCAGCAACACAATGGAATGGTGAATCCTTCTTCAACACTACAAAATGTTAGCCATGTGATAGGCCTACCAAGGCCGGGTGCCGACGAAAAAATTAGATCTAGTAGATTCTAGATCTATCTCTAAATCAATGAAAAATAGAATGAAATGAAAAAAGAAACGTTTCAACTCGTCACATACCTCTTCATTTCCTAAACAAGATCTGGTTTTGACCCAAGGGCGGATCCAGGATTTTTTGCCAGGGGGTCTAAGCCCAAGATTTTTCCAGGGGGGGGGGGGGTCAAAGCCCAAATTATGGCTTAAAATGTTGTTGAAATGACATTTCACATTTATTTCATTTTTTTAAAGTATGTCTTGATGCAAAGAGTGTTTATTCTAATGCGTAGAAACGCTATCAGTTTTTTTAAAGTTGTTATCTATACTGACTTCCATAAGAAACGCCTCACTCCTATAAAATGTCCGATTTTTCAGTATGTCAGATTTGAAATTACCAAAACTTATTTACATATGTAAATTTGATTATTTGTTGTTTAAAAATGATGGTAGAGAATTTAGGAAAGTGTTACAGTTTAGAAAAATAGCACATTTAAAAAGAGCGGTATCAGAATTTCCATTAAAAAACGGTAGCGTGTTGTTCAAACTTCACTTATGACAACAACAGGTACTACAAAACGTCTTATCTGGCAACCACAATATGAGAATGCTAAATGCGATGTCGATCCTAACGTCACAAACCTAAAACGCATATGACGTTAACGTGAGAAATCTTCTTGCATAACAGGCGTAACATGACGTCTTTTTTACTTTGACCGATTTGAAAATGTTCCTGTAACTCAAACTCGTTGATCAAGGTGCCTAATAGTGCAATACAAAACGTCAACACATCTAATGGCTTGTTTTTTATCTTCCCGTATTCGAAAATGGCTTATTTACAAGCTCGTTTTCCCGAACAGTGTATCTATTTCAAACGTTACTTGCAACAACAACAGTTGCCATAAAAATACTTTTTTGGCTACCATAGTAACTCAATAGTAACAGTAACGTCGATCCCAACGTCATAAACATGAAACGTGCATGACGTTGACGTGAGGAATTATCTTGTTTTACATACGTTACACGGGGCATAGTTAAGCATGGTTAATCGGTAAAAGTTTGCCAAAACCTAACGCGTTGATCAAAACACAGAAATGAGAAACACAAAATGTTACAATGACTGGCGACTTGTTTTTGCATTCCTTACAGTCGAAAATAGGCATAAAACAAGCTCCCTTTTCAGAATTTAGCCTTGGTATCTTTCAATACGGATGTATCATTAGAACATCTTTAAAATCGTGATTGCCTATCCGCTAACGCATGTTACTGTGTAAAATGTGACCAATTTCACCACGTGGTATACATACGCGACGCGCACGTAGAAAACGTAACCAGGCACCGGAAATGGATATCTTGGTGAATAGAAACGCACGATTTTTTTATTTGACGTGATTGTCGGTCAAAATGACTATAAACAGTATATATCTTACTGATTTTGTAATAGGCATAAGGAATATAACGACAAATTTCACTGGAGCGTTTCTTATGGCAGTCAGTATATAAGTGAAAGATAGCCTTCAAAGTTGAGACCGAAATGAAAAATTCTATATAAATCTGAACTGTTGTCCACAACAATTGGTTTGATTCTAGCACAAAAATACATAATTTTTATTTCTTGTATACGGTTCAATATTTTGGCCTGAAATTTTCAGAATTTTCATAAGAAAACATGCTCTTTCAGATAGAATAAAAGTAAAATTTATGTACAAATAATTGTGAAATGACCCCCGACCCCCCCCCCCTTCTAGATCCGCACATGTTGACCTAACATTTTATGTGCTGTAACAAACCTATTTTTTTTACATTATTAATACTTTTGATGTAGTCTAATCCTTATTGACTGTTATTGTGGCCTGCAACTCAATTACTCATGTCAAATTAAAATGGTCTAGTCTTGGCCGTTTGGGAAAGTGTTGGTACTTTCCCCAACAATGCTCATAATACATGCATACATACATTTATTACCTGGCTTGTAGGTCTAATGATTTTTTTTTCAAACTTTGGTTTAAAATAAACTATAGTACCGGTATATCAAATTCCATCCATCGAATTATGGAGTGAAAATGAGGAGTGTAGGACAAAACCCCACCAGGACAAAACCCCACCAGGACAAAACCCCCTCGGACAAAACCCCACCAGGACAAAACCCCATCAGGACAAAACCCCACCAGGACAAAACCCCACCAATATATAAAATATAGTAGAACTATAACAAATTTATGACATAGGAAAAGATATTTGGTAAGGAAAATATTTTTGAATATAAGAAATTTGATTATGTTTCACAATTTATTACTGTATAATTTAATTATTTATTTGAAACTTCAAAAAAATTGATCTAGATCTATATTGTATTTGTGTATTTATTGTATTTTAAAAGCATTATTTTTTCATACTTATTTTCCAATCTGTGTTTATTGAAATATCCAAATAAGGCAAAATTGCTTGATAAATGGAAACCATTGTGGGAAAAGGAGAGGTTACTGGGAATAAGATGAAGCCAAATATTATCTTGACATCAAGTTTTTGTCACCGAAATATAAGTCATTGGGCATGCATAATATCATTCCCTTATCTACGAAATCAATTATCACCTATCATAATTAGGACAATAGATGACATCAGAAGACTTAACGCCTCAGAAGAAAGTAACACTTCTGATTTTAAATAAGCTTATTCCCATGAATCATTCTTATTAATTTTTATCAAAGGCATTATTCAAATGAAACTTTTTTGGGAAAAAATCATATTCATGATATTCAGGGATTACTTCTTCATTCATTATCAATTTATGATTTAGCAATAAATAGTTTTTTTTGTTCCAAATGCAAATTTTTATTCTTCAAAAAAAAAAAAAAAAAAAAAAAAAAAAAAAAAAAAAAAAAAAAACTTCAAAAAATCATAAATCTAAGAAAATTTTAAAAATAAATCAATGATAATATATAGGGTAAGGAGGGGCAAAACGCCCAGGTGGGGTCAAACGCCCACCCCTATTATTTCGTCACTCATTATGTCAATTGATATTTGTCTTAATTTTACACTTGAAGTATTCTTTTAGAAAGATGCCCATGAAATGTTTACATCTAAACGTCATTCAATTATCAGTATGCGAATGGTTGTTTATTTTGCATATGTTTGATCTAATTTAATGAAAAAATTCTCTCCCCTGATACAATATGGAGTACACGTATTTTTGTTGACCTCTGGATTAGATGCAAGAAATTCCAAAATTTACACGGTAAGAGGACTCTTTCATACCTGACGATGCAATTCAGAGGTTTATCAATATAGCATGGCAGATCGGGACACTCACAAAGTTAACATTGAAGAGAAGACTAGAGAAAAAAGGAAGAAAGGTAGCAGTAGCGGTGACGAGTACCCCACCCGCAAACAATACAAGGCAGGAGGCGCGGCAGAGGGTCAAAATATTAAAGCTGCAAATATCAGTATTAGCGACGTTCTTCAAGAAGCTAATACGGTACTGTTTGAAGACAATACAGTGTTCGTTGAAAATACAGCCGAGACAGAAAAAGTGAGTGAAAAGGAGAAAACTGTAAGTAAAGAAATAGAGATTGTTAAATGCCCCAAACCACACACGAACAAATCATTAGAGACTAAATCAGTTTCACAAACTCATACTATGGAAAGTAAAAATACACCCAAAGATACGCCGAAAGAAAAGCCGAAAGAAAAGCCGAATCAACAAAAGAGCCAAAATAAATCTCAAAATATGTCGTCTGCTACTACAAGTAAAACCCAACCGGACAAAAAGGATGGAACGCAGACAGATAAGAATGTGACAAGCGGAGCTATGTCTGCACCCAGCAATGCTGACATAATGTTGTTCTTGAAAAATCTTCAGCAAACGCTTGGAAATAAGATAGACAATATAGAGACAAAATTGAAAACACTGGACCAACTTGAAGTAAAGGTAAATAGATTTGAGGTTGAGATGAACAAAATGCGAGCAGACATACGCAAAATCCATGATGATCAAGACTGTAAGATTAAAGAGATTGATGAGAGATTAACAGGTGCCGAGTTCGCAAATAGTGAGACTCATGACAAGATTCTGGAATTAGAAAGTGAAAACCAAAAGTTAAAGGATAGTCTAGTGTACGTTCAGTCTCAGTCAATGAGGAATAATCTCATCTTCTGCAACATTGAAGAAGAAATCGTTGACGGTACAGAAGATACGGAGGAGGTGCTGAGAAAGTTCATGGTCGAGAAAATCAAAATCGCACAGGATATAGTTGATAACATACAAATTGAGAGGGCACATAGAATGGGGAGATCTCATTACAACGGAGGTTCTCCTAGCACAGACCCCAGGAAAATCGTCTGCAAATTCGCCTTCTATAAAGATAAGGAGAACGTGAGAAAGCGGAGAAGTGTCTTAAATAAAACGCCGTATTTCCTGTATGAACAGTTTCCACCGGAAGTGGTGGAAAAACGTAAGAAGCTTCAGCCAAAATTGAAATCGGCTTTAGATGCTGGCAGCAAAGCTTGGCTAGTATATGATACCCTCTACATCGACGGAAAGCCCTGGAAGAAGGAATAGGTAAACGCGGAGGATGGACTTAGAGTATTAGTTTGGAACTGTAACGGACTCAGTGAAGATAAAATTGTAAATCAATGCTTTTTAGATAAGATTAGTAATAGCGATATTGCGATCTTATTAGAATCATGGACGGATGAATATTCAGATATTGACTTAATTTCTCACAATTGCCATAACTTTTACAGAAAATTCAAACATAAAAAGGCAAGGAGAAATAGCGGAGGAATTGTTGTCTATGTAAAACACAATATAAGCAGATATGTTTCGTTTGAAAAAAAATTTCTTGATACCATTATCTGGATAAAAGTAGATAAAGATCTATTTTGTGCAGATAATGATGTATATATTTGTGGAGTATATGCATGGCCAGATAATTCTCCTGCAGCAAATATTCACAATGTTAATATCTTTGACCAATTGCAAGAAGATATTTATCATTATGAACAAAAGGGCACTGTATTTCTAGCTGGCGACTTTAATGCCAGGGTAGGCGTCAAAAGCGATTTTATTGTTTGTGATAAAAGATTAGAAGATTTTGATGATATTGACTATATTGCCGATAACCCTCCAAGTAGGGCCTCACATGATAAAACAAGTAATGCACGGGGAAATCAATTATTGGATTTATGTAAATCAACAGGGTATTTATTAGCCAATGGTAGACTTAGCCATGACAGTGACGATGGGTCATTTACATATTACAGTAGAAACTCGTGCAGTACAATTGATTACTTATTGTTAAAACAAACTTCTTTTCCCATGATAGAATCTTTCAGGACGGGTCTATTTACCGAATTTAGCGACCACGCCCCACTTGAAATTACATTTAAAGCGTCTGTAAGCAGTGGCTTATTAGATAACGAATCTGTCAAAGTAACATTTAAATACAATAAAGAATTAACTGAACAATATAGACGCGGATTAATCGGCAATTTAACAAAGTTCAATGAAATTGTCCAAATACAAAGTACTTCTTCTGAAAACATAAATTCAATAGTTCAACAATTTTCAGAAACTATCAGAGAAATTGCAGATCCGCTTTTCAAAAAAGAATTTATTGCATCCAAAACACAAGGTAAAAAAAATAAATGGTTTGATGAAGATTGTTGGAAATTAAGAAAAGCATACAAAAAATCACTAGGCGAATTTAATAACAATAAGAATGACGAAAATCGTACGAAATTATGTCAATCCAAAAAAGAGTACAAAAAACTTATCAAAAGTAAAAAGAACCAATTTAAGTTAAATCAAGCGGCCACTTTCAAAAATCTAAAAAATAAACAGCCAAAACAATTTTGGAAATTTTTCAAACGTAACAAAAAGCAGGTTGAGTCCGATATTAAAGTATCTGAATTCAAAAATTATTTTTCCACTTTATTCAATGATGTGAAAAATAACAGCTTTGATGAATATGAGTTCGAAAATATTCCTCTAAATATAGACAAAAATACTTTTACAGAATTAAACGAGACCATTACTTATACCGAGGTAGAATCGGCCATTAAACGATTAAAAAAGATAAATCGGTTTGTCCGTCGGATAATTTAATCAATGAATATTTTATAGAATCATGCGATATCCTTTGTGGACATATTACAACAATATTTAATAAAGTGTTTAATTCAGGCCATTTCCCGGAAAATTGGGCCAGAGGTTACATTATACCCTTACATAAGAAAGGTGACATAAATGACCCAGGTAATTACAGGGGGATAACTCTTCTCAGCAATTTTGGAAAACTTTTCGCGAGTGTCATGAATGCGCGTATAGAAAACTGGTATAATAAAAACAACATTTTGTCGGATAACCAATTTGGGTTTAGAAAAGGTAGAAGTACCATCGATGCAATATTCGTGCTTCAAAACCTCATTGAAAGCTTTCTGTCAAAAAATAAGCGACTGCATTGCGCATTCATAGATCTGAAAAAAGCGTTTGACTCAATTGATCGGAAAGCGTTGTGGTATAAATTGTTTAAAATGGGATTCGACGGCAAAATTTTAACAATATTTAGATCAATGTATATGCACGTGAAATCATGCATTAATTACAATAATTCATTATCCGATTTTTTCGAAATTTCGATAGGTCTATTCCAAGGTCAAAATAATTCACAGGCACTTTTTGCATTATTCCTTGAAGATTTAGAATTATTCTTACAAGATGGCGATAAAAAAGGATTTACATTTTTCGACATTTGTATAATCGTATTATTGTTTGCAGACGACATGGTCATTGTAGGGCACTCAGTGGCAGATTTACAAGATAGTCTAAATAAGTTAAAAATGTATTGCGACAAATGGGGGCTTGAGGTCAACACTTCAAAAACTAAAATAGTCGTGTTTCGTAAAAGGGGGCCAATCTTAGATTCTGAAAAATGGTATTTTAACAATGAGGAAATCGAGGTGGTGGATAACTTTAATTACTTGGGAGTAACATTCAACTATACAGGCTCGTTTGCATTAAATAACCAATGTATCAAGGGAAAATCTTTGAAAGCAATGCATGTTCTTTATAACAATATCAAAATACATAAAGTTAAGCCAGATGTTTCTCTTGATCTATTTGATTCGTTTGTTGGGGCTATACTTAGCTATGGGAGTCCGGTATGGGGATTTCATAAGTCAAAAGACCTTGAACAAGTTCATCTCAAATTCCTAAAACGTATTTTAGGAGTAAAAGTAAGCACCAGCAATGCTGCTGTTTACAGCGAACTAAATAGATGTCCATTGTATGTCAAACGGTATGTGCAAATAATCAAATATTGGTTAGGTTTAGTTAATTCAGACAATATCATAATACGAACTGTGTATGAAGATGCAGTGGATAGTTTTGTTAATGGATACAGGGGCTGGCTTTTCAATGTTAAAAACCTCCTCGATACATACGGATTTTCCGATATTTTTTATAATGCTAGTTATATAAACAAGAAAAGATTTGTACCCGAATTTAAACAAAGAGTAATAGATAATTTTCACCAATCATTACTTTCAGATATATCACAAAACCAAACATTGTCAACTCTTTACTTATATCTTAAAACTGATTTTCATGTAGAACCATATCTAAGCAAATCGAACTCGTTTAAAATAAGAAATGCTATTACCAAGTTAAGAACAAGCTCTCATAATCTTTTTATTGAATCTTTAAGATATGGTAGAAATAGTAAACCCCGCCCTGAAAGAATATGTTGTTTATGTAATGCTAATGAAATCGAAGATGAGTATCATTTCATTCTAATCTGTAATAAGTATGATGACTTAAGAAAACAATTTATCAAAAAGTTTTATTATAAAAAACCAAGTATGGCCAAATTAATTTCGCTTTTGAACGAAGATCGCTCTTCCATAATTAACAATCTAGGAATGTTTCTATACTTATCGAGCAAAAGGCGAAACAGTCTTATCAATTCTGAAAATCATGAAATACAAGGCTAATCCAAAATTACAAAACATTTCCATGGAATCTACTTTTCAATACCTATTAATGATATCAAATTGTCTTTCAAGATCTTTGCTTTCCTAAACAGTTATGCCCATTCTCCAGTCTAAAACGGTTGTATACATTACATAATATTTGATAGATCTATTTGATAAAAGTTTTGTCTACTAACATTATACATGTATGTTTAACTTTGTGAGAAGAAAGTGTGTGAATGGATTATGTGTATGTGTGCGTATGTGTGTGCGTGTGTTAGTGTGTGATTGTTCCATATTGTATCAAGACCATTCAAATTGGATTTGTTAAAGACGATGTACTTGTGTGTATAAGTCTCTTTGAATAAACTTGAAACTTGATCTAATATTTGGGTAATGGGTTTTCTTGTGTATCTTATTTCAGCCCGAGTATTCAATCAACCAAAATGCATTTTATATTTATATGTCCAATTGGTCGCATACACAAAAAGATAAAAATAAAAAAATATCAACACATTTTTTTCTCTGGCCAAATTAAATCACCCACCCCCTTTGGGGCAAAACGCCTATGCTGCTTTGGGGCAAAACGCCCAGACTGGGCGTTTTGCCCCTTCCAAGGGCTAAATAGTGGGCGTTTTGCCCCTTGTATGGATAAATAGGTATTCAGAAGTACTAAAATCTTCCTTTAAACTCGAAGAATGACTAAGGTTGGTACACATGACGAAATCCATTTACATTTCGTTGTCTACAAAAGAAAAACTGGCAAAAAAGACCGACTTTTCGCGAATATATCAAACTTTTATGTCACCTGATGGATCCATGTGGGGCAAAACGCCCATGAAACGTCGATTTTGTGTTAAAATGAGACAATAAGACCATTTAATCTACTTTAAAGGGGCCTTATAAAGAACATAACATCAGTATGTTTTAATTTGACTGATATGAAGATGCTGCAGACAAAGGACAGTAACACGTAACCACTTTTATAGACAAGTAAATTATACCCAAATCTAGCCTTTACGCTTGATAAAAAATGTTGAAAATATGATAAAACCCATCCAAAATATATTTTTCCTAGTATATTGATTACAAACTAATTATATTCCTATTTTCCCCCAGATATTTTCAAAATATTTTTTTTATTTTTCATATGGGGCATAAAGCCCAGTGGTGGGCTTCATGCCCCACCCCCAAGGGCGTTTTGCCCCGAGGGTGGGGCAAAAAGGCCAAATTTCGAGAAAATTTGTTTTAACGACAGTCATTTTTTAAATCAAATGACAAAGCTGTTTTGTGTATAGACATTTGGGACAAAGGGCAAAGTTTAATTTCACATTGAAACATTTACATTATACTTTGTTTGTTTTGTGCTACAGCGCTCTTTCCTTAAGGGGGGCGTTTTGCCCCTCCTTACCCTACCATGGAATAGAAACATTAGTCCTACATTATAATAGTATTATGAGTATTAGTTCTTTCCTGTAATTTTTATTCATCAAACATCAAAAATGAGAAAAATAGAAAATAAATTATCAAAGCATAACTATTACAATACTTAATCAAATGCAAATTTATTTGTTTCAATAATAATTTATTGTTGAATGATTTGAAAATGAATAAAATATAAGACTGGTGGGGTTTTGTCCGCCTTGCCAATTTTAGTGGTGGGGTTTTGTCCGAGGGGGTTTTGTCCGAGGGGGTTTTGTCCTGGTGGGGTTTTGTCCTGGTGGGGTTTTGTCCGTACCCCGAAAATGAGATACTTGTGGGAAGCAGAAATTTCTACCTGGAATGTCGAAAGCTATAACATGTTGTTGTTGTTGTTGTTGTTGTTGTTGTTGTTGTTGTTGTTGTTGTTGTTGTTGTTGTTGTTGTTGTTGTGTGTGTGTGTGTGTGTGTGTGTGTGTGTGTGTGTGTGTGTGTGTGTGTGTGTGTGTGTGTGTGTGTGTGTGTGTGTGTGTGTGTGTGTGTGTGTGTGTGTGTGTGTGTGTGTGTGTGTGTGTGTGTGTGTTTTTCTTAATCAAACGATTAGTCAATGGAAAAAACACACATGGAAAACGAAAAAAGTGCAATATCATCTTGTAACCAGTATGGTTATTTAACTGCCATAAATTAAATGTACAATTAATTAATGCTTGTAGCATATGGCGGCGGTCTAAGTAAGCGATTACAGTTTTATGGTTATTTTATGGCCCTGTGCGCCGGACATACGGGACTTGTGGACGATTAGCATTGTCTGGTCCGGACATACTGACCACTCCGGACTGACCAGAACAAGTGGTCAAACCCTTAAATTGTGTTATATTTATTTTTATGCAAACTTTGCCAAAACATAACTTTAAAATCTTAATTGATTAAAAGGCGCTTGAAAAGATCACGGATACAGCTCAGCCTGTGCCGACGCAAAGTCTGATCAGGATCCATAATGTTCTCATTGCATGTGACCAGTGAGTTTAACCCTTTTCCAAACAAGACCTGGTTTTGACGTCCCTAATAGGAAAGGCTTGGGAAAATTTTGAAACAAAAGAAGAAACTGCTGATAACCAGCAGTTTCTCCTTTTGTCTCAATATTTTCTGTGCCATATTTTACACAAATCCTATTTTGATAACATCTATTTTGTCATTTGTGGTATTTCTTGAAGTGGATCACCCTAAAATTTTGTTGTTTGGGAAAGGGGGAAGCAACATTGATCCTGACTGTTTTGTGTGGGTGTGATAATTTGATAGACAACCCCTACAACACAATTAGGGATTGTTGTCGGCCTGATACAGGAAACTGTTTACACTGATTAATTATACTGACCACTTCCGGAATATTAAATCTGTATCGTGAGTCTTTTTAACCCATTATAGGCTACACAGAAACGTTTTTTGACGTCCCTTCGGAAAAATGCTGGGAAACATTGTGAAAAATGAAGAAATTGCTTGTGACAAGCAATTTCTTCATTTGTCACGATGTTTTCTACCAAAAAAAAAAAAAAAAAAAAAAAAAAAAAAGACAACAAAAAGTGTAATTCTTTTTGCCTTTTATCACGGTGGATAATCACGTGACTAGGAATATGATTAAACCATAAATATTTTTTGTAAATACTTGACCAATTTCAATTCGGTTTGAAGTAGAGAAGGGGAGGAATAAGCTGGACGTGGTAGACTTTTCAAAAATTAACAGATAAAAAAGTTATTGAAGAGCAACCAAACTTTTTTATCAGCTATTTTTTCAAACATCTACCGGATCTATCTAATGCGTGACGTCTGTCCACCTTTTCTGCTTCAAACCGAATTCAAATCGGACCCGTATTAACAAAATTATTGAAGACATTCTGAAATTGTTGTCTACTGTGTTCACTTGTCGCCTGCAACACCATCTGAATAAAACATACAAAAATACAATAATACAACTCAAGAATTCACTCTTTCTTGCTTATAGAAAGGGATGGATAGTCCGCATGTTTATGACTTCCGCTGGGGAATTTGGTGTAGTAAAAATAGAATTCTATTTATACACCAAACCTCTAATTTGTATAAGCGTTATTGTGACAGGTCTAAAACTTTGCTGACGATATTCCAAGCTGTTAAAATTCAAAGCAAAATTTCTGTAATTTGTGTAATGCTTTGCCGTCTACAACATCATAATATCATGAATATGTTATGCAATTAGTCGGGGTCTTAGGAACTGCTTAACAGCTATGGAAAGACATAGGCCTAGCCCTTTTTGACAGTCTGACCGAAAAGATTGGGGGGGGGCATGAGTGCAAATCAGCGATCCTTGGGTTTAAAGTTAAGCGTGGTTGAACGTCCTCTGTGACTTCGAGATAATGATTGCAACTGTGGAAATGTCAAATTGGGAACTTTTAACTTAACCCTGTCTTTCCCAAACAAGTCCTGCTTTTGACCTCCTCAATACAGAAAGCTTGGGAGAAACATTGAAACATTGAAACAAAAGAAGGTCTGTAGCATCTTTGGAGCTGGGAGAGTCCAAATATTTATCTATTATATATTCTGTATTGGGAAAGTCTGTATAACGTGTGTATTTCCCCCTGAATGTATCCCCCTACCTGTTTTGACCAGACATACAAACAAATAAACAAACAATATTCGGCTGTGAAGTTGACAGGTGAATAGATGCCGTAATCATGTTTGTTCGACCCTTGTCTTTTACAGACTCTTTTTAAGTATCAAATGTTGCAATAAAATCAATGAGAGATTGTAACGTAAGAAAAAATAATGATATACTTGACCGATTCCCAACGTCGGTGCATTTGGATGAACCAAAAAATAAAGGCTTTGGAAACGTTATTGAAATGAAGAAATTGATACTGTATGTGTAGAAATATTCGCGGGCTTCTAATTTTCGCTATATTCGCGCTGGACCAACGACCCGCGAATTCATGAGTCATAAGAAATTTCTCCCATTTTCACAATTTGTATACCAAGAAAGACCAAATATATCATTTTTTGTCTGTAACATCTTGTCTTTTTTTATTTACACTAGTCCTAACATTTTGCCGTCTATGATAGTGACGTCATTTGACTCCCCATAAGCTAAATGCTTGGGAAAACATAATGGCAAATGAAGAAAATGCTTGTGACGAGCATTTTCTTCATTTCCCACAATGGTTTTTACCACCAAAATGTAGAATTTTATTCATTTGCAAGTGCCGTCTGCAAGACCTTTGAATTTGGATCAGTCAAAATGTTGCCGTCTGATAATGGGTGGCCATACACCTGTACACACGTCAAGAACTAGTGAATTTTAAGTTAGTTCACCCCTGATGAGATTCGCGCGATGTCGGAATTATTCGGGTGACGTCGAAAACATTCGGCGGTGGAATTTCCACCGCTGAATGTTTACGACCGCGCCCGAATAGGCTCGAAAAATGTCGATGTTTTATGAATCTCAAAATGGCCACATTACGGGTATACTACCAGAGAATGATCAAATGCTGGTAATCGCATCACAACATTTGCAACGTTTGCCGTATTTTTGTCGCTTTTCTACGAAAAACTCGTAACTGCAGCTTATTTTAAGCTGCAGTTACGAGGTTTTCGTAGAAAAGCATCGATATGCTTGTTGGCTATGGGGGAATGGGAACACAGAAAATGTCAGTCATCCTCGTAACATTACGTACATGATTATAGAGTGAATAAGACTAGTTCGTATTTAACGTTTACTTGTTAAGACTAGTTAGGGAGTCACACATGGGTGTAACAAGCGCAGGTTTCAGTGACGTCCAGTTTTGACTCGACGGGATCTGAGGTTAGTCTACAGTCAAAACTCGTTATGTCGAATTTTGTGAGCCACTGAAAAAGTTCGACACAACGGAAGTTCGAATATTGAACCAGGTCAAGCTGCCATATGCGACATTTCAATACATGAATGCAAAACTTATTTGTTTCATTTTGGATTCCCTTTGGAATGTCATTCTGTCGTACCCAATACACACATGTAGGCTATACAAGCTGCAGGGGTTCAAACATACAAGTAGGTGGGTCCGTTTTCATAATAGCCTATAGCATAATTTTGCCTGAAGTTCGTAGGCGTAAATGATATAATATGACTTCAGGGGGTGGGGTTGATTCAAACAGCCCCCCCCCCCTCGATCCACCACTACCTAAATGGACAACGGTGCTTATTCAAACTTTCACGGCATTTCAAGGTCTGATCGTAGGTGTGTACGTGATCTAAGAGAAGTCAGAATTATTGGACATACAGCTTAGCTTGTTTTATGTAGGCTACCTCCGATGTTTGGATATTTTGATACGATACAATGGCAAAGAAGTTGTCACAAAGATTCGGGTTGTGTGACGATTTCAACTCTATCCCAAATTATACCTGTCAGTCAGGGCGATCCGATTAGTAATATCTTAAGATTTCAAGACTTTTCGAAAAAAAAAAAAAATGGCGATCAGCATATCCGCCTTTTTCAGATGCTTTCCATACTAACACATTCGTGGGGAAAATAATTGTACAATAATTTTGTAGATTGACAAGTCTGTAAATGTGATTTTTCTATCTGCGAATACTAAACACATATTATGCAAAACAAACTCTGGAGCAGCAGTTTTGACGATTGAGTTATGAATTATCATGTTTGTCGTCAGAGATCGGGTTTGACTGAGGGATTAAAAAAAAATCATTCAGATTTCATGTTTGGTTTGAGATTGTTAATCTGTAGTGAAAAAAAAGTTCAGTTTTTTCCCTAACGAGACCTGCTTATGAATTTTCTATGAATATGTTTTTTTCTCCTTTTGCCTTAATAATTCCCATTCTAAATTACCGGGTATACACAAATCTATGAACATCCATACCGTTGCCTGCAGAATCTTTTAAATTGGAAATGACCGATGTTGTGCCATTTGTGAAAGGTTCCCTTTTAGCAATTCTACATTGTACATTACTAGACCTGAATTTGAGGCCCTTCTTGGAAAACTTGAAAGAAATTGTTATTTTGATGCAAATTCTGTACTATGTTGTAACAATCCATTTTGCACCAGTTGGCAAGGTTTAATCCACACGAACCGATCAATGTATTGACACCGGTATTCGAAATTTTGATTTTGAGTGAGTTATTAGCATAATCGGCATTTCGCAGAAATACAAACGAAGACAAAGTTTAACTCAAAATAAGAAATTGGCGCCATATAGACACAACAGGGAATTACATGAAAAAGACCATGAGTTTCTCATTTCAAATGTCTTGACATAGAAACTTGTATGTTTGAATTGCAAGCTGTTGTAGAACATAAATATTAATAGACATACAATTGGCATAAGAATATAGCCCCCCTAGGCTACCCCTCCCCCCCAGAAAAAAAATATGCCAGGGTAAATAAGTAAATGTGAGAATCAGCGTCTTCTGTTTTGCCTCCATGTTTTCCCAACCCTTTTTGCGTAGGGACGTCAAAAGCAGTATTCGGTTGAAAGAAACAATTTTGTTTTCTATATATATTGTATGCCATTTAAAAAAATGAACTTGTACGATTTATATGCCACACGATTTCAATCTTTTCCCATGATGTTTCTCTCGCAATTACAACAGACGGAGAGATGTTGCTGTAGGTACAAGCTGACAGAATCTAGACTATTCTGATTGTTAAGCTTCTGTATTTAGACGAAATTTAGCCTTTCCCAGAAGGACAAAACTTGTGGGTACTACAATTTGAGAGCTATTGCAGGCGACAACATTAATGATCATAAAAATATGGTTTCTGTGCAAAATAGCAAAGAAAATTTTGAGACAAAAACAGAAAATACTTATTTTCAGCATTTTCCTCTTTTGTCTCAATGTTTTCCAAAACCTTTTCTCTATATTAGGGACGTCAAAATAAGGTATTGCTTAGGAAAGGTAAATGGGGTTAAACGCCCCCTTTAACTGATATGGTGATATCGCGGCGGCTGCAGCACCTAACCATGTCTACAACATTCTTACAGAGCCTCCAGCTGCTCGCCCACATAGGTTTACGATTATTTAAGCATTTGTTGGAGACTGGACGTTTGCCGCAGCCGGTGATAGAACCCAGGACCTCATGTGCGAGAGTCATATGCGCTATCAACCGCGCTGTGGAAATGGAAGCTGGCAAGAAAAGAATTTGTGTATAATGTAGCACTGCAAATATCCAGACAAAAGGAGAAAATGCTAGTCATCTTCGCTTCAATCACCCCCTCCCCCCTCTTTTTTAACCCTTTCCCAAACGACAAAAGTTTAGGGTGATCCACTTCAAAAACAGCCACAAATGACAAAATGGAAGTAACTAAAGATAGAATTTGTGTAAAATATGACATAGAAAATATTGAGACAAAAGGAGAAACTGCTGGTTATCAGCAGTTTCTTCTTTTGTTTCAATATTTTCACAAACATTTTCTATTAGGGACGTCAAAACCAGTTCTTGTTTGGGAAAGGGTTAAATACTGACGTAAAAACAGATACTGATCATACATAAAGAAAATTAAAAAAAAAAAAAAAAAAAAAAAGAATTGTAGATCTACCAAAACTGTTTTAAACATCAAATCATTATACTTTTTTGAGCTTACAACTTATCAAATTAAGAGATCACAATATACTAAATAAAGGTTTGGTGAAATCATTGTGCGAAAGGGAGAAAATGTTTACCACCAGGATATTGTCTTTTTCCACTATATCTCTTAAGCCTCTCTTACAACCCGTCGTGCGTCTTTTTAAATCGTACGTTTTAAAACTCTGCAAAATCGCACGATTTATAAAGACGCACGACGGGTTGTAAGAGCGCCTCAAAATATTGTCCAGTCAATTCTCTGCTGCGCGCAGTCTGCGTCGTGGTTGCGTCCACCAAAATCGTACGTTGCACGTGCGTGCATCGCACGACTAAACGTACGTTTTAGACGCAGACCGCACGCAGACCGCACGCAGGAGCACGTACGACCGGTTGTAAGAGAGGCTTTAGATATTAATTTTGCTACTCTTGAATCTTTCATGTCACATGTTCAGCATTTCTGAATGGCGACACTAAAATCCAACACAGAAATAGGAAATCTCTCTAAAAATGCAGTGAGTTTTTCGTTTCATCAAATGACATTTTTTAAAAAATGTGTATGTAAAAACCAGTGTCTAGACGGCATATGGGCATATACCGTATCAAATTAACAGGTCGAAATTAATCCAATCAAAACTTGATTGGATTAAAGGTTTTGTTGATAAAGCTGGCCCGGTATTCAATTGTTTATAGAATAGGGGCCATATTGGTCCCCTAATTGTCGCCAATTATCCAATCAATGTTTTGTATTACGACCATGATGGCCCATATTGTATTGTGATAATTTAGAGAGAAAAGTTGAGAACATTCTCATTGTCATTTATGACTTTCTTGACAACCTTGCTTTAGAAGCGATGAAATGAATATGAATTCGTTATACAAGTACAAAAAGCTTCATTAAAAAAGCTTCTTTTTTCTCTTTTTTTCAAAATCATTTCTAATAAGCGTGTGTGTGTGTGTGTGTGTGGTTTTTATAAAAAATCGAGCGTCTCAAAAAAGTAAAATACATGATATTGAAATTAATAATAAATCCCAAGACTTTTAGATTATCAAGCACATTTTAATTTACAGTTTCATGAGGCATAAACATGTACCTTCAATATTGAAATTAATTATTGTATTGATTCGAGAAAAGAAAAGAAAAGACTCACAGATTTAAACATATTTAACCCTTTCAAAAACAAGACAAGCTTTTGGAGTCCCTATAAAAATGGTCTTTAGAAAATATTGAGGCAAAAGAAGAAAATGGTAATAATCATCAATCCATGCCCTTGTTTTAATATTTTTTTTTTTTTTTGCTATATTACATAAAAACTCGACATTTTTTCAACATCCATTTTGTCATCTAAAGCCGCTTTCAAACGGGAACAGTCTAATGTTGTTATGTTCTATGAGTCTATTTTTAAAAGGAAATAGCTGGAACAGAGAGAAGGTTGAGACAGCCAGGGATCCAGAAAAACTTAGTCTTGTGTCTATATGCAGTCTTTTCAATATCCAGTCTGGTCTCTTAGAAGAACTAAAAAATCGTTTTACAAACGGCAAAATATATATAGACTGTTCGAATTTGAAAGCTTTTGCATGCAACTAATGGATGTTAATAAAGATTTGATTTGTATGAAAATTAATATAGCACAGAAAAAATGGCACAAAATGAGTCCAGAATGATTCTATTTCTTTTTTTTTTTCCCTTTTCTATAATATTTTCCCAATCATTTTCTACCATGGACATAAACATAACTGGTCCTGTCTAAGAAAAGTTTAACTAGAATGATTATGAGAATGATACAGATCTGACTCTTTTTCACTTCATACAATATGTTGGGTTTTGAAAACATTGTGGAAAATTATGAAATTGCTTGTGAAAGCAATTTCTTCATTTTCCACAATGTTTTCTACATAAAAAGACAAACTTGAAAATATTCAAAATTTCATGCACTTGAAATTGTGCAACACCTTTGGATTTAGGCCGGTCTAGAATTTTGACGTCTTGTAATGGCCTTTGAGTTATGCATTCCCACCTTTTAGACTTTTTTTCTAAACCCTAAAAACAAAACAAACAACAACAATTGTATCCAATCTATATTTCGTTCAAACCGTCTTTGATAAATTCTACAATCTTGTGCAGATACAAAAACAATTAATTAAAACGTTTAAACTAAAATAAAAGTAAAGATTATAGACATAAATTTTAAGTAATAAATAATACAAGAATGCTCAAAGCAATAACGGGTTGAATCGTCTGAGTTTTATATGACTTATAAAGCTTTAATTGAATAAAGGAAAGAAATAAATCCTACATGATAAAAGTATATTACATCAAACTTTTCCCTAAATTAATTAATATTAATATCACGTGATCCGTAAATCCATAAACCACGGCCAATAAAATAACTCGGGTATCGGATATACCACGCCCCCGGTGATCATCTATCACGCTATTGGTCGAGCGGTTCTGGTCGCGGCGAGATCAAAGTGAAGGGCCATCAAACCGCACGTACCCGAGAAAGTTTAATAGTAAATAAATGTAAAATCATTGACACAAGAACTTTGCATGGTCGTCTGAATTGTAGCACTTCTATGTGGTTCCACAGTAAATAGTCAAGTCAAGGATTGTAAAGTTTGGGACGAAAAATTACGCACTTGTGAATCGTTGATCGATGTTAAATTCAGCACATTTATGTGATTCCAGTTATTGAATACGTGAAGTTAATTTAACGGATTGTTCAGAAAATTATTGATGGTTTAATAGTTCTAGTGAATAAAAATCAATTTGAAATCGAATGCAATAACTATGAAAAATCAACAAATGAATTTAAATCAGCTATTGGAGGTAATGGGCCCAGAATTGTCAGGGACAGTGAACAAGCTAGAAGCGGAGAGTTTAGAGTCAAAATGTTCGGTAAAGTTAGAAGAGAAGGAACTATGGCTCAAGTTCAAGGAATACACGAACGAGATGATTGTCACCAAAAATGGAAGGTAATGCATTGTCTTTGTTGTTGATTTTTAATTAACATTATTTCGGACTCTCTAAAAAACGACGATTTCATAGATCGGTCCCATTTGAAAACTACAGCAGAATGACATAATGGATGTTGATAAAGATAAGATTACGCGCAGTGTACATGTCCAATTTAGCACAGGAGACAATAAGGCAAAAGAAAAGAATGCTGGTTATAATATTAGTTTCTTTCTTCTTTTGCTTCAATGTTTTCTGAAGCTCTTTCTACAGGAGCGTCTAAAACTTGTGGTTGGGAAGTTATACTTTTTCGGTTTCCAGGAATTTTGTTGAATATATATTTAAAAGCACACCATCATTATAAGCATTGATCATAACGCTACCATTTCCAAAACCGGCACTGGATTTCATTGACACTTTAGAAAAGCATTGTGAAAACATTGAAAGAAAATGCAAAGTTACTGATGATAAATGATGATTGTCAGGATTTCCATCTGTTCGGTCAACATTTTCAAAGCTCTAAAATTCATATTTCCAACTCAAAAGATCCCCAATGGATCATGACACCTCTTGCAAAGATCATTGCCAAGGAGTTTGTAGACTTGTATTGAAACTCCTTGCAAAGACAGATAGGCTACTTATGTAAATGTAGTGTGGAGATAGGAGAAAGGTATCCTTCCCGATGCGTTTCTCTTCTTTCGCCACTGATCATGACTGATGTATCATCACTGAGAGTGGATCCCTATTATACTGTAAACTTGGAAAGACAGACAAAACTAATGCCTATGACCTGCCATCATCTGCTATTTTGTATTTTGCTTTATTTATATACTCAAAAGTGACTTATAGGCCCATGGGGCCGGGTGTTGATAGTATCATTTTTGTTATTGTACACGATTGTATAACACATGTCACTATAATAAAAATTTACTTACTTACTTACTTACTTATTCTCTCAAGACGACAGTCATTTCATTAGCAAAATTTCTTGTGGTCATATTTTACTAAAATCTTGCCATTCCATTTTGAATATAGTTGCAGAGGAACAAAATGTCAAAAGTCGAAAATGATCACATCAGCTGCAGTTACGAGGTTTTCGTTGAAAAGCAGTGATATCTAGTAATGAAAGTAATACAGCAAAATATCATAGAACTTGACTGTGTCAGTCAGTTGTCGTCTGAACCAAGATTGTATGATAATAGAAATGCATATTATATATCTGTTGTATAATGAAAAGCTTTGGAAAAGTCTAGAAAACATTGAGGCAAAAGATGAAACCGTTGATAACAATCATTTTCTCTTTTAACCCCAATATTTTCTGTTCTGCAGTGCATGTAAATGCGTCATTCTGTTCTATGCAGCAGATTTCAATCAATCAGTAGAAAAGTAGTAACTTTTTTTTTTATTCTTTAACCCTTCCTAAACAGTAAAATTTCAGAGTGGTCAGATTTATAACATGCTGCAGACTACAAAATGCGTATTGATAACGATAAGAGCTGTGTACTAAATAGCACAGAAATATTGACGCAAAAGGAGAAAATGCTGATCATCAGCATTTTCTTCTTTTGTCTCAATATTTACCCATGTTTGTTCTCTCTGGAATTTCAAAACCAGGTCTTGTTTTGGAAAGGGACAACTGGACTTGAAGATGATTTTTTTTTGTATCTTTTTCTGATGAACCGCGGTATTTATTGCAAGTTGGAATGACCATCCTATCTATTGTGGTTTAAAGGTGGCTTTATTCACACTAGACGTAAATGATATTGTGTCTAATCTAACCTCAAACACCTGGGAAACTTGCACAGATCTTACCACTGTAACTTCTTATAGAAACTTACAGTATGGTCTATAGAAACTTACAATAAAGGAAACTGATTCCACCGAAGCAAAATTACGTCCAGTGCAACCCTGATTTTTCCCACCTTCTCTGCCAAAGCCTTTCCCCAACTCGGTCACGTAATATCTGAATTATTAGAAGAAAAAAAATCGAAAATGCCGTATCACCTGACTCCCCGCCGCGTCGGTGGGTCTCTGATGTCTTTGATAGAAAAGACATGGGAAAATATGCAGACGAAAGAAGAAAATGTTGATAACCAGCCTTTTCTATTTTTGACTCAATATTCTGTGGTATTTAAAAAATCATGCCTTTATCAACATCATTTTTGTAGTCTGCAGCATTTTTCGGTTTGAAATATTTTGTAAAAACGATGTTTTAGAAGGATCCACTGCACTTGTGAAATTCAGAGACGAAATATCTGGAAAAAATATAGATGCGATTCTCGCATTTTGGTTGCTTTATTTCCCGGTCAACCTTTTCAAGTTTTATCAAATTCAATCTACGAAATAATGCCGGGTGCTTACCTTTCTTAAAAAGATTCACGAGTACAATGTGTATTTCGTTTGACACTATTGTTTTAGATATTTTTGAAAGCAGTAAATTCTTTTGTTTGCATGCAAGTCTTAGCTTCTTCAGTTTCTAGAGCCATTAAATATTATCAAGATTTATTAAATTTGCATCGCGGATGGAACAATAGAACTAAAAATAAAAAAAAAGAAAAAGAAAAAAAAAAAAAAAAAAAAAAAAAAAAAAAACAAAAAGAAAGAAAGAAAGAAAATAACAGCGCTTTTTGATTTCCGACCAGAGCTACGAATGAGAGGTAGTAAAAGATTTTCGATAATGCAGTGTTTCCTTTTTCAACAGACCCCATGTTTTTGGGTACTCATTGGAATGTCCGATTCAAATGACTAAGTACAACATAGGGGTTCGATTTGAAATTACACCTTAATGAAAATGTAATTACCTCGTCTTATCTGTTGCTTTCCGACAATCATTTTCTAAATTAAGGTCAAAATGCAGTTGCAAAATTGTATTATGTATTTTATTCTGTTTTTCAGTTCTTTAAAGAGGAGCAAACCATTCATCAAAATGTATAACTATGTACACAAACCTAGCAACGATTTCTTTGATTAAAAACTCAATTTAGAAATGGCTACATTTTGTGTATTCAGCGGGGAGCGGTCTCCTTTGATGTGTTAATGAATTAATATTGTAACAGTAAATCGAACTTTATTGGATAAACGTTTATTATAAAAGTTTTGATATATATCTAAAACGTTTTATCGTACTTTGTGTATTGAAAATCAAACACTTGCCGCTTCTGTGCATTAAGTAAACGAAATCTTTCAATAAAATAAAATAAGTTAGAAATATAAAAATGATAGAATTCGTAATACTCAAAAAGGTAGACGCTTTTCTTTTACCTTGCTCGAAATGACCTCATACTGTTACATTAGTCTATATATGAAGTTTTAATCAAAATATTTGGAATTATCAAAGTAAATCCTATATTGTTAAATACTCACGTTTTATTTGAGACTTATCCACTGAAGATGCATAGAACTTAAACTCAATTTTAAAATATTCAATAAAATATTTCTCGATACTACCTCACCAGGACAAAATATAAGATAAAAACAACGACAACTGCAGATGCATATTGTAGATCTAGCGCGCATAATCAATGAGTGAAAATTAAAAAAAAATGTATAATTTCTTCCTTTTCTGGAGTTTTCCAACGCTTAAAATTGAATTAACTTTATCATTTTTTATAAATCGCCAGAACCAAATATACAGTATATATACTTAAAAGAATAGACATAATGCCATTCTTATCCATTCGTTTTAAAGTGGCATGTCACGTCTATTTTTTGGGTAAATTTTGCTTTTATTTTTATCTGAAAGGGCAAATTTTATTATGAAAATTCTGAAAATTCCAAGCCGAAATATTGAACCGTTTACGAGAAATATATTTTTTTGTGCTAAAATCAAACAAATTGTTGTGGACAACAGTTCAGATTTAAAGGCATATTTTTTCGCTTATAAATAACAACTTCGTAAAACTGATAGCATTTCTACGTATTAGAATAACCAATCTTTGTATCAATACATATTTTACAAAAATGAATTGGAATGTTATGTCCATTTTTATAAAAACGTCTGCAGTCTGTTAGCAAATAAATGGCATTGGCGTTGCGAAATCATAGAGACGGGGAAGGGGGGTAGTTCTAACTTGTTGACTTTCCACTATGACCAAAAGGTCACCAGCTTTTTGGCATCTGACAACCCACTGTTCTCCCCAGCTCAATAAGCTGTATCGGCCTCACTACAGCTTCATGTTAATCAGTGTAATGCCCCTATAGCTTCAAAACTACCACGCAGCTTAATTTCTTCAAAATGGTTACCAAATAGAGGCATTTTGAGGTATTTCATGCCAAACACTGTTGAATAATACATTTTTGTCATTGTAAATGTAAGAATTATCAGTAAAAATATTATGGGAAACGAAGAAATTGCTCAAGATGAGCAATTTCTTCTTTTTCCATAATGTTTTCACTCACAATTATATGCTTTCAATTTTTACCAATTCTCATATACTATTAATTTGCCACTGCTGCTTCAAAATATTCTGCAGAGAACTCGCAACCCAATAAAGACCGTTAAAAACCGCAATCTGATGATGCTGGACCTTCTAAAATGTGAAATATTGTATCTTTATATTATCATATCCTACTCACCAAACATCTGGCTAGTTGGAAATTTTTCGAAAAATAAATAATAAAAGCAAAATAAAACTAATATTATAAAATAATTATACGGACATTAGTTTTAATTTTACTCTCGTTTTTATCGCGCTTTACGCGTTGAACCCCCAAGAAGTTAACCAAATGTAGATAGAGTAAGATATGGCCCTCTAACCCTTTCTCAACCAACAATATTTTTGGACATGTCCAATGCAAATGAAGAAATAATGGATACTGAAAATAGAATATTTGCATTTTTGTTTCGTTGACAACCAAGAGTGAATTGAAGGAAGTACTGACTGATCATCAGCATTTTCTTCTTTTCCGTCAAGGTTTTCTAAAATATTTTCATCAAACTTATCTATTGTTTGGTGAATGGTTAAAGGTAGATTTCAGATAGCAATCTAGTTCTGTCAATTATAAAAATATTAAAATTACGCATAACAAAGTTCATATACATCTTTTCGTCTCATTTGCATATTTATATGTCGGTCCTACAATACGTTACATCCAGTACATTTTATACCCTGCCCAGGTGTTCTGTCCACGGACGTTTTATCAACCATTTTAGTATTAAAATTACAAAGTTTTGCGACAAAATGAATGCTATAAAAGCCAGTAATGTTGAGAAAGACATGGAAGAATTAAAAACACTCCGAAATAGCCTTCGAATTTCGTAATGTCAGACAAGAATTATCTCAGAAAAAAGAGTAGCGATGGGAAATAAAATGTAATGTTTGCTGATCTACCGTTATTAAAATAATTATGATACATTTGTATATGTTTTATTATTCGTTATTCATCAAATTACAAAAATCAAAGAAACAATGAAGTTTGAAAAATGTTCGACTAAAAATATGTATATGAAAAAACGTTGTGCTGAAAGACTTATTCTATTATTTTAATTTGTAAGTATTAATCACTTGTTGAATTTTACAAAATTCAGAAGGAATATTTGTCTATACATTTCAAAACGATAGAAAGCATCATCGTCTCGTATTCTGAAAATAGCCCAAACAAACCCCTGGACGTCGTTTGTTTCCGTGGTTAATTATTTTCAACAAGTTTTTATTACGACTCCCATTAAAGACCATTGTCCTTCGTACTATGTAAATTTGAATAATAAATGCATCCATAAAATTCAAATTAGATCATAAACCGGATCGAAGTCTTGTGATCTGGTGCACTTCAACCGGAAACATTAAATTCGGAGCCGGTTCCAGTCCCACCATTATCGATGTTCGGAAACCTCTCGAGAAGTTGCGATTCAGCAGGGAGCATCCATCTTGCCTTTGATGTTTATTCTGAGGGTCCTTATAATTACACAAATATGTGTCTTGTGCCTGTAAGTGGGTGGGTGGTTATGGTACTATACTGGGATGGATATGGGTCAACGTGATTCAACAATAAACCCCCTGTGGTTAATTATGGAATGAAAAATCGCGAGCATCGTAATTTGATGTAACTTGAACACAATTGATATCTCCTAAATTAACCTTTTCCCAAACAAGACCTGGTTTTGACGTCCCTAATAGAAAATGCTTGGGAAAACATTGAAACAAAAGAAGAAACTGCTGATAACCAGCAGTTTCTCCTGTTGTCTCAATATTTTCTTTGACATATTTTACACAAATATTATCTTTAATAACCTCCATTTTGACATTTGAGGCAGTTTTCGAAGTGGATCACCCTAAAATTTTGTCGTTTGGGAAAGGATTAAATAAAATAATCAGCACCTCATCATGGTGATTCTATTAATGATGAGCCGTTTTAAATTTTGTTTTACTTTCCACAATAATTTAAAATATGTATGATGCATTTTTTATCTGGATCTTCTTTTAAAATTTTTATTATCGTCCATGCTTTAACATTTATAAAATCATGAAAAATGAAAATAAATAAAATGCGAATAAAACATATTACAATGACCGTTTTTGTTTTTAATTTTACGAAAGGGCTTTGGAATTTAAAACAATAATCAACAAATTGAAAGAACGATGATAATCAGAAATTATGAAAAGATATGATATCAAATGAGAAAAAAGGTAATTGATATCCTTTTTTCTTTCAAAAAAAAAAAAAAAAAAAAGAGATAAATTATTGATGTAATTAAGATTAGTAAGTAGTTAACATTACATAAAATAAAAATTAAAGTGACTAAACATTTTTATGCTATAACAACAGTTGTCTTATTTGATAAATCTGAAAACCCGTAGTTTGCAAAAAAAAAAAAAAAAAAAAAAAAAAAAAAAAAAAAAAAAAAAAAAAGTAAATAAATAAATAAATAAATAAATGAATAAATAAACCTACATCAATTTGTAAAAAGATAATTAATTTCTATCTGTTTTCCTTACAGACGCATGTTCCCTGTGTTCAAGTCGAGTATATCAGGTCTAGATCCCAACTCTATGTATACAATCTTACTGGACTTTGTACAAGTTGATACACACAGATGGAAGTACGTGAACGGGGAATGGGTTGCGGGAGGCAAGGCCGAGCCCTCCGTCCCGAACTGCGTTTACGTGCACCCAGACTCGCCCAACTTTGGATCACATTGGATGAAAGAGCCCATATCCTTCAGTAAAGTCAAACTGACCAACAAACTGAATGGAGGGGGACAGGTAAGAGATTTTTTTTGATTATCCCTCTTTCTTGTGTGTGTGTGTGTGTGTGTGTGTGTGGGGGGGGGGGGGGGGGAGATAATGTACATTTCGTCGCTTTTCTACGAAAACCTCGTATCTGCAGCTTGTTTTAAGCTGCAGATACGTGTTTTTTGCAGAAAAGCAACGATATATAGTTTACGCGAATAAAATATGTCGCAATTGACAAAATAAATATTGCAAATAATACAAACGATTCCTTGTATATGATGTAAAATATTGAGGGAACGGAAGAAAAAGCTGTATGTCAGCAATGGCTTTCTTCCGTGAGTATTTTCCAAAGCTGAATGGTTGGAGGAACATCACTTTCGTCTTAAATTTCGGTTAAATTTATTTCGCCCATTCTTCCACGTGTCACAAATGTCACAAGTAAAGCTACTTGAATACAGAACGATGTCTATTTTTTGTTATTTAGAATAGTAAATACAGTCATGATATCATGTTTTCAAAACAGCGGGTTTTCAAAAGAAACGTTTGATAAATACAAATAAGATGCAAGTATAATTGGCTAATTTTTGTGTGTCTGTATTTCCATATTTTTTTTTATCAATTTTGATTTTGGTATTGATTCGTCTAACGCAGAAATGTTATCAATGCTTCTGGATGAAAAATAAGCATGCATTTTATACCAGCACGATGCAAAATTCTTGTATGTTTTTAAATCTCCTTTCTAGCAAAATGTCACTCTTAATGTGATTTTTTAATTAAATTTCATTCCATATCAAATGATTTTGCATCATTGATAGAAAAACTTATCTATGGAAAAACATTTGAGAGAAAAGACAAAAAACGTCAATTATTAATGTTTTTACTTTTTCGCTTTATCGTCCTCGCATTTTTCCTTTATTTAATCTCTAACGCAGAAATATGGTAACAAAGCAAATACTTTCTGAAAATACGGTCTAAAAAGAGCACAATTGGAGAAAGATTTTTGTGCAAAAATGTTTCAGAATATTTATGCAAAAATGTTTCAGAATTTTTGTCACGTGAATGTTTTTCCAGCGTTTTGTCTAACAATAGATTAAATACTTTAATCCCACTCTCAAGACAATACACAACGTATTTTATTTTACAATGGAGATTATCTATGACTTTTAGCGACTGCCTGGAAATGCTAGCGAGGACGTGCGAAGTTTTCCTTTCTTGAAATGTCATTTGATTACATTGTATAATATTCCCGAGGAACATTGCTGTTTTTTCAAGCAACTTTAAGACGGCTTTTGTAGCAAACAAACAATTTCTAAAAATTATTAAAGAAAGCTTTTAAAGAAAATGCAACTTCCAGTATTATTAATGTTGTCGTCCACGACTTACTTAACTTTGGACGACTATGTAAAGCCGTTTTTTACGTCTCTAAGGGAGATGATTGGGAAAATATTGCGACCAAAGAAGAAAATGCTGGTCAGCATTTTTGCATTTTGTCTCAATACTTTCTATACTATATCATACACAATTGCTACCGTTATAATTATTAAGTTCATTTTGTCATCTGTAGCAGGTTTTGAGTTGCAATGCCCTACAATTTTGATGTTTGGGAGGGGGTTAATGGCAGAAATATATTACTCGAGATGCCAGCACATATGTGTTAATTTGTAACGGTCAAATTAAAATTACATTTTACCGGCGAGACTGGACTATTAATAGCCGCTTCCTTTTCAAATTACATAATGAATTCCATCAATAAATCGTCAGCCATTAAGACGTTCTAGGAATTTTCGGCCACCACAAATTTCCAGAAAATGAATCGTATTGAACGGAAACAGGCATCGCATCATGTAAAAAGGCTAATGTTCTTATATAAAATGCGATAAATGTAAAATGAACGAAGAAATTAACATAATATTTAAACCAATTCTTTATTATTTTTATAAAAACAAAAATTATTTCATCTACAACATGTACATAAATTTTTAAACTGGAATTGTCTAGAATTTTTTTCTTATAAGTGGGAAATGTTTCCAAGAAACAGAATTGTAGACTGTTCCAATTGAAGAACTAAATCGGTCCCGGACGAAACATTAAAATCTATCAAATTAAAAATTCAGTCAATGTGTATCCAATAACTTAGAAAATGTCGAATTGTAATTGGTGGAGAAAATGCTGTCGATCAGAGTATTCTTCATTTGTCTCATTATTTTCTGGGCAATAATATACTCGACCAAACTTCCAACGTAACACTCAGATCTCTGTTATTCTTTTTTATTAAACGAAACAAGAAAATACGTTGAAAATTTGAAAATTACGACTACCACACTTTGAAAAGAAGCCTGGGAAGTTTCATAATTTAAACAAAAACGTTTAGAATAGATCACAAGTTACAAGAGACGAACATTTAAGGGAGAAATCTTACAACAGAATTATGGTTGTGTGCCGAATCTGATCGGATAAAGATATGCCGAATTCTAAATCTAAAAGAATCCGTGCATTTAAAAAAATGCGTTGGGACTTCATAGAAAAATGAATTTAATACTAGTTTGTGTAAATTTTGTCGTTTACAACAGCTTTGCATTTGGACCAGTCTAAAATCTTGTCATTTGTGAAATGATTAAAAAATTGAACATCCCGTTGATAAAAGTGTAACTGTACTTTCAGATTATGTTGAACTCCTTGCACAAGTACGAGCCCCGGCTCCACGTCGTCAAGGTGACAGCCAATGCTCAGAAGAAGCGCATCAGCAGCTTTAACTTTCCGGAGACACAGTTTATAGCAGTCACGGCATATCAGAATGAGGAGGTAGGTTCGAACACTAACTTCTGTCGAACTGTGGACACCTAGACCAAGTTTGAAATGTGCACTAATGCATTAATTGTTTAAAGTTCCCAATAAAAAGACAGTTCTGTTTTCTTTCCCCCTTTTTTCTTCTTTTCTTTTTATTGTTTAATCTTGAATATCAAAAAGCGATAACAGAAATTTTGTATTTTCATGAAATCTTAATTATTAAAAAATAGCCATTTTATCTCATAATGATTAATATTTTTCACAAGCGAGAATTTTCATTCCAATAGTTCCTTCTTATCGATACGCTTATTTTTTTCTGAATTTCGACATAAGAGTAAAAAGAAACTACGCAAAACATTGAACACAGTCACGATCATTATTTTCCGACGTGTTCCAGGCGCACTATATAATATTTGAGCCAAGATCTGGAAAAACGTCCCTTAAAACTTTTGAGCCCAACATAGATCCAAATCAGCCTGTGCATACGCACAGTCTGATCAGGATCCCTGTTGTTCTCTAATAGCTTCTTTGTGACCTGTAGTAACTTAAAGAGAGCAGTATGGATGAATATTGGACTGCATTTGACAACAGGCTGATCTTCAAACTCAATTTTTAAAAATGCTAAAAGGGACATTTTTCCAGATCCTGGCTCATTTATATTTCTTCCATTTTCTTTTGATACAGTGAGATAGATTTACTGTATTCAGTTTGTTTATAAAACTCCATATTTTCCTTTGCAGATAACAGCATTAAAGATAAAACACAATCCATTTGCCAAAGCATTTCTGGATGCCAAAGAAAGGTATGTAGGAGAGAAAGATCGATTTGGTAGAATTACACTATGAAAGCAGTCCTTTCAGAATAAGACAATGTCTAGGAAAGGATTAAATCCACATTTTCTTAAAAACAACAACAACAACGCCTTTATAAACAGCTTAACTTCTTACGTAATGCCATAGCTTTGTATTTCTACAATTATTTTTGGATAAAAGACAACGCGCTTCCTACATTGTCATATATTGCTACCGTTATCGCTGCAGAATCTAGACATTATGGGGATATAAACGATCATATGCATTTAAATTTCATAAAACGGGGTTTTTAATTTGTATTTATTAACATGACAATTAACATCAAAATATATGGCCACCCATGTGTATGAAAGATAAATCTGTTGCTTCCATTGAAATCAAATCATATTCTTATAATCTTAGGCAATATTAACCTTATCCGACGTCGCTTTTTTTTTAAAAGAACGTGCCTCATTTCGGATGTAAAGCTACTTATATTGTTTGAGAAGATATGAATTATTATGCTTTTGGGTGTATTAATATGTATAAAAAGTTTGAATCAGTGATTAGGAGTCAATGTCTGGTTAGCATTTGGGACCGAAAATGTCATGTAACACACTAGATATGAGCCAGGATCTGGAAAAACGTCCCTTAAGGCTTTTGAGCCCAACATAGATCCAGATCAGCCTGTGCATACGCACAGTCTGATCAGGATCCATGTTGTTCTCTAATAGCTTTTTCGTGACCTGTAGTAACTTAAACGGAGCAGCATGGATGCACATTGGACTGCATTTGACAACAGGCTGATCTTGAAGCTCAATTTTTAAAAATGCTTTAAAGTGACATTTCACATTTATTTCATTTTTTAAAAGTATGTCTTGATGCAAAGATTAATTATTCTAATGCATAGAAATGCTATCAGTTTTTTAAAGTTGTTATTTATAAGTGAAAAATACGCCTTTAAAGTTGAGACAGAAATGACAAATTCTATATAAATCTGAACTGTTGTCCACAACAATTTGTTTAATATTGGCACAAAAATATATATTTCTCGTAAATGGTTCAATATTTTGGCTTGAAATATTCAGAATTTTCATAAGAAAACATGCTCTCTCAGATAGAATAAAAGTGAAATTTATGTAAAAATAATCGTGAATTGTCACTTTAAGGGACTTTAAGGGACGTTTTTCCAGATCCTGGCTCATATATGTATGAAGGACCTTTGCACAGGTCAGATGAGCATCAAATGTCGCTTTATCGTATACCAACACACAATGTGACATTTTGTCTTTTGTGTGCGGCAAAGTGGCAAAATTTAACAGACTATCTAGAACTATATTGATGTGCTTTCAGGTTTCAGCTCATGTCCTGTGCTCATTGGTCGTAGCATAGGCATATTTTGCTAGAGCAAAAAGGCTAGGATTCAATTTCATTTTGAAAGTTTTTATTTTAGGATTCTAAATAGGTCTAAGTAATATTTCTCTAGACGCGATGTGTATAATAGAAATTAACCCTTTCCCAAACAAGACCTGGTTTTGACGTCCTTAATAAAAAGGGGTTGGGGAAACATCGAGACAAAAGAAGAAACTGCTGATAACCAGCAGTTTCTCCTTTAGTCTCAATATTTTCTATGCCATAATTTACACAAATTCTATCTTTAATACTTTCCATTTAATGATTTTGTCATTTGTGGCATTTTTTGAAGTGGATCACCCAAAGATTTTGCTGTTTGGTAAAGGGTTAAAATACGACGATATAAAAAGATGCAAAACACTATAAAACCTGCGTTGACACTTGAATAGAGAAGCAAAGATATATCAACGATATGCATACAGCACAATTTGTAACAATTTTGTTCGTATTATGTGCATTATATGTGCAGTTTCTGATGATTTACAACAACTGAGTGCACCATAGAAATGCGTCGTTGCACAGATGCACATATTGTAAATGATTTAGGACAAATATTCTGATAATTACTTATTTTGTTACTAATGGTGTTCCATGAATTTATGTTTCATATTTACGTTTCGCATAGACAAGAACTTCATCTCCTCTATCAAATACAAATGTAGATATTCACGTTTAGACTATCTGTACATATTGAAGCTGGCCCATAGGAAACAATTTTATATTGGTGAGCTCAAACCCCTGTGTCTGAATATTTGAGGGGGCTGAATTGGACTTCCCCCATAATTGTCCCTGTAAAATAAGGAAAATTCGGCATTTTGACCAACTTTAGGGATAGAGCTTAGCCCCTCGATAGATTCACATAATTACATGCTCATTTGAAAAAATACATTGTAACCCTTATTTGAAATAATCGAACTTGGAGTGAAACGCCGAATTAATAAAATGTCTGTGATTATCTCTCCTACGACATTAATCTACAAAGCACCACCCTTTAATATTTCAGACCTGACCAGAAAGACTATATAGACGACGGGCTGGATAACCAACAAAGATCATTGTCACATTGTGAGTATATGTTTAACTTATTTATTAAAGCGAAAGTCTTTTCGTCGGTGGTATTGCAAGACCTAGTAACTCAAGCTTGATTCAAGCTGGAGTTACTAGGTTTTGCTATAGCACCGACATTTAATTCTTAGTTCATTACCAGAAAGTACAATTTCAGACTTGTCGAAATAGAAAGAAGTTGCAGACAACATTTTCAAGTCGGCGAAATCTTAAAAAAAATACAATTTTCATTGAAGAATACATTGTTGGTATTAAGGAAATTGTTTGTTCTTACATTTCCTCTTTGTTTACCAGTCTTCATCATATGTGGCGAAAAAAAAAAAAAAAAAAAAAAAAAAAAAAAAAAAAAAAAAAAAAAAAAAACGCCTTTTTGTGCAACACGGTCTTGCAGAGACAAATAAACATATAATTCAATTATGTGTCACGTTAAAGGTAGGTTCACACTGACGAATTTTCCTTACGAATCCTTACGAATTGGTCATTCGTATGCCATTGGCGAATATTCGTAAACAACTCGCTTGTATACGTAAACAACTCGTAAGTATGAATTGTATTCTTTCTCAATGCCAGCTGCTGAATGATGATATGGAGATGATATCTTATTGTTTACAACCGAAAAATTGAAAGACAAAGTAAAGAAATCGTGCATACCCATAGATTTTGTTTTGAGTGGTCCATTCGGAAGGCCTATCGTATTTTACACGTAAGTATTCGTAAACAACTCTTATGCATTCGTAAATAACTCGCAATAAATCGGTGATAATCTTAACGATTCGTGCTCATACGGGAACATTTTTGGCATTTCATGAATTTTCTAACGAATGTTCACGGATTAAATGTTCCGTTATATTCATCCGTAAACGACTCTTAGTTAATCGCAAATCACACGTGTGTGATTAACGAATGTATACGGCAACTTTACGAATATACACGAGCCGGGGTGTTTAAAAATGTGCTCTTGTGGTATGAGATCCCAAGAATGATACTAAAACAGATCAGGCTCCGCAAAAGGCCTGCTGAGGACTATGTTTGACGGAGAAGCTGCAATACGACAGTGGAGATTGTGTATGTTATTGAATAGAAAATTTTGAGTAAAAAGAAAGAATTGCATTGCTGATTATCACAGCATATTTCATTTTTTCTCTCAATATTTTCCCAAGCCAGGGTTTTGTTTTGGGAAAGGGTTACTGGTTTTGAAGAAATTGTTGGTACAACCCAAGCCTATTTCGTTTGTTAGACATGTTGTATTCTCTAATGTCAGATGTTCAATAACGAGGTTATTTTTTCACAACAACAACAACAAATAATAACAAAGGACTTTCGTAACTAAGTCGGTATAAGTAAGACTCTTAATGATTCGTAAATAAACCGTAACCAGCCCGTAAACTAGTCGTAGAAATACGCAAACCGTCCGTAAGATTAACTCCAATCGTAAAAATTCGTGTCCTATTCGGCAATGTGATTACGAATGCTCAATTCGTAAGGAATCGGAAGAAAATTCGTCAATGTGAACCCACCTTAATCTACTTTAGTGTTGAGTTAAAAGAGCACTAGTCTGCATTTTTCTTTGTCAATGATTGGAAATAATGGCATCGACTATATGAGTGTTTCTTAGAGATTTCTGTTTGAAGTGGGCGTGTCTATGGGTCCTTGAGTTGCAATGACGGACAGATATAACTATTCACAAAACTGTTTGATACACAGAAATACTTGCTTCAGAAGCATTTGCTACCTGTCCGCATTTTCACGGGTGGTAAACAGAGAAACTAGCTCCAAAAAGAGGTAGTTGCATAGAGCGAAAATTTGTAGGTCACGAAAAGATTTTCTAAAATTATTTCTTTTAAAGCGAGTTTTTGGGAAATCCGGCGATGCTGTAATATGAAGAAATGGTCGAAGTTTGTTGTGCACGAGATTATACAGTATTAGTAGCAGGGTTTTAATACAATCGTTGAAAAACATTTCAAAATCGAAAGTAAAAAATGTTTTACTTTCGATTTTGAAATGTTTTTCAACGATTGTATTCAAACTCTGCTTAATAACGCCGAATATTCTCGTGCACAACAAACTTTGACCATTTCTTCATATTACAGCATCGCCGGATTTTTCAAAAATTCGTTGTAAAAGAAATAATTGTAGAAAAATATGTTCGTGACCTACCTTTGTTTACAGATTTTCGCTCTATGCAACTACCTCGGTAGAGGCCGGATGTCACGAGGAAACAAAATACCGTTGACTCTTTTTGGAGCTAGTTTCTCTGTTTACCACCCGTGATTTTGTTTGAACAAGTGTTTGTCTTTATTGAAAAGGGCCGTCGAAATGCAAACAAAAGTGTGTGCGGCCCCTAACCGTATTACGTCAAAATTGTCTGTAAATTGTAAAGTAACATTATTTAATAACCACCTTATTTCAACATGGATCCTGTCTTTTTGGGACCCCTATAATTCTAATAAATTTGAAATCTGAAAGATGATCGCTTTAAGATGCATCATGCTACATGTTTTAAGGATTTACACGTTTACACATACAGTTAATTTCGGTTTCACGAACACCCACGGGTCCACTTAATTTGTAATTAAATTTCCTTCAATGTGACCTTGACTGTCTGTGGGCAAGCACACTCTCAAGGGCGGATCCAGGATTTTTTTCCAGGGGGGGTCAAAGCCCAAATGATGGCTTAAAATGTGTAAAATTGTATGGTCAAAATTCAATTTTTGGCCAATTCCAGGGGGGGGGGGTCATGACCCCCTGACTCCACCCCTAGATGCGCCCTTGACTCTGTAGACTAAGATCAGACTGTAAGTACAATGTATATCGTCGGTGTTATTACAAAACCTCGTAACTTAAGCTTTAATTAAACTGGAACTACGAGGTTTTCCAATAACACCGACAGTATGCAGGCTGGACTTTGACTAAGTTGCCTGCCAAAGCCGAACTAAATCCTGAATCAGCATTACAAGAATAAGATAACAAGATTAATTATACGGTTGGTAGGTTAGGTTGTTAGGCCAGGAGCATCTTCAGGCTTTTGAAGGTCTAGTTTTCAGTGGTTGATTTACTTTCTTGTTATATTGAGGAGGTACTTCAGTTAAACAAACATACAGGATGTATAGCATGGAGGAGAGCAGGTGTGCAAGATCAACACAAAAATCAAACATTAAATCAACTCTGATGACAACCCTATTGCTACCTTACCGTCTTATTAGATGAAGAGGTAGATCTTTACAAATCTTCCTTTAACATAAAATGAAGTGGACAATCTATTATAACAATTTTACAAGAAATATTGTCTTGTAGAATTCCAAAAATGCGTGTATTTTGATAAGTTCAAATATATAATTCCGTATTGGCGGAAACTGCACAAATGTTGTACAATTTAAAATGTTAAAATACCCATGCCGTTTTCTTTTTTCCTGAGACAAATTGAAATGGAAGAAATTCAAGGGAGAAAATACTTTATTTACCACATAAAAGTTAGAGTATGATTAGTCTGCATCGAATGTCTTCGACTTACAAACTTTTATATTTCTTTAAACGCATAAAAAGCATTTAAATCTTGTAAAAACATATTGTCAACGTCCTGGTTAAACGTTTCTTTTCGTCACATCCATCCAAGTGCCTTAATAGTCAAATGTCGCTGTTGAAAAGTTAGCCGTATTTGATATATAGCAGTTGCCTAATCCACTCTGTTCAATGAAAGGAAATAAATCGAAAAAGGTCCATGGGCACGATTGAAACTTTTTGTCAAAGTGTCAGGCTGTTTTATCTCGCAAGGTGAGAACCATTGAATAGCTTCTGTGTACGAATTGTATAGGGGCCGAGCAATATTGACGGTGTTCATCGAAGTTTCTCTTGATTTCGTCACGTACTTGTGAAGTAAGCCTGATAACCCGACTACCTACTTACTCGTAAATTACTACGCAGACATTGTACGTACAGTCAAGTAATATCTCAACCATGTCCCAAACAACACCAAAGGCCGGTTCATATTGAATGGAAATACAAACAACATTTTCCAAACCTTTGCTAAGGAAACAACAAAAACACAACATCGTTTTTAGGAGGAGTTGGTGTTGGGTGAGGGTTGAGAAGGCTTATGTTGGACAAATACAGTTCCTATAAAAAGACTTAATGGTTTCCGTCGATTCCAAGTTAAACATTTGAATAAAGAACAAAAAGCTCCAGATGAAATCGCAGATAATTATTTGAAGATGTTTCTTCCATACCTAATTCAAGTAATGCACCAATCATGAAAAGAGAACAAGCTTTTGCGTTTTTAACCCCAAATACGTTCGACAGCTCGTAAAAAACCAATGTTTTCATTAACATGTAACATTTTTGGTCTCTGAAACGTCTTGTAATATTAGAAAATGTATCTGTTATAAAGGGTTTAAATAAGTAATATACGACCTGGAGTCAAAGTCGACATATTTTGTTGAATAAATGTTTGACAGAAAAGTTAGATTACCCTTTAATAATAGCCAGGTGGCTTGAAAGCGATAACAGAGATTAACTATCTTACAACTTGTTTGTCAAACGAATGACTTTCACCGCTGGCTTTTCAGAGATACATGTATATGCAAAGTATTCTACAAAAACAGACATACAAGCATGTCATTTTAAAACATGTCGGTAAGGCTATTTCGAAAGAGCCGAATCCTATCATTCCAGCGTGCTCCGGGAATGACCGACAAAGACTTTAAATTCCTTTTAAGGACTAACATCTTTTATGGCAAAATGTAGATTTTCAAAAACAGTATGGCATAGGAGCAGTAACAGAACAAGGCCCAACCTTCTGGGATCATTTCTTGTGTCATTTATTTTGAAGTAATGGTAGGCCATTTAGAAGTGGAAACATATCCGATTTATTATAAAGGTTCAAGTAAGCTTGAAGATGTTCAATAGAATTTTGTTCTATCTAGCTCACCCATTGTTTCTATGCGAATTTTAAGTGCTCCTATCTCGAGTTAATCACGGCGGTTTACAGAAGTACAGTTCGGGTCAATCCCCAGTCAATATATATCAATGTATTTACACCCAGACCGTGTGATCTTTTGGGTAATGAAAATTAAAATTTTCCTCTTATCTGATATGATAAATACGATAAATAATATCTGTCTTCACCCCAATGTTGATTAAAGGTAGACTTCAAAGGATGGATGGTCCCGAATTAAACGTTCGGTTTTCAGGACGATAACGTCCGGTAACAATTAAAGACTTAGACTTATCCCGGAGACGGTCGGGTCCTCTGTCAAAGAGATTTAGGGTATGAAAGTGTTGAGAATTTACGCAGAGCCGTCGATAATGCTAGGGGTTTTCTCAATGAAGTTAAGTAGATAATCGGAATTGTAACAGTGATATAGTTTTGTGCTCTTTAAACACTGCTATCTCTCTATCGTTTGAATAACACTTGTTGGTGAAGAACATTGTTCAAGTTGAACACATATAAATCATCTGAAATTAAAGAGGCATCCACTGCCTTTTCAATATGATTTTTTTTCTGTCAAAATCTTTGAGTTCATGCATTTGTTTTCGACGAAAGATGAATAATGAAAAACATTTTGGTTGAATACATACTCAATGTACTGGTATACAAAAAGAGTCTTGTGGTCTTCAAAATGTATTCTAATGGTCGGAAAAAATATGATTATTGAAATATTTCATTTTAGTTAATAAAGTTTAATTTTTAATACATTTTTCTAACACGAGTACTTACATCGTTTTCATAGTAATATACCTCACGATAAATGACCTGGCAGAGCAGCCCATGCTAATCGAATTATCGTCAGCTATACTTTAATCACATATATTCTGCGGAATATTTCTGTTTTGATTCATAAACGATACTATAATGGGTGCTGTATTGGAAAAGGGCGACTCTCTTGCAGACTCTATATGCCTGTATATGTCGATGTTTATCAAATACGAGGCGGAGCCTTCCCACGCCAAATTCATAATCAGATATTTTAACATATTTACATATTTGTTTATTTAAAAGATCGTCAAAAATATTCATCAATTATAATTTTCCGGTGTTGATTTCATCTTGATAACGGTAAACGTTTTTTGTTGTCGTCCTTAGTTGAACCCAGCCACCGGAACTTGAAACGGTATCAAAACAGTTAATTTCAATTATCCACAGCCCTAAATCATCATCGTAGTTGGCGATATACTAAATTTGTGCATCGAATTTCTTTGGAAAAAAAACTTGCACTTGACCAATCTAGCGTTAAAGGGTAAACATCAATTGGTAAACATTGCAAGAAATTCTAGGACAAATGGATATTTTCAAAAAATGGTTTCCAAAATTTCTTTTCCGTAGGTGATTAATGAATGTTGCCATTGTAGCCATTTCTCTCCCCTCACACACGTCTCCTGTACCTCAGCTGCTCCTTGTTTAGTTATGCAGGCCCGTAGGTACAGGAAGGGGGCTAAGGGGGGGGGGGGGCTAGGGGGCCCTAAAGTTGGTCACAAATGCCATTTTCTTTCACAAGCCAACGGTGACATCTACGACGTAACGTCGTTTCTGAATACAAACGTAGGTGGGTTCAACCTTGGCTAGCGAAGATGCCCCCCCCCCCAATATTCAAACAATGGGGCTTTAGCCACCCCAATATCAAATTGGTTTCTATGGGCCTGTTATGCATTGGACTTTGGTAAATGAGCTTAAAAATGATTTTAAACACTGCGTATACTAAACAGAATCAACCAACTTCCTTATATACAACGACGAATGAAAATTAATTCAACATTAAAAACCATTTTAAATGATATGGGTGTTTAACTCCGAGAGGAACAAACCGTTGACGATTTCACGGTTTGATCCCGTCTCATTTATTCCTATCTTAATTACATTATGAGTGATTTCAATAGAGGTATTTATGTCGGATGCTTAGATAGAAACGTTATCTTGACAGTCTCGGTTCGGTGACGAAAAATGGTCCCCCACGCTTCGACGTGGTTTTATATCTGTTTTATTTCGGGTATTAACCATTTCCTAAACATAACCTGGTTTTGATTATCTGTTCTACAATTTAAAGCATTGAACCAACGGCGATAAAAAGGAGAAAAGTGGTGAACAGCATTTTCTTCTCTTGCTGTAGATGTATTTTCTACTTTATTTTGATAAATAATTAAGTTTTTATTTACATTTAAAAATAAATGTCGTTTACAGCTTACATCTAAATATCGTTTCGTAAAGGGTATACTACAGGAGACACCATACCACCCACCTCGTTTTCTCATCTAAATTAATTCATGGAATTTCCTCAAATTTTGTTGTCATAGCTGTACTGTTTTTATAACCTCCTTTTTCCTCTTCAGCAAAGTTTAGACAGTTGTTGTTTGGAGTGCCCTTAATTGGTTATTTAGTACACTTACTTTTTCTAATTGGTATTTCCAAGCCCGTGACAAAGTGTGCGAACAACCCAATTTTAGGTAAACTATATAGGCATAACTCTAAATTCGAATTATTGCTAATTTCACAGCGCTATTGAAGTACAATGTATAATTTAGCGAAAAATCTGGTGAAATATAAGGTTGATTTATGACCAAAAGATCTACATTTCTTCTTGCGTTATTCGACATAATGAATTTTGTTATTATCTATTGCTTCCTATTTCTATCTGAAACCGTTCTTTGTCTTGAGAAAGAATTTTTTAAAATTCGTCAAACACTTTCGTTTTCAAAGGCAGATATCGGATCCACCGACAGTTACATACCTGGGTTGAAAATCTAAGAGCTTTGTCCTCTTAACAAACAGTTCTACAAAATAATACTTTTACAATTTAGAAGAATCATTTAACGAAATATCGATGAAATAAATGCCTGTACGAAATGCTTGTTCTGGCCTTAAATGCAGGCGCATTTCAAATGATGCAAATTCTCTTGCAGTATTTAATTATAAATTCCTCAAAGGTAAACTGGGTACAATAATTATGGAGGTTTTATGTATGACAATATACACACATGATATCCTTTTAGCATTCAAACAAAATTTTAAATGATGTTTATAGAGTATAAACCAAGTTTCAAATAATAACAGTAAAAAGGATACGAGATCTTTGGCGGTTTGTTTGGTCAGGGTTTTGTTCAAATAGGTACAAAGATATACATCTTTAGAATTCGTTAAACCGGAAAGGACACGTTTAACAATTTAATTTGGTTTCACTCGTTACAAGTTCGTCGTCAATATGTCCTGGCTTTCTTCATATTTGACCTGTTACAGACAAAGCAAACCCTGCAAAAAACAAATAAAATGACTCCATCCAGTCTACATGCAAAAGAAATTCCAGCAAGACCAGTACACGTACTTCTTGTTACGTACACCTTTTCCCAAAAGGACTTTCCAAATTAACAGAAGTTGCAGATGACAATTTAAAGTAAAGCCAATTCCATACTTGGCATATCTCCTCAATTAAATTCCACACGTACCCAGTCAAAGACATGTCCAGTCCCCTTCTTGTTGTTGCAAAGGGAAAAAGAGGGGGTGCATATCATGTTCAAGAAACTGCAACCATGCTTCTGAAACAATTTGCAGACTTCGCCATCCCCTGCCTCTATCATTTTGGTGCTTAATTTGGGATAATCGTTCATATCTTTTTTCCTGGCAACCATTTTTTTTCATTTTATGTTTGTAACTAATCCATCTATATTTGATCTCTTTTCAGTGACGGGTACCTGGTACCTACCCCCTGGCGGACCCCTGGTTCCACCACCAGCTCACCATCAGTTCTCTAACGCCCTGAACCTCTCAAACCCGCACTGTGACAGACTTAGCTTCAGAAACTCTCGACACAATCCATACTCTCATCCATACCAGAGGAGATCGCCGCCTGGTAAGTTACACTTTGATTATAATGATAATCGACATAGGACTTGAAAGAAAGTTGCCCTCAATACTAAAATACGACAACGCAGACAATGTTTGTGATAGCGCTAGGCTTATGCATCCCCAACCGTTTATCGACTTTCCCTACTTTCGTAAATACAAAATGAATAGAATTGCAAGAAGATTACTAAATTACAAAACAGAAATAAGGTAAAAGATAAGTGGAAGACGAACTTGCTTCAAGCACATCGCCAAAAGAAATGTGCACTGTATTTAGTTGTATAGGAGGTATCGGCAACAGAACTGATCTTCATTTTCATCCCACAATTATTTTAATTAATTGGACAGCAATCAACAACGGCGTAAACGACAGAATAATTGGTCTTGATGATAGAGAGTGTTTATAGTTTCTTGAATACAGTCCATGGACAATGATTCTAAAATTGAGCATCCTTCAATAACAGGAAGCTGCAACGAACCTCAATGTGAACAAGCCCGTGGTCCTCTAGTAATTCCTCTTATTTGCAACAATTTTCGAACCCCTGTCAAAAATAAAAGTAATACCAATGGTCATTATCATACTTATATCATATTATATCAGAGGCGTTATCCACCAACCATTCTAAATCAAATAATACCTTTAAAATCACACAACAATCCATCCGATTGGCCGAGACATGCGTCTCGTCCAATCAGATGACTTGTTATGTAATTTTACTTTAGACAATTGATTTAGAAACGTTGGTGAATACGACCCCTACTAGGTCTACTGTGAAGGGTCCAGCCACATTCTCTGAACTTCCTCTGCGTCGTTGACAAACAGATTCGTCTCTGATTCACCACAAACAAGATAGGGACATGTGTATTCATTGTTTAGTTTAGTCGGTCAATTAAAGGAGGGGTTTCCATATGGCCATTTTCCTGGGACCTAAATTTTCCAATGAAATTTTTACCACAAATAGATACATAAAGGGGACGTGTTTTTCCGAAAAGTATGAATCGAACGGACCTTTGGTTTGGTGTATATTGTATATTGAAAGTGGGTGGGGTAATTCTTTTCAGGCGCTACCCAGGGTTCTTATAAATCAATTTTCTATCTAAATGTAAATAATTGGCGATTTTTTTTAAACACTATGTTTTGTATATGATCCCATGTTAAGATGACATTAAATCCATTGGCTTGCTTATTATAAATATTAAAATATTTGGAATTTTATGTAATTTTCCAATTTTTGTATATTTTCATCTCCCAACTTTGGGCAAAACATCACCACGTTTTTATAAAGCGACATAATGGAATAATATTTTAGGTGAGAACTTGTTAATAAATCGTTATTGCAAAATTATGAGGAATTTTTGATAGCTAGTCGGGTAAAAGAGTTACGGGCCCTTGAATGCACGAAAACCCATTACAAATTGTGGAATAAATAACAAAATACATTTTTTCTGACTATCTTTCGTACAGAAAGGCATAAATGTTTAATTTGCTTAAATTAGAGCTGGCCTCAGCAAAAAGTACTACAAATAAGCTATTGCGGACAGTTTTGTGTGTTATCCGTCCGTCTGTCTGTCTGCCCGTCCATAATATCAGGTTTACAATCTAGAATCCACAAATATTATCCGATCTTCACCAAACTTTGTCAAAATGTGTATGGTCATAAGCCCTTGTGTTGGAACAATTTTGGACGGAATTGCTGAATAAAGTGCTGAGTTAGCTGCCCTTTAATGTCAAAAAATGCTATTTTTGACAATTTTTGCATTCAAAAATTTTCAAATATTACCCAATCAAATGCAAAACCAAACGAAAATATTTGCATTTATAATGTCTTGGTTGAGTGTGATTTTCATCTAGATCGAAATCGCAAATTTTGAGTTATACGCCCTTGAATTTGACAAAATTGTTATTTTTGACTTCATTTTCTCCTTAGCATCCACCAATATGTAAAACATGAAATTAAAACTTGGACAAATTGTTGATGTCCATTAGATCTTTTATAGGTTAAAGTTTTGGCATCATTTGAAATGCTTTCCCTAAGTTATCTGCCCTTGAATTAGGCAAATTCGTGGGTTTTCGTGCAAATCTAGGGCTAATACGGCAATTTTGTTAAATTCAAGGGCGGATTACTCAGGATAAACATTTTCAATCTGGCTGAATTTCTTACACGTCTTATATATTGTAGACAGAAATAATTTGTCGTCTATCGGTTTTAATTGCTACATGTTTGTGGATGCTAAAGGGAAAATAAAGCCGAAAAATGCAATTTTGTCAAATTAAAGGGCGGATAACTCAAAATATACGTTTACAATCTAGATGAAAATCACACTCACCCAAGACATTATAAATGCAAACATTTTCACTTGGTTTTGCATTTGATTGGGTAATATTTGAAAATTTTTGAATGCAAAAATTGTCAAAAATAGCATGTTTTGACATTCAAGGGCACATAACTCAGCACTTTCTACAGCAATTCTGTCCAAAATTAATCCAACACAAGAGCTTATGACCATACACATTTTGACAAAGTTTGGTGAAGATCGGATAATATTTGTGGATTCTACAGTGTAAATCTGATATTATGGACGGGCAGACAGACAGACGGACGGACAACGGACAAAACTGACCGCAATAGCTTATTTGTAGCACTATTTGCTGAGGCCAGCTCTAATTTAAGCAAATTCAACATTTCCGCCTTTCTGTACGAAAGATAGTCAGAAAAAATGTATTTTGTTATTTATTCCACAATTTGTCATGGGTTTTCGTGCATTCAAGGGCCCGTAACTCTTTTACCCGACTAGCTATCAAAAAATCCTCATAATTTTGCAATAACGATTTATTAACAAATTCTCACCTAAAATATTATTCCATTATGTCGCTTTATAAAAACGTGTTGATGTTTTGCCCAAAGTTGGGAGATGAAAATATACAAAAAATTGAAAAATTACATAAAATTCCAAATATTTCAATATTTATTATAAGCAAGCCAATGGATTTAATGTCATCTTAACATGGGCTCATATACAAAACATAATGTTTTAAAAAAAATCACCAATTATTTACATTTAGATAGAAAATTGATTTATAAGAACCCTGGGTAGCGCCTGAAAAGAATTACCCCACCCACTTTCAATATACAATATACACCAAACCAAAGGTCCGTTCGATTCATACTTTTCGGCAAAACACGTCCCCTTTATGTATCTATTTGTGGTAAAAATTTCATTGGAAAATTTAGGTCCCAGGAAAATAGCCTTATGGAAACCCCTCCTTTAAATGCTTCTTTTATGATTCCCCGTTTAAGGCTTTGTTAACTTTATAACTTTCAACTTTCCATTGATGTTTAGCCATACACTTTGTCAGTATTTTTATTTACTTCGAGATATGTTACCCAACATGCGATCATCATGTTGCAGCTCATTCCAATCTTTTTTTTTCGATAATCTTAGAAACGTATCAAACTGTAGAGATAGGGCAACTGAAAATGTGACTCATGATAATATTGATATGAAGTTGATAAATTAATAATGTTTTAAGAATTATAATATTCCAATAACTCGCCAAAGGTTGTCGTCACATATTACGTCTAAATACGAGTCTTAATACGAATATAATTTCTGCTACATGGATGGCAGAAATGAGGAATGATTTTCAATTCAAAACCATGTAGTTTATTAATGTAATTCAGGAATCGTTAAATTGCACTTTTCGGGTCTTCAGACATTTTGTCTCTGATCTGCGAATTATCTTAAACTTTACATAAAATTACTGTAGAATTAATTTCATTTGCAACATAATAATTGTGGAAACATTGAATAACCATAGTCTCTTTTTTCATGTTTTGGTCACCAATCCAACCAATCAATGACAAATTTCGTGTGTTGACTTCATTATGTTTTACTCATTATATCAATTTGTAAACGTTTGTCGTCTGGTTTTAAGTGTTCCACTTTTGTGCGAGTTAGGAGATACCATTTGATATCATCTTAAAGATCAAACAAGACATTTAAACGATAACTTTCTGTTGGTGTTTGTTTGTCTACCTTTATTCCTCTCCATTTTCATGGGAGAGAAATGACTTTGCAAACAATTTTAATGCTTCATTTTACCGCCTTGGAACACACTTCAACCTCGTTGTTAGTATAATTGAAGGTTTAAGATTTCAAAGGTTTCAATGCAAAACCAGTTTAAGTACATATACTTTGAAAATGAACATAAAATTGTCTGGCACTAATGTATCGGATTGAATTTATACAATGTTATAAGTCGGGTCTATATTTTGAAAGATTTTTTATTCAAACTCATTCAAGACACAATTAAATAGACGATTTTCTTTTGAATGAAGAGAGTTAAATGGCAATGATTTTTTAAATTTATGACGGAACTATGATATTGACTTGTAAGCCAACTTAACTTTATTGCTCTTGTATGGTGGTCTAAGATTGTTAATCCAAGAATATATTGAAATGTATTACGATTGAGTCATTGAACTATGAGCTAAAAGGTCCCCGACAGAATGAAATATTGACTAAATATACAATAAAATAAAACAATTTGTCAGATTTCGCAATCTTCCTATTTTGTAATGCGCAATTATTCGGGTGTAAAAATGCAATTATTAGATTTATTAAATTCCAATTTTCCCAGCCATTTTCACACTCGTTTTCCAGACTCGTCTTTGAACTGACCAATTTGTCCATATTTACACCGTGTCTAAATTGACCATATCGATCGTTATGGTCAGTTTTGACGGGCACTGACTCGATAATTGGACTGTCTATTGTCCGTCCGACTACAAATTGGTCATCTACCCCACCTAGTTTGATTGTGTTATTTAGTGCTATAAATTGAACCACAAAAGACGAAGAGATATTTTATTACGCTCAGACAATAACCTTGTTTCTCATATGGGTACCCCTTTACCTGGGACATACTCATTCATGGAATGACATCTAAAATAGTTATGAGCAAGGATCTGGGAAAAGGGTTCTTTAAAGCAATTGGGACTATCATGTTTCCAGCACAGACAGTGCTGAAATGCCGGCTGTAAAGGACGTCTACTGCTCTGTTGTGGCTGATACAGATAATAATGAAACTTTAAGAGAACAAAATGGACTTTTGATCAAACTGTGCGTATGCTCAGGCTGATCCAGTATCCATGATGTTCTCAAATGCAACGAGGAACCCCTTTTCCAGCTCCAAACTCTTATGCATTTGAAAATTGTGTTTAGAAGACATTTATATACTTAAATGATCGTTATTCAATGCCAGAATTTATGAATAACATACTTTTTAATCCTATCATTCCAGGATCTATATCACGTGACATGACGCCCAACATTCCCATGTTAAATATCGGCGAAAGCTGGCCACAGTTTTCATCCAGTACCAACATGTTAAACGGCAACACAGTCGGGTCACAGTCACAGTACGGCATGTGGATGAGCTCGTCAATGGGAAATATTTCACCCAATCAAAACTGTTCTATGCCTTATCTCCGGAATTCCGGATATCCGGTTCCATCATCCAGTCCAACGATTGTCTCATCCACTTCCGGTTCCATGTTGAATGCACAGACGACTTCCTTCGATCAGTGTGACGTCACAAACTATATGGCTGCTCAAACACGTGACATTTCTAGAAATACAAATTGGAGTCCGCTGACTCCCCCACCCATATGAAGTGTGCGTAGTGGCAAAGCGATAACTGTGATAGTTAAACAACGAACGTGTAAGATATTGCCGCCTGTCTGTGTAATAGAACTCAGAAAACCGAGAAACACAAACAGGCCAAATGAGTGAACAAGACTTGAATGGCAAAGGAACGCGAATGGATTAGAAGACTTTACGAGAAAGCTCCAATATGAATTGTGCTTTCTTTCAATTACAGCTTACGCTTTGGAAAGATCGCTAAATGTGTCACATTTGTTGAACAACTTGATGCAATTGATAAGACTAGTCCAGTCCTCAAGATGCCAGGGAGAATGATCTTAAAGTATCTCACACATCGTAGGATAACAAACAGTTCGTGAATTTCCTTCTGCAATCGTAATATGTGACAACGGAATTTGACGAAGTTATCTGGATGTCAGAAATGATAACCTCGTTAATTTCCGCTGTAACGACAGACGGCGTATGTGCACGAAGCGTTTGGTATCCACTAATGGATGGAATACCTTAACACAGAATAGGGTAAAGAGTAAACACGATTCTAATTCCATGGAGACAGGATTTGGAAGCAAATTTTTGGATTCAGCACAAAACTATTGTTGGTGCATATCATTTTACACGTGCTATTAATATCTTTGAGCTAGGCTTTTCAAAGAAAGTTGTGAATGCTTAAAGAATGCTTAAATGTTGTAATTCTATGCAAATCAAGGATTCAATAAATCAAACCAATAGAATATATTTAATTCTAAAGAAAACTTTAGTTTTGCTATGTTTATAATTTTGTTAATAGTATAATGTCAAGAGAGTGAAATGTGCAACTTTATTTTTATTGTTTGTACAAAATGACTTGGTAAAATTGCGTATATAAAGTGGTGCAACTTTATTTTGTAAATATTTAAATTCCTAACTTATGTAGTTGCGCAAGTACAGCAAACAAAGTGTGCATCCTTTTGAGAGATTATGAAAAATTGTTCCAAAACAATCCCTGAATATGGCGACCACAGGGGAGAAAAAGGGGAAACATTTAGTGACCAGAAGAAAATGCAATCGGTCAGCTTTCATTATGTCCTTAATATTACATATAAAAGAACCTACACATTTCCTACGTACTGTAAAATGAGCTTTGTCATCTTTAAATGAGTTGTTGTGAATTGGCTGAAGTAGTCTAGCTTGATTTTTTGTCTTTCTCAATTGAACATGCAGCTTGCAGAATAGTAACCCACTTGCAAAGAATCGAATTATTCTTCAATAGAACTGTCCGGGAAATCACAATTACAGAACAATTATATAGTTTGCCTTGTATTTAGCACAAAAAGTTTTAGAAAATATAGAGAGAAGGGAAGGATATATTTTCTAAAACTTCTCGTACACATTTTTTTCGTAATCTGCTACACCTGTTCATTAAACTAACCCATTGCCGCACGAAAAAAAATTGGACTGCTCTAATTTTAAAGATGTTGCAGACGGCAGTATCAAGTGAATGAAATTTAAAGATTTTTGGTCTTTTTATGTATAAAACATTGTGAGAAATGAAGAAATTGCACATTACAAGCAATTTCTTCATTTTCCACATTGTTTCCACAAGCCATTGTCTTGCAGGGCGTCAAAAGGCGTTACTGTGTGGTAATGTCGCCAGGATTAGAAATGTTAAACCCAGGGTGTGGATACCTTAACAACGATAAAGTATATTCCAAACGGAACTTGTACAAAGAAAGTTAAATATTAAATACGTGGCCTAAACGATTTTCAATTAAATCCACCTTGTTATATTTTTGTACATTTTGTATAATTTTGTATACATTAAAAAGCTACGTCGAATTGAACACTTGGTACTGTTCTTTTTCTTTATTTTCCCCGAGCAAACATTCGCGGCCCACACGTTTTGAGCCTAACTCCAAGCTTGCAACATTATTGTCGTTGAACGACCAAAATGTCGTTTCATCGGATTGTTTAACAACTATTTGCTCAAAACCTGGTTTTGACTTACCCAATTGATATTGCATAGGGAAACAAAGAGATGCTGAAACTCGGTATTGCCCGGGGATGTCGTGTACAGAAAGATGTTTAAAGCTCATAGGTGTGCATGGATACTTTGTTTGAACAGACAAGCACCCTTTTAGACCTGGAAAAGAGGGTTTATAGAATTTAAGACCATCATGGATCCAGATCAGCCTGCGCCTACGCGCAGTCTGATCATGATCCATGATGTTCTCGTAAAATTTCTTCATTTTCTGTTGTAAATCTGTGTCGTGTTTGTACAGAAGCTATGTTCTAGTGTTTATTGGGTACTGGTACGTGAATGGAAGAAAGGCCCATGTGTGTGGATTTTGTGATCAGAGCCATATATCTTAGTCTGAAGATAATGTTCACGCAAACACAACTTGATGGGGGTCTGGAAAAGTGTGTATATACAGCATGCGAGACCGCCATGGATCCAGATCAGCCTGCGTCTACGCGCAGTCGGATCAAGATCCATGATGTTCTCTTACATACAGCATTGGTCCTATAGAAACAGTCTTAGAGCAACACGGGTCAAGATCAGAGTGCTCTTAGGCCAACCTGGTACACCCCCCTCTCTGATTCCCAAATCTATGTTTACACAGAAGCTATGTTCTAGTGTTTGTTGGGCACTGGTACGTGAATGGAAGAAAGCCCCTCGTGTGTGGATTTTGTGATCAAAGCAATGTTTCAGCATGCAGATAATGCTCACATAAAAACTGCTTAATGGTTGATGGTGGGGGGGGGGGGGGTATATGGAAAAGAGGGTTTATAGAATTTGAGACCATCATTGATCCAGATCAGCCTGCGCCTACGCACAGTCTGATCATGATCCATGATGTTCTCTTACATACAGCTTAAGTCCTATAGAAACAGTCTTAGAGCAACACGGATCAAGATCAGAGTGCTCTTAGGCCAACCTGGTACACCCCCCTCTCTGATTCCCAAATCTATGTTTACACAGAAGCTATGTTCTAGTGTTTGTTGGGCACTGGTACGTGAATGGAAGAAAGCCCCTCGTGTGTGGATTTTGTGACCAGGATCAATATCTATCCTATAATTAACACCCGATTACAACCCAAGTGATCGCTTATGTTTTCTTTAAACTACTTCAAAAATTCAACTTGGCACCAGAAAGTTGTGACATCATGTTAAAAAAACCTCGAGAGAAGCAAAGTTGTCTTTAACAGTTGTCCACAATTCTGTTGAGTGTCGAACTGGAATACTGTGGTAGCAAGTATCCGTTTCCTTAAAACAGAGGAACTGAAAGACGTCGTGGAATGGAAGAAAATGCTAGTTACATGTCCTTATTGTTAAGGTTGATTACCCCTAATGAGAATCACGCAACGTTGAAATTTTTCGTTACGTATCCAATTCTTTTCGAGTGACGTCGTTTACATTCGGCGGTGGAACGTTCTGGACACCGTCGAATTTTACCACGTCGTACAAATACGACTATTTCCGTAATTCCGACACGTCGCGTGAATCAATTAACAACCTTAAGTCGGTAATCATCTTTGATCATTTTTGACCATTGGACCATTTTTGTCATTTCTCAAAAGAATTTCATTGTCGCAGTTGACGTAATGTAAGTTGTCGATAGTGTTTTCAAGTAAATCTAGCGTAGAATGATTTTGTATTCATATTATCTTTAAAGTAAAATTGACAAAAATACGAAAAACTTAAAAAAAAATTACGTCCATTAAACGAAGTATTTGATTAGATTTTTAAGAAAATGTTTTTTTTTTCGTCTTTTTAAACATTTGTAAAAATCAACTTGTTTGAGTAATGAAGATGTTTTTTTCTGGTGCCTCGTCCTCGCATGATATAAGACGATACAAATTAAATATTATTAAATTGAAGTATTATAAAGCGGGTGTAGAAAAACTTTTGAAGCTCCGTGTAAAGTGTTTACTCTCGAAATTTTAAGAGAATTTGATTCAATTGAAGTGACCCTTCTACAAACCTGCGATCTTTGATAAGATGGAAACGTTGGAAAATTCACCTTACGAGAACGACTAAGTGTAAACTGAAATGGAAAGTGTATAATTATCAATTGCATTTGATTTGTAAAGGTAGTTCACCCAGCATTAGATACCAACAACTTGGTGCAATTTCGCCAATTACTTTGCCATGACAATGGAAAATTGACTAGGGTACCCGGATTTTAAAAATCCGGATAACCTCGTCAATCTCCGTTGCCACGGATGGCATCGATGTAGCACGAAGTATTTTGTGTCTTATGACGGAAGTGTTTCGTATCTAATGATGGATTGAATACCTTAACGAAAAATGCGTAAACCATAATTATGACCGTAAACGCATCCAAATTATACGGAGCATAATACGGAGCATCTTATGGCGCCGCATGGTCTCTTCGTCCTCTAAGGCCCATGCTTGTGGCCTCTTTTTGGGCGCCAACGGATCGTTATTTTATGATTGGCTTGGATATATTATGTCTTATTGAATTCCTCAAAATATATGTTGTCAAACATTTATTGATTATTAATTAGCAAGCTATTGTTTTTTCCATTGCCAATCAATGTTTAAAATTTATGTTTCACTTGTCGACATGAATTGTTATTCGTCATTTAATCTTATGAATAAATGACAAAACCTCATTTCATTCTTGACTTATTCATTTTCTGTTAATCTGCAATTTACCTTCAACCGAATGTTTAAATTGGATGATCACTATCGATTATTACTTTGGATGTCTACTTTATACCTATTAACAAAGGTTCAAACGAAGGCTCAGTTTGGATTATCTCTATCGATTATTAATGTGCTTGTGCCAGCTCATTTCGATGTCTGCCTTTTACATATTAACGAATGCTTAGTTTATATGACATGACGTTGAAGGATATCCTACTGGCTAAGATTGGATGCTTACGGATTGGGAACAGTTGTGCAGATAAATAATAATAGCACAATATCATGATCGTCGGCAAACCTAACAATGATAAGAAACTGAAATACTGGCAGTCAGTGTTCTCTTCTTTTTTCCTGACATTTTCCCAAGCCTAAGTGCAAGAATCGTCCAAACAACGAATTTTCCAGGAAAGTGTTAACCCTTTCCCAAACAAGACCTGGTTTTGACGGCCCTATGAAAAAGGTTTGGAAAACATTAAGACAAAAGAAGAAAACGATGATAAAAAGCATTTTTCCTTTTGTCTCATGTTTTCTTGGGAATGATAAGCACACAATTCTTTAATTATTACCACCCATTTCTTCGTCTGCAGCGGCTTTAAAATCAGATCGCCATAAAATCTATTTGTCATGTGGGGAAGGGTTAAATTTTTACAGGCCTACTATGACTGAATGTTCATGCTGTAAATGCAGATCAGCATCTACAAAATCAAAATTTCTATATTATTTACGTTAACTAATGGATATTTTCAGCATACATCTAGTCCCCCCCCCCTGAAAATGATAAAAAAATAAATATGATAAATAAATAAAATAATAACAACATGAACAGACAAATCAAATAAGCTTGAAAAGAAACTGTTTTCATAAAAATGATGTTAGCTATGCTCATTACTGTTAACCCTTTCCCAAACGACTTAATCTCGGGTTAGTGCAAGTTGAAAGCAGATACAGATGAACACTTGATGTTAATAAAGATTGGATTTGTGCACAGCAAAACCCATAAAATATTGAGGCAAAATGATTATCAGCTTTTTCTGCTTTTGACTCAATGCTTAGCCCAAGACTTTTCTAATAGATACGCAAAACCCAAGTAATGTCTGGTAAAGGCAATAAGGTACCCATAAATTCTTCCTAATAATGAAGTGCGATATACGAGGCTCTATTCTCTAATTTCATAGTTCTGCAATTATTAATGAATATTTGAGTCATTTTCACGCCATCAAATTTTGACAGGCTGAAATAAAAGATATCCGTAATATGGCGCCCATTTCAAAATGAGCCAGGATCTGGTAAAAGAACCTGTAAGACATTTGAGACCAACATGGATCAAGACCAGTCTGTGTATACACACAGTCTGATCATGGCCTGTGCTGTTCTCTTCCAATTTCTTTATAACACGTGGTAACTAATAATTAGCAACTTTTCTCCTGTTGCCTCTATATTTCATGTGATATACGAGGGTTGTCCTTAAAGTTCGTGGACACACAATTTATTTTGCTTCATAATACTTTGTTTGTGAAATAATCTTTATCACGTGAAAGCTAAACATCTATCAAGTACTTTTCCAGCAAAAAGAAATAAATCTATTTTGCTATTATTTTGCAATAGGACCTAACACGACCCTACATAGGGATACCCGGAGCACGTCAAAGTTTGAGCTTTTTTGCTACCCATGTCTATGTTTTTTTAATTTAATTTAACGTATGAAATTGGCGGTAAACAGAATAATAAATGTATGAAAATGTAACCTAACATTCCGACTCCATATTGATGTGATTTCAATGTTGCCGTGTTAAAAATTGACATTTGAGGACGATTTAAAGAAGTTTGATATGGAAGGAAATCTGTGAAAAATGACGACGTCGGACGTTTGGGCGGAGCAGCGCGTTCTTGTGAAAATTTTGCGTGGAACTAGGAAAACGCCTGCAGAGATCAGGGCATCCGTTAATTCTTCCACGAAGAGACCATGTGTGCAGTATTTTCTCGTTTGCAAATGTCACAAACGTTTCCGGGGAAGCAATAGCTGATTCGAGGTCTCAAAGATCGAGTATTATAATAGATTGAAATGTTAATTTGGTGAGTGACGTCGTGAATGACGATAGGCAAAATACGGTAAGATATATCAGGGGAAAATGTGAGCTGTCAAAAACAATTGTTAACGAAATCCTTACAAAACATTTGAAAATGAAAACAGTGTGTGCACGAGGGTGCGTGGAATTCTTTCTGATGAAAATAAAGCAGCACAAGTCTTTGTGGCAAAGTTATTTCTTCGTCTCATGAACGATGTAACGTCATGGCGTGCTCCGGGATGCATCAGCCTTCTTCACAAAACATATGTAATTCTCTTAAAAATGGAGGGATTTTGTTCCAATTTTGAAATGTTGTTTCTAAGATATTGTTTAATGACATCATGTGTGTGTTATAAAATATTCTTTTCTCATTTTTATATATTAAACAGTGTCCACGAACTTTCCGGACAACCCTCGTATTGAACATAAATCCTACGTTTATCGACACCCATTTTGTGTTTTGCAAGATGAAGCGAAATATGCTTGTCTAAAGTCGTGAAATATTGTATAGTTTGAGAATGTTTTTAGTTATCATAATCATCACCATATGTGGCGGCGGTAGCATAAATAATAGCCGCAATGGCAGTAGAGTTAGTAGCAGCAGCAGCAGCAGCGACAACAAAAACAACAACAACAACGACGACGACGACGGCGGCGGCGGCGGCGGCGATGACTATGAACGAATAAAAGACATTTTGAGTCTTGTTGGTCTAGTTTAATGGCCGTGTCGTGTATATGATAAATGGATCATTTAATGTATTTTCCAGAACCCGGCCATATTTATATTTTTAATAGAATAACTGTATACGACAAAATTTGAATCTTTTATAGATAAATAAATAAACTATGATGATAATGAAAGATAAAGAAAAATAACAGAATGAAACAAGTCTCTAGCACGCTCCTCGCATTGTAATGAACATTTGACACATGTCAATAGATATAGAGTGTAGATTTCACTGTCAATCTGACGTAGTAGAAAATGTAGCAGTGAAATGGACAGGACCACACGCGAGATGGGTCGCCGTGAAATTGAGAAAATTATTATAATGTGACGCGACACGCGGAAAGGGGCGTTCCGAGTAAAGCATTTTTAACGTCATGCTGGAACACCTAAACGTGGATTCCAAGTATTTCTCGCACCAGTACTACTACAATATTTAATCGGAGCTCCCAGCTGCTCTCTCACAAGCATGATTCACACCCATAAATTGTGAGAGAAAAATGAACTCCCGACCCCTGGATGGACAGACTCGATTTGATTTTATTGCTGTTTTACGCCGTTTTCAACTTCTATGGTCATATCGCGGCGGCTGGAGCACCTAGCCGTGGGTTCCTGGTATTTCTCGCATCAGTATAACCACAATATCAAAACTGAGCCTCCAGCTGCTCTCTCACCTAGATGGTTCACACATTGGTGAGAGACAAATGACTTTTGTCAAATGTCAGAATGGATACTGGCCGAGCCGGGGTTCGAACTCGAGACCCCTGGATTGACAGACTGCTACGTAACCGACTGAGCTCTCCGGGCTCGGCCCGGGAATAGCATTGCAGCTCAATACAGGTTGAGCATCCCATTACCATACAGTGACGCCTTTTGACACTCCACAATGCTCTGAAAAAAACATCATGGAAAATAAAGAAATAAGGTCCTTTCACTTATGTTTTAGTCTGTACCCACAGAACACACTTCGGTTCCGGAGGCAAAGACGATGGGTTTATGGGAAATCAACATTGTATAGGCCCTACATGAAAATTATTACTAAGAATAGTCACAAATCGACATTATCAAAACGAGGCTCCCTAAATATGTCTAGAAAACAATGACGACGCACGTGCATTCAATATACAGCGATAAAGAGCACGTGCATTCAACATTAAAACGCTTCGGGTTTGAGAGTATTGTTACCAATACGCTTTGGGATTGAGAGTATGTTACTAAAAATAACAAATATTAACGTTTGAGCGGCGTTTTAAGACTCCAAGGACGACTTTCGGAGGATGTTGTGTGCGGGGGGGGTCTTAGATGAAATAACCTAATTGCGTGTTACAAGATATTTCTTTATATCCAGCAAAGTTTCCTACCTGAAAAAAAAAATCAAAGGGTGTAAAATCTCATTCACTTGAAATTGTCATCAGCAACATATTTGAATTTGGAACAGTCTAAAATTTTGCCGTCTGGTAATGGGTAAGTATTAACGAAACAATACCAAGACTTGACGTTTTATTAGATTTTGTCGATAGAGAAGAAAAATGCTGGTTACGATTTTTAATAAATATTTTTTCTATATAATGTATACATATTCACCTGCAGTATGATAGAATATTGTGAACTGAAAAGGAGTACGTCTAAAATGAAGTTGCATGAGAAATAATTAATATCAGTCAAATCCCTGACATTGTATCAAACCAAATTCGAATCAGCCAAGCATTAACAGTTTTTTTTATAAAGATTTTGTGCAATGGCATTGAATTTTGTGCTAACAATTGATTGGGTTTACCGTTATGAATTGATTAACCGTCGATGTTGTTATTGAATCTGGTAACTACGGCTTAAACAAGCTGTTGTTAAGAAATATCATAACAACACATTCGAAATACTTTTGTTTGTCCGAAATTACGCCACGGTTAACTGGACAAAATCGTTCCCTATTGTCATTGTTGTTTTGCTGTTGTTGTTTGTCATATGATTCCCAGCCGTGTTATTTGTCTGGTAATGAATTAAACTGTGTCAATGGCCACCTTTCGTATCAATTTGTTTAAATGTAGACAAAGGCTGAGATTGTTTCATGATCTATACTTTTCATTGTTATTGATACACTTCAAAAATATTTGCCGAAACTACGTTAATTCGGCCCATGATTTTGTATTATCCTCGATAATATGATAATGCTGTAAGGCGGTAATGCGATAATTCGATTATCTTTTATCGTTTGTAGGTGTTACTTTTGAAACATTGTGGAAATAAATCGGTCGATAACAAGTGATACAATTTACAATGGTTTAGATTATTGTATTGTAACTCATTGAAAAGAAACGCAAATTGCTCGGTCTTGATCATTTTCCTATGTCAGAAAAGGGGACCCCGAATCCCTGTTGGATCCGCCACTGTATGAAAATTGAACGAGTTGTTGATAACAATTAAGCTTTACTTATTGCATAATACAGTCGACACTCGTTGTGTCGAAGTCAGAGGGACCGTCCAAATACCTCGACATATCCGGAGTTCGACTCATCCGGTTTTTGGTCAGTTTCGACTTGAATGACATTTGATATTTTTGGTGTTCATCAAGAGAGTTCATTATTTAAATATAGTAGGAAAAGGAAAGAAATTGCTCGAGACGAGCAATTTCTATCCTTTTCCTACTAAATTTCAATGGTCATATTTATTACGATTTTTTTGTTTTAACTTTTTTATGTCCATGGGTGAGGACGGGGTTAGACTTTTACTTCGACCTAAGCGAAAATTCGACTTATCCGATGTCGACATAACGAGTGTCGACTGTAAATAAAAGGGTATGTAAATCATTGAGAGAAAAGGAAAAACAAGACGTATTTGTGAAAAACACCAATGCCCTCGAAATGCTAAATGATTTAAGCTTTCGGACAGACAGACGGACGGACAGAAAGGCGGACGCTTGGACAGACCGACACGAGTGAAACAATATAAAATGCTGATTTCAGAATTATATTTATTTCTCTTATGGATTTCCAAAGTCTTTCTGGTGATTTTAAAACAGTTCAATTGAATATTACAATAGCATAATATTTCTTAATATTGTTGCGACACCATAAATAAATTTCAACAAAATATAGGATGTGAACAAAAATGTTAAAAACACAAAAAACTTGTTTGGTAATGAGTTTAGACTTTTTTTTTGAATGGTCAGTGCGGACAACAGTAACAATATTTTCACATTAACACCGAATCCGTTTAATCTATACAAATATAAACTATTGAGTTTGATTACTTTTTCTGAGCGGTTCGTTTATTCTCTAATCTGTAAGATAATATTTGGAGGACTTTTCAACTTGGTTAATTATTTGAATAGCTCACCACACTTCTACTTACTTATAGTTCGATCATGATATTATCGGACAAGTTTACAAAAATTACCCATGCAAACATCTCAAAATCGAACTGAACATTGATGTAATTTTGCATGTGATGGTTCGAATCTTGCAGGTGTCGAGAATTAAGAACGTTTTCCCCTTGTTTACAAGGGTAAAATACACATGTACCATAATGGACTGGACTATAGTCTCTACAGCAACTGCTGGATGGTTAACGAGCACGGTGTCTTCACGTTTTTCTCAAGTTTGACGACGACGTGGCGATTCTCACACGATTGTAAGACAACATATTGCAATTCTGCAGCACCATTTAATGCCGATTCAACTGTGCCCATAGAAATTGCATTACGCGATAAGATTTACCTGTCATAGCGGTTAAGCTTTTCCAAAATGTTAGACAGTTGTTAAAGATATAAGTTGGGTGTTTGGTGGCACAGAAAAAATGGTACAAATGGAGAAAATGCTGGTTACCAACATTTTATGCGCTTACCCCATTGTTGTCCTATGATTTTTCTACCTGTGACATCTAGGGAAGTAAAACATGGTTTCTTTTGGAAAGGGGTAAACTGTGCTTTCTAAGCATTTGACAAAACGGCCGTCATAGCATTTTTGACAACCGTATATCCAGATAAGCCCGTGATCAGATATAGGCCCTACTCTAATAAAGATCCATACAGCTAAATTTTAGGTGTTATGGATGATACGAAATACTGTTAGAGATTAGTATTGCTATAGATCAGGATGTGCATTTGCACAGGCGGCTGATCTTGATATACTTGTTGGTCTTAACCCTAAAATAACTTCAGGAACCCTTTCCAGATTTTGGCTCGGTAAAACGTATATTCTGAAAATGTCACTCTTATTTACCCTTTGTCATGGCCGCTATGTTTTTATTATTTATTTATTTTTATTTTCTCCGTATCGATCAACCTGGGACACCTGGCAGATGACCATTGAGTGCTCAAAACTGACCACGAACTGGACACAATAGTTCCGTAATCTGAATAAATACAAACAAAATTCCCACTGTTTGACCAGTGAAATCGATCGACCCACAATTAATTTAACCGTCATTGTTCGAACAAAATTGTCCAATTTCTTAAGAAAATAGTTGAAACCTTTGAAATATTTCCGATTGTCCTATTTGTGACGTAAATCGTCAGTGTTAATTGCAAAACCTCGTAACTACAACATTAATCAAGCTGTAGTTACGAGGTTTTGCATTTACGCAGACGAAATGATTCTTTAATACTTGCTTAGTCATGTGAATGTGGCAAAATGTCACTACTTACAAAATGTCACTAGTTGTTCGTCGGTTCAAGGTGCTGTTCAGCAGATTTTGAAATAAAAGGTTTTTAATCTAGATTTCTAAGATTTATTTTTAAATGCATAAACGTCACGCATATTTTTGCATTTAGTGGATCTTTTAAACAGCACAAGAAAAAAGTTACTGTTACTAGTATTATTTGCTTGTCAATGACATTTTTTTTTATCAGATACTGTTTAAAAGATCCGCCACATCCAACAAATCCTTGATATTTTTGCACCTTCTCTGCTTCTAACCAAATCCAAATTGACCAATTTATCTAAATCGATTTATTAAAGATCTTCTGCAAATGTTGTGTTACGTGATTCCCCGTCGGGAATTTTAAAAGAAGATTTCCCTAAAATATATACACAATCTCTATTGCCCTTTTCTGATGTTTACAATTTAAATGTAACGAATATTTTTCTCATACATAGTAGGCTACATGTGTAAATGAATAAATCATTTGCAAATAATTGTTTAAAATTTAGAATATTTATAAAACTACTTTAAGGCTTTACATTTTAATGAAACCGAAATAAATGTATTAGAAGCAAACATTGATCAAAGAATTTACGATTTTAACAAAATTTACTAAATTCTAATCCACATTGTCCAATTCTAGCCAAGATGGATTCATGGACTTTCTGAATTCTTAAACAACATCTGAGGCGCGTTCTTTAGAGCGAGATTTTTTAAGATTTCTTAAGGTGTTTTGGATAAAGGGTTTTAAGACTGAGACTTTGACCGAGCTGTTCCGAATGCTCCATATTTATACAAATGACGTCATCATGACGTCATTTGTATAAAGTATGGAGCATTCGGAACACCGCGGTTTATGAATTATGGAGTGTTCGGAGCAACTCTGTCAAATATCTTTTATATTGTTTGTACAGAGTTGACCGAGGGGTTCAGCACGAAGTATAGGGTAATGGCGCCTCCCATTGAGCGTCTTAAAAATCTTGCTCTAAAGAACGCTTTATCCTAAAATATCCTAAGAAATCTCAAGATATCTCAAGAAATCTAGCTCCAAAGAACGCATCTCAGGTTTGACGTTCAAAAAAGAAAATGCTTTGGAAAGTATTTATACAAAAAAGAAAATGCTGGTGCCCTGCATTTTCTTCTTTTGCCTCAAGATTTTCTGAACTATAATATAGGGTTAATTCACGTTTTTGAGGTCGTTAACATTTGCAGAGGCCCAAGAAATACGTTAACGTTCGTTTTCGTATTTTACGGGCCTCTGCGAATGTTAACGACCGAACGTAACGTCGCTTATTTAAAGGCTACCAAGCTTGGCAGTTTATTGCACCGTATATTGGAAGAAAATCATTAAATTAACGTGTTTTATAAAAGATCCGCCAAACTCGGTTGTTTTAAAAGTTTTATTTGCTTATCTTTACATCGTTGAAAACTGATTTTCGAAAAAATAAAGATCGGCAATTTCCGTAAAATTGGCACGGATTGACGTCATCAATGGCTTGACTCCGCCCCCAATCTAGAGCATGAGGTGTCTGACAAAGATAATGTGTTCGACTTTTCTGTCATATAGCGAAGTCTCAGTTTTTATCCATTTCTCGGTCGTAAGAGTAATACAGACAAATTTAAACCGTTCTTTGGCACATTCCTTAATTCACTTACGACCTATTCTTTGACTGTTTTAACATTTTTTTCTAACATTTACTGAGGACGAATTCCGTGTTTTGAGTATCGATTTGGAAAGTCGCTTTATGACAGAAAAGTCGGACATTTAACTTTTTCAGAAATTTCAGACTTTCCGGGAAATGACCCATGACTGCCCGTTTTTCCCGCCATGACGTCATTCAGTGGCCAGTATGACGTCATAATTTCAAGTCGGAAGTTAAGCGTATTTTCTTCGGCAAAGATCGGAAAAGACCAAAATATCCAATTTAAAAGACGAAATAAAAACACTTCTTATGTTGGAAAATTGTAGAAACTTTGATATTTGGTTAATAGTAAGGTGTTCTTTCGGCACAAGACTTTAATTTTGCCAATCATCGGACACTTTAACATAAGACGTTGAGAATTTTGCGGGTAAAGAGACAACTAATTATTTTGAAGGGTCAAATCCAGGATATTTGAGTGCAAAGCCGGTCCGATATCGCACTGAATATAGACCGGTTTTCACGATATCGGACCGATTTCTTCCCGTTATTCAATGCTAATAACGGACTGAAAACATACATTTTATGCAATAATAGTACAGACGACCATTTTCATGAACTTCCTCTAAATCTTCTGCTTTTTCCTCAAGTGGACCACCCTAAAGTTCGGTGGTTTGTGAAAGGATTAACCGGGCAGGTTCATTCTCTGACTCTGAGTTAAGGTAGAATACCCGCAGTGCCACCATCTTTAAATTGATAAAACATCGGCTTTTTTTCGAGCGGCGTCGATACGTATCCGAACGTATTCGGGCGCGGTCGTAAATATTCGGCGGTGGAGAGTTCCATCGCCGAATGTTTTCGATCGTGCCCGAATAATTCCGACGTAGCGCTAATCTCATTACGGGTAGACTACATTAAACCAGGCTTGTCCAAACTGAAAAGTGCTCTCCCTAGTCGATTTAGGGGCGGAGGTGGTGCAGTGGTAACACGCTGGACTTGTAACACAGGGGTCGCTGGTTCGATCCCCCGCTTCTCCAGTCTTTCGGATGAGAGTTTAAATCGAGGTCCCGTCTCCATATGACCTTAGCTGTTGAGTGGGACGTAAAACTCCATACAATCCAACAATCCCTAGTCGATTTCCGTTGCCACAGACGACGTCCCGAATTTGACGTGGGTATCTCTCGTTAATTTCCGTTGCCATGATTGACGCCCGAAGATGCACGAAGTGTTTGGTATCTAATGATGGCCTGCAATCCTTCAAACATTTTTTAAAGGTCTACTATGTTACCTTGGTCTTTTCCATCGCATTTTCACCATATGTACCCCTAATTTGAGATGCGCTTGGATGTTTGCTAAAAAAGTAGGCACTCGAACATTGCATTATGCACAGAAGTCAAGTAGTATAGTAACCAGCAATTATAAGCTAAATAGTTAACAATTTACCGAACGGCATAAAAAATTATTGAAAGGTGTTGTTGCAGACGACAACATTAATGTTTTGAATAGCATAAAATTCTGAAGTTTTAGCATGGGTAGGAGAAATGCTGATTTTCAGCTTTTCCTTCTTTTCTCTCAATGCTTTACTGCCGGTATTTTCATACAACTAGAGACGTCGTAGTCAATGATTGTCTGGGCAAGGGTTAAATACATTGTATTTATTAGTCAAATAAAACCTCCCCACATAATCATATCGACTAATACCGTGGCTCCTGTTTCATGGTTTGGAAGATTCCAATTTAGATAAACGGGTAGTAAATACGCGCTAATTTACCGATCTACAGCACGGAGGCAGACTGGTGAGGTTAACCCATTACCACACAGTGACGCCTTTTGACTCCCCACAAGATTAAGTTTGGAGAAACATAGTGGAAAATGAAGAAATTGCTTATGACAAGCAATTTCTTCATTTCCCACAATGCTTTCTACCAAATAAGACCAAAAAATCCAAATTTCATTCACCTGAAATTATTGAATTTGACCCAGTCTAAATTTGTCGTCTGGTAATGGGTTGACCGTTTTCGCAGACGACAATGTTTGAGAGTAAAAAAGGACACATCTTTTGAAACTATTTCGATGAACTGAGAACGTTGTTTCAAAAATGCGGGGACGGGATGAAACATCGTCATTTATTTCTGCGACATAAGTCCGAAACACTCTTTTCTCATAATTATGACCTTATTTTGTTGAAAATGATTTTCCAGTCGTGTAATTGTCATTGTTATGACGTTGAAAATGTCCGAATTAAATGCCGTTTTGTTCATTTGTGCGTGCTAACTATGTTGACGTCTTCATGGTAACGTCATCACGTCATGAACGTATGGAAACGCATATGGTACACCCTGATAAAATGATAAAGTCGACTTCAGGTAAGTCGACTTGTCATGATAACAAAAGAAAATTAACTCTACCGGTTGTCTACGTAAACTAATCTTTCCGACATAAGTTAGTGCATCATTATTTTAAAATATGTCATGTCGACGTATGCTTTGTCATCTTATCCACATAATTTGTACATCGATTGACAAAAATCCGTTATTTCTTTCCTACATCAATATTTTTGTCAAAAAGAAACAAGTCGCATTCACGTGGTAATCAAGCATCTGGAATATATATTTCCACTACTTGAACATTTAATATCAGCTTTGCGTCATAACCTACGACGACAAAAAGCTGCTGTGCGAGTGTCAACGGACTGCTCCCCCACTCCTACTAGGCTTGTTCAAATGACTATAATTTCTTTGTTTTATGGAATATCTTTGTAAAAGTTTGGACATTAGTAGAATATACGTGCAATGTTTTCATGTCAAATTTTACTCAAATAGAAGCTACCATATGAAAACCAGAGATGTTTCTAAAACATATATGCCCCCTTTAGGGCCTACATTTGATGTAGGTCAAAGTCCAAGGTCAAGTTAACAAGGTCCAAGGTCATGGTCAAATATGAAAAGTCTTGGTAGGAGGTGTCTATGTGTGAAATATCAAAGCTGTATATGTAAAAGTAAAATGAAACATAGGCCAGGTTAAAGTTTTTAAAAGTAGGCCAAATGCCAAGGTTAAGGTCATGGTCAAATGTGAAAGGTCTTGGTTGGAGGTGTCCATGTGTGAAATATCAAGGCTGTAGGTGTAAAAGGACATGATATATATGTCTGGTTTCAGTCCTTTTAAAAGTAGTTCAAACTCCAAGGTCAAGGTTGCAATATTCAAGGTCATGGTCAAATGTGAAAGGTCTTGGTAGGAGGTGTCTATGTGTGAAATATCAAGGCTGTAGGTGTAATAGGACATAAGATAAAGGCTAGGTTAAATATTTCTAAAAGTATGTAAAAATCAAAGGTCAAGGTCACACAGGCCAAGGTCATGGTCAAATGTGCAAGGTATTGGTAGGAGGTGTCCATGTGTAAAATATTGAGACTGTATAGGTAACAGGACATGAGATATAGGCCTAGTTTAAGTTTTTTAAAAGTAGGTCAAACTCCAAGGTCAAGGTCCAAGGTCATGGTCAAAAGTGAAATATCTTGGTTGGAAGTGACCATGTGTAAAATATCAAGGCTGTATATGTAAAATGACATGAAATATAGACAACGTTAATGTATTATTTAAGTAGGTCAAACACCAAGGTCAAGGTCACAAGGTCCAAGGTCATGGTCAAATGTGAAAGGTCTTGGTCGTAGGTGTCCATATGTCAAATATCAAGGCTGTATGTGTAATAGCACATAAGATATAGGCCCAGTTTAATTTTTTTAAAAGTAGGTCAAACTTCAAGGTCAAGGCCACATGGTCGAAGGTCATAGTCGTATGTGATAGGTCTTGGTCAGAGGTTTCCATGTGTCAAATATCAAGGCTGTATGTGTAAAAGGACATGATATATCGGCCAGGTTAAAGTTTTTTTAAAAGTAGGTCAGACTCCAAGGTCAAGGTCACAAAGTCCAAGGTCATGGTCAATTGTGAAAGGTCTTGGTAAGATGTGTCCATGTGTGAAATATCAAGGCTGTAGGCCTATTTGTAAAAGGTCATGAGATATATGCCGGGTTTATTTTTTTTAAAGTAGGTCAAACTCCAAGGTCAAGGTCACAAGGTCCAAGATCATGGTTAAATGTGAACGATGTTGATAGGAGGCATCTATGCGTGAGATATCAAGGCTGTATGTGTAAAAGGACATGAGATATAGGCAAGATTAAGAATTAAGTGTAAAAATCAACGAAGGGCAATAACTCCAAAAATTTGATTGGCAGAGTTACGGTTCTTGTGCACTGCACCTCTCCATAATAAAATCTATTCACCTGTAAAGTTTCATGATTCTACCTTACATATTTTTTGAGTTGTGCTCCGGACAAGAATCACGTTATAAAATCAACAAAGGGCAATAACTGAAAAAATTTGATCGGCAGAGTTACGGTTCTTGTGCATTGCACCTCTCCATAATGAAATCTATCCACCTGTAAAGTTTCATGATTCTACCTTACATACTTTTTGAGTTATGCTCCGGACAATAATCAAGTTTGAAAATCAACAAAGGGCAATAACTCCAAAAATATGATCGGCAGAGTTACAGTTTTTGTGCACTGAACCTCTCCATAATGAGATCTATTCACCTGTAAAGTTTCATAATTCTACCTTACATACTTTTTGAGTTATGCTCCGGACAAGAATCAAGTTTGAAAATCAACAAAGGGCAATAACTCAAAAAATATGATCAGTAGAGTTACGGTTCTTGTGCACTGCACCTCTCCATAATGAAATCTATCCACCTGTAAAGTTTCATGATTGTACCTTACATACTTTTTGAGTTATGAATCAATATAAAGACAAAAGTCAACATAATTTGATAAGTCGACATGGGAACTAACACCTAATATGATAATGTCAGTTTTCAATGACATGAATATATTGTCATGATCTGTACTTGTCGTCTAAAACAAAAAATGACAAGGCAGTTAAATCCGACATCTCGACCTATAGCAAGTCATAAAGCCATAAACAACGAGCATAGTCAACAAAGCAGTTTTTACAAAATACGTTATTATGTAGTTATGTCGTTTTATTTTAAGACGACAAGTCGAGTTCTGTTATTGAGTAATGATCAGATTAAGACAACAAATCGTGTTCTGTTAATACGTCATGATCAAATTATCATATTATTCTTTAAATTTTATGACAACTTGGTGTGATCATGTCGTCCTATAAGCACACATCTTCGCATCCAATGACATCACCAGGGTGTACCATATACGTTTCCATATGAACGAGGTGAATCAGAAAAAAGCCTCTAGTTTCCAACGATACCAAATTGATGAATGTAGCTAAAAGATAGAAAAGTGTCCAGTTCTACCTTCCTTAAGGACGTCAATTACACGTAGTTAACATTTTCGAATCTAACGTTAACGATGGACCAAGTTCACGATCGGAAATAAATTAGCAGGGATCTGAACAATGACCCTTAACTTATTCGAGACCACTATGGGTTCAGATCGGAATGTGCATAGGAGGAGCCTGATCAGGATTCATATCACTGTCTTTACAGTTGTCAAAAGAATCTACTTGCAAGAGAACAGCGTGTATCTTCGTCAGACTTTTTTATGTGCAAAGTCTTTTCTGGGCCCAAGTTGGTCTCTAATGACAAAACTTTTCTCAGGTCACGGTTCAAATATTTTCATAACCAAATGAATAATGGAATGTTTACCGTGTGGATTATTATCACGGTAGGTAACCCACATGACTTTTGGGAAGCGTTCACACCGAAAAACAGTATGTTTAAAATATGTTTTGTTATATTTCTCAGATTATACGCTTTTTGATGAGATTAATTACAGTATTAGCTGAGCAATAAGACAAAGCATACTTGAAACAGACGATATTTTGGTGTGAACGCTCCCCAAAAGTCACATGGGTTACCCACCGTGACATCAACACCTTTTGCGTTATATGTCGATTAAGTTATTGATATCGAGCCCATTTGAACATAGTAAGGGAAGCAACTCTGTATCACGTACTACATTGACAAACGAGTGTTATTTCCCTTTAATTTGTATTTGTCTCGCAATGTATGTTTTCCCTCTCTTGGTGGACACCATTAACCATTCCCCGAACAAAAACTGATTTTGACGTCCTTAATAGAAAAGGGAAACAAAAGGAAAAGGGAACATTGAAACAAAAGAAGAAACTGCTGATATCCAGCAGTTTCTCCTTTTGTCTCAATATTTTGTATCCCATATTTTACACAAATTCTATCTTTAACCCTTTCGCAAACGGCAACATTTTAGGGTGACCCACCTAAAAACTGCCACAAATGACTAAATGGGTGTTTCTAAAGATGGGATTTTTTGTTAAATATGGCATAGAAAATATTGAGACAAAAGGAGAAACTGCTGGTTATCAGCAGTTTCTTCTTTTGTCTCAATGTTTTCCTAGACCTTTTCTATTAGGGACGTCAAAACCAGGTCTTGTTTGGGAAAGGGTTAAATAACATCCGTTTTGCCATTTGTGGCAGTTGTTGAAGCGGATCACCCTAAAATTTTGCAGTTTGGGAAAGGATTAACCTGATCCACTTCGAAAGGTGGGTTGTTCTAGTTCATAATATAGGGAGAGGAGAATGGTGTTGAGAAATGGACTTTGATCCGCCTTCACCAGACGGCAAAATTTCAGACTGGTCAAAATTCAAAGACGTTACAGACGACAATTTCAAATAAATGAAATATTACATGTTTTGGTCTTTCTGTGTGGAAACTTTGTGAGAAATGAAGAAATTGCTTGTCATAAGCAATTCATTCATTTTTCCCACAATGCTTTCCAAAACTTTTATCTTGTGGCGCGTCAAAAAGCGTCATTGTGTGGGAATGGGTTTAGACATTTCAGATCAAGGATTATGCCTACAAATAAAGGAGAATAAAAAGACCGATCCAATTCCAAATCATGTTTTTTGTTATTATTTTTCTCCCCCACTTTCTCAAATGCAATGTTCGTCCTAACCAATTGACCACGAGCTCTAGGCATATCGACCCGTCTAGATTTCACCACACAATACTTGTTGCTAAAAAGCTGTAATTCAGTGTAATTGTGGTTGTCTGTGTGTCTTTCTGTTTTTAATTGGACGTCCGAAAGGACGTACAATTCTTATAACCACTTTTGGACAGGCGAAATGGGTTTTTCATTACCAAAAAACCCTTTCTCAGACTCAATTGCCAGTTGACCAAAATTCAAAATAGATTTTGCGACCATACAGGAAAACTGTCGTATCTTTTCCTACTTTCTATGTGTTTTCTAACAAATACTATAAGATTCATTGGCCGATTCAATTCATGCCACGTCTTAACCAACTTTACGATCTTTTTTCGATTTAATCATTTTCTTGTAGTTTTTTGACTTTCGTAATATTTATTGTGTAAAGGGTAAGATCTTTAGAAAGCGATACATGCATACACTATGGTTATAATGTAAACATACACCCTTTATCATCAGCAGCGATAGCTCAAACGGGAAAGGATTAACCTCGCAACCTTTTTTCAATTTGAAATTTGGAACGCCGTTGGTTCAAAACCAGTTCGGATTATTTCTTCTGTAAAACGTTTGTTTTTCTTGATGTGCTTACTGAAAACACACATTTTAGAATGATTACCCAATTTAATGCACGTATTGTGTATGATAGGTTCCTTTTCTTTGATCATTGTTGTTTAAGTCTTTGACATATTTAAAGGAACGGGGTTTACACGAGACGTACTTTGGAACCAGGGTTTTGAAATTGATTATCGGGGAGTGAGTTCATTTCGCAACTCGGGTTTGACTCGATGACAAATCGGGGTTCCATCTGAACAGCCTCAGATGAGACACTAGTGAAATCCACCTATTCAGAAAAATAGCTGCTCTTACGAGTTTTTTTTTTCTCCAGCATCTGTATCACTGATATTCGACAGTATCATGACCTATTTACATACTGATCGATGGTCATGACAACAATGATTATTACTAGTATAAGACTAAGTGACAGCGATCTGTATTTATTTCGTTTAAGCGACCCGTTTACGTGTATTGAGCTAAGAAGATGAAGCAATGGGTCTGCAACAGATGGTACCTGGATGATCGTATGAGTATGTTTACAGATAGGGACATTGCTATTCTCAAATTTTCGTTGATAATGATATGAACATTTAAATTGCTTATTGTACTCCATCGCCATTTTCCCGACGGCACGTTCCCAATTTCTTCTTTTTATGCACATCTGTAGATGGTAGGATGCTGCGGTAGTACTTGTATGAGGAATCCATGGTTAGGTGCTCCAATTCATCTGGTATTTTGTTTCAGGAAAAGTATGTATTGAATTTGTTTTGTAACCACAACCAGGGAAAACTGCCACCGTGTTTTCTTTTTTTTTTTTTCTTTTTTTATTCTAAACAGGAATAAAAATCTACGTGCTTGGAGCACTATATTTAGACGCCTCTCATTGATTGAGCGGAATTGTATGTAAATGATCGGCGTTTCATTACTTTATTTCGTTGAATTTGTGTTAAGATCGATTCTAAATCACTGCGGTCGTTTTTTCGCCAACGATGGTGGAGATAGAAGTCGAACAAGAGTGCCATGGTCACAATATACGCCGCCACTTATAAAACTTGAGACAAAAAATGACATTGACAAGGATTTATAAATATTCACACAAAAACCTGTAAAAAGTTGTGTTCACAAAAAGGTTTTTATAAATATCCAGTCAAAAACCTGGAAGGAATTGCGTTCACGAGACTGAAATATCATTTAGCCCTAGAGACTAAGATTGAAGGGGGCATAACTCAGGCAAAAATCAATGAACCATAAAATCCTTACTTCATGCACATCTACCAATTAAGGTAATAACATCCACCAAGTTTCATAAGGATCCAGTCAGAATCTTAGAAGAAGTTGTGTTGACAAGGCTGCAATTTCAATCAGCCCCAGAGACTAAGTTTTAAGGGGGCATAACTCTAGAAAAAAATCAATGAACCATAAAATCCTTCCTTCATGCAAATCTACCAATTGAGGTAATTGACCAAGTGTCATTAATATCCAGCCATAAACGTAGGAGGACTTGCGTTGACAAGGCTGCAATTTCAATAAGCCCCACAGACTAAGTGTTAAGGGGGCATAACTCTGGCAAAAATCAATGAACCATAAAATTCTTCCTTCATGCACATCTACCAATTGAGGTGATAACATTGACCAAGTTTCATTAAGATCTAGCCAGAAAATTAGGAGGAGTTGTGTTGACAAGGCTGCAATTTCAATAAGCCCCAGAGACTAAGTTTTTAAGGGGCATAACTCAAGCAAAAATCAACGAACCATAAAATCCTTCCTTCATGCACATCTACCAATTGAGGTGATAACATTGATAAAGTTTCAAGAAGATCCAGCCAGAAACTTAGGAGGAGTTGCGTTGACAAGGCTGCAATTTCAATAAGCCCCAGAGACTAAGTTTTTAAGGGGCATAACTCTGGCAAAAATCAACGAACCATAAAATCCTTCCTTCATGCACATCTACCAATTGAGGTGATAACATTGACCAAGTTTCAAGAAGATCCAGCCAGAAACTTAGGAGGAGTTGCGTTGACAAGAAAAGTGGACGGACGTACGGACGGACGGACGGACGGATGGACGGATGGACGGACGGATGTACGGACGGACAGACGGAGAAGATGACGCCAATATACGTCCGCCTCCGGCGGCGTATAAAAAAAGATGATTAAAAAGATCAATGTCTGAGTAGAATTCGAACCCAGGGCCTTCCGGATATAACATGTGTAAAGAGTACAAGGTGAGTGCTCTGCTAAGTGAGCTATCGCGGCTTTCATTTATGTAGCGCGTTGGCTTCCATTTTGAATAAATTGCTTTGTAGAGTACTTTTTAAAATCAATGAAAAGTATAACTGACGACAATACTCATAGTAAACCGAAACAAGAAGACAAAAGTGCTAATCGCATGGCCTTAATTGAATTTGGTAATCAAATTAATAGTGATTATTCATAGCGACAAATCAGTTGTCTTGAAACGGCAATCAAATCAATTTGAAGCCTGAGAAGGGTTTTCTGGTATTAAAGCCGATTTCGTATGTCCGAAACCGATCTTATTGAATTAAACACAGAAGAATGAATAAAATATATTTCGTTCATGTACAATCCCGCTCAATCAATCAGAGACGTCCAATTACAGTGCTCTCAGCACTTTGATTTCTTATCGTCGTTGTAAATGTAAAACCTCGTATCTCGTTTTTGGAAGAATTGTCTAAATTGGGCACACAAATTTGTACTTTGAAAATCGCTAGAATCGAAGTACGAGGTTTTGCATTTAAACCGACGTTATTTTTTTCTCACCGATCGAGCAAAGTAGTCATTACTAGCACTTTCTTTTCCTTCAAACTTATATCTAATTTAATTTTCAAATCACATTTGAAATAACTCAAGATAAACTCACAATACCAGCTGAAAAAATATAGACTGGTCAAAATTATGCTTTGAATTGTTTTTTTCTCTCCCACTTTCTCAAATGCAATAACCGTCCTGATCGAGTGATCATGAGTTCTCTAGGCATATCGACCCGTCTAGCTTTCACTCTATAACACTGTATAATGCTTGTTGTTAAAAAGCTGTAATTAAGTGTAATTGTGGCCGTCTGTGTGTCTGTCCTTTTTTGCTTATTTTCTCTCAACGATCGATCAAAGTAGTCATTACTAGCACTTTCTTTTCTTATAAAATTAGATTACAATTCAAATCACATTTGAAATAACTCAAGACAAATACATAATGCCAGTGGAAAAAATATAGACTTGTCAAAATTCAAAGCAGTTGCTTTGAATTTTGATCAGTGTGTTATTTTTCTCCCCCACTTTCTCAAATGCAATAACCGTCCCGACCGATTGATCACGAGTTCTCTAGGCATATCGACCCGTCTAGCTTTCACTCTATAACACTGTATAATGCTTGTTGCGAAAAAAGATGTGATTCATGCACAGGAAAAATACGATATTCCACAAAACATACGGTTTTAATGGAGTATAAGTGGCAATCAAGTGAGATTTTGTTCTAATTTTCTGTGTGATTAGAGCCCCATGTTGAGATACAATAAGTTTCCAGAATTATTTCAACACATCTTATTTGTTCCCCCAAAACCCCGTAACTAAAGCTTTAAGAAAGCAGTAGTTATAAGGTTTTATGGAGAAAAAACAATGACACGAAGCTTGTCTTACTACTTCTAATACTAAATACTTATTCTTCTGATGTGGATTTATATAGAGTACCTATGGAAAAGGATAATTGGCTAGGATCTAATTGTCCCATTTATAGAACTTATTAACTTAGAAAGCATCAGTGATCTTTACTTATGAGCCATTTCGCCTGGGTTGTTTAACCCTTTCCAAAACAAGACCTGGTTTTGACGTCCCTAATAGGAAAAGCTTGGGAAAACATTGAAACAAAGGAAGAAACTGCTGATAATCAGCAGTTTCTCCTTTTGTCTCAATATTTTCTATGCCATATTTTACACAAATATTATCTTTAATAACTTCAATTTTGTCATTTGTGGCAGTTTCTGAAGTGGATCACCCTGAAAATTTGTCGTTTGGGAAAGGGTTTAGAGTAGGATAGTTATACACAGAAGGCAGTGAATTTCACAACAATGGAGTTCTTACTTGTTCAAAGGCAAATACAGAGTTTCGAACACTGGACGTAGCTCGCTGTTTTAATTGGAATTATTGTGGTAAGTTTGGAAATTTTATTGCATGAAATGTATCATTGAAAACTGAGTTTGTTGATAACTAGCATTCTTCATTTTCTCTCAAATTTTAACATTCATTGGGCAGAGTTGATGTTTGCATTAAAGCATCTTCAACACCTATAATATTGGACCAAAAAGGATTGTATCGGGTATTGTTTGGAAAAGAGTTAAACACAAGATGTTGTGACATAAATGTAGTAACATTTTGTATTTGCCCTTCTCTAGAGAGCAACATGTCAGACTAGTCAAATGAACAGTAACATATACAAGACCTGCTCCTGGTTTGGGAAAATATTAAGCTAAAAGAAGAAAAAGCTAATTACCAGCATTTTCTCTCTTTGTTTCAAAATATAGATCTACTTCTGTGCAATACTGCACACAAATCCAATCCTTATCAATAATCACTTTGTCTTCCGCCGGGGCTTTGAAATATCATAAGTCTAAATTTATCGACATGTCCTTCTTATGTCTCAATGTTTCAAGGATGCCTAAAATAAAGGCTTGTTTAACTTGAACTCGTTTTTGGTCAACAACATTACAAAATTAATGTGAGGGAAAACTATCGGATGCTGACAACCATTTTTCGTTCTTTTGAAGCAGACAAAATATCGCATTTACTCAGAAATTGCGTCGATTCTAAACCAATGACCCCGGCACACCTTATCCTCATTTTCTTATTGACTCTATTTTAGTGGGCGTCATTACAAACATCGTATATACCAGCATGAGGGTTAATTATTCTAACTCAAACAATTGCTCTTTTCCGGTTTCTGGTAGATAAAACAGAGTTTATACTATTATCCCTGCACGCGCCCGTCATTAGCCCATTACCAAACAACAAAATTTTAGGACTGTCCAAATTAAAAGATCATGCAGACGACAATTTCAAGAGAATATAATTTTTAGGTCTTTTTGGATGGAAATCATTGTGGGAGATGAAGAAATTGCTTGTCACAAGCAATTTCTTCATTTTCCACAATGTTTCCATGACCGTTATATCTTTGGGAGTCAAAAAGAGTCATTGTGTGTTAATGGGTTAAGGCTTTTCCAAATGTTTTTTTTTTAAAAACCGTTCCGATATGAAAGCTGCTGTAGACGACATAGTAGAGAGATATAGAACCAATGTACTATGTACATGTAGCAAGAAAATTACAAGACAAAAGAAGAAATGCTGGTCATCAGCATTTTTTCTTTTGTTTCAATGTTTTCTTGGCATATCGTGAAAATGGCTTTTGTAGTTGCTAGAGTCATCGACTAGATCTAGTCGGCACAAAATGCGCAACACGTCCTTGGTCAAAACTTGTCACTTATGGTGAATAAGTACATTAAGGTATCCGACCCCTCAAAAGCACCAAAGAGCCAGAGGCGAAATTTGAAAAGTGCAAATAATTCCTTAACCGTGTTTTATTTCGATTCCATGTACAAACACAAGCATTTTGCACTGTTTAGAATTTTGAATTAACGCATACTTATGAAAATATTTGACAAAATGTTCAAAATTACCTCCCTTGCATATAAATATAGAGTAAAATATTTTTTTGTAAATTATTTTATTCTTGAAGCATAATCTTGAAATCCGACAAGTGCATTTCGTATGGCTAGAAAATGTAGATTTTTTTCAGGGTCTCTAAACCTTAAACGAATGAACTGGATTTTTTCTTAACCCTTTCCCAGGAAGAAGACAATGCTGATAACCAGCATTTTAATCGTGTCTCAATACTTGCTTATATTATTGTCTCAATCACTATTTCTTCTTAAATCGGCTTCCAAATGTGACTTCCCTAAGTTGTGTTGTTTTCGAAAAGGTTAAAGTCATTTGCGGAATAGAAATCTATTAGGAACTTCAAAGAAAGACTTCTGTCTGTCTTTGAATATTTCAAATTATCTACAGATTTCCATTGGTTATTGATTTCACAAAAAAATGTTGGCCGGGATCTGAAAGAAATCTCTTTAATTTGTGGTATTTTAGACTTAAACGAAACCAGAGGCGCGTTCTTTAGAGCGAGATTTTGAAAGATTTCTTAAGGGGGAATGTTCCAGTTTCCTAAATTTTTTCCCAATAATAGAATTTATTTATATTTTGTATGTTGAAATTACATGTTATTACCAATTGAAAAATAAAATAAAAATGGATGGTCAGCGATCTTGTTCGAATTTTATAGGCATTCGTATCACATACCCCTACATCGAAAAAATGCACAATTTCTTGGTCACTAAAATGCTAATAAAATGCTGTATAGTCATAGTTTAGTCCAGAAAACGGATTTAAAGTAACGTCTTACATTTAATAAGAACAGAAAACCCAAAATATGTGCTACTTTAAACGCGTAAATGTATAAATCAGCATGCTCACTTGTTCGGTTAGATCGAAAAAGCTGGAGTGTTTTATGTCAAAATTTGCATATTTTTGGAAATATTTCAAGTTCTACATAATAGAATTTGATAAAACTCCCTCTTTGTATTCAGCGACATGTCCTGGTAATAATTCAAAAAGAAAATGTATAGGTCAGCGCACTTATTAGTGAATTACAGCAATTTGTATCAGCTACACACGAAAAAAATGACGCAAAACAGTGGTAACTGTATACACACTTACAGCTGTCTTGTTCTAAATAATCGATTTCCATCTTGAGGAAATCAGTTTCGCATTATAAATACACTTATAAATGCTCCAGTTTTTCGGAACACTCGGTCTTTACCGTAGTAAATTAAATGTTTCGTACCAATATGTTTCGCTACCATATTTTCAATAATAAAACACATCATTAAAATTTACCATTTTCGAAGGTAAAAGTGTATTAATTATGCGAAACTGATTTCATCAAGTTGGAAATCGATTATTTGGAGCAAGACAGTCGTAAGTGTGTATGCTGTTACCACTGTTTTGCGTCATTTTGTTCATGTGTAGCTGATAAAAATTGCTGTAATTCACTAACAAGTGCGCTGACCTATACATTTTCTTTTTGAATTATTACCAGGACATGTTGCTTTATACAATGGGGGAGTTTTATCAAATTCTATTATGTAGAACTTGAAATATTTCCAAAAATATGCAAATTTTGACATAAAACACTCCACCTTCGTTGATCTAACCGAACACGTGAGCCATGCTGTTTTATACATTTACGCGTTTAAAGTAGCACATATTTTGGGTTTTCTGTTTTTATTAAATGTAAGACGTTACTTTAAATCCGTTTTCGGGACTAAACGATGAATATACAGCATTTTATTAGCATTTTGGTGACCTTGGACAGGTGCAAGAAATTGTGCATTTTTTCGATGTAGGGGTAAGTGATAGGAATGCCTATAAAATTCAAACAAGATCGCTGACCATCCATTTTTATTTCATTTTTCAATTGGTAATAACATGTAATTGCAACATACAAAATATAAATAAATTCTATTATTGGGAAAAAATTAAGGAAACTGGAGCATTCCCCCTTAAGGTGTTTTGGATAAAGCGTTTTAAGACTGAGACTTTGACCGACTGTTCCGAATGCTCCATATTTATACAAATGACGTCATCATGACGTCATTTGTATAAAGTATGGAGCATTCGGAACACCGCGGTTTATGAATTATGGAGTGTTCGGAACAACTCGGTCAAATCTCTTTTATATTGTTTGTACAGAGTTGACAGAGGGGTTCCGCACGAAGTATAGGGTAATGGCGCCTCCCATTGAGCGTCTTAAAAATCTTGCTCTAAAGAACGCTTTATCCTAAAAATATCTTAAGAAATCTCAAGATATCTCAAGAAATCTCGCTCTAAAGAACGCACCTCAGGTTAGCCTTCGCAAAAGTGTTCTCTGATCAGAGTTACTATACTGCTGATGTATTACAGTTGTCATATACACATGTATGTCAAAAAAGCGGAATCAGATTATGAAAGTATTGATTTAAAAGGAAAATGTATTGTCCATCCATTCATTGTGCAAACATTTGGCCTTGGATCAGGTAAAGGGATTTTATGGCATTTAGTCCAACACGAATCCGCTTGGGTTTACCTCTGAGTGTGTTCTGGTCATTTGAAATTGCCGTTTGCTACATCTTTGAAATTGAGCCGGTCTAAAGGTTTTAGGTCTGATGATGGGTTAAATTCCAATAACCCTCTTCGTTTGACGACCACATTGCATATGGGTTTAGAAATCGTGATAAGCAGTATTTCCTCCTACACCTGAAAAACTTGATGTGATGGAGATTTTCTTTAATGTAATGTAAGCAAAACTTTTGTTGTATATAACTTTCTTCTCTTTAGACCAGTGTATAAATCTGAAACGATCAATTTTGACGTTTGGAAAGTGTTTAAAAATGTGGAGTGTCAAAAGGTTGGTAAATTCATGCCGACATGCAATGTTATGTAATTTCCTGACATCGGCATGTTTTAATTTTTCTAAAAGTCGAAGCTATTTTTGTGTCAGAGACCGAACATTTCAATCAATTATTTATATAAATGGATTACAGACGCCCTCTATAGGCCTGTGGAAATACAGGAATTGATTAATTTTGCATCATACTTCCAGTTTTTATAGTGTATTGAATTGTAAAGCAGTTCATGTTTTGTCTGTTTAAAATAGTTCACAAATTGATGTCATAATGTCCTATCATCTCTTCCCCAACATAGTCTCTTTGGTATTTTCTGAAGGTTAAACATTAAGATAATTACATAATAATTAACATTAGAATGAAAAATCTATTCCCGACATCGGCATATATCAATTGATGGTAGCATATGTCGAGGTTACAACACCTATGAAAACTAACAAAAAAACTTGATTGCAATATCCAATGGTATCCCCATTAGAATTTTACAAAAAGACACATGCTACTGACATTGTAAAACAAAGGCCCTTTATTATGATAAAAGAACAAAACAACACAATCATTTTGTTTAAAAAAATATCACCAACCAAGCACATGGACAAGCACGGGCATCTAAATGTTAAAGAGAATGTGATCAAGTCTGTAAAATCAGCAATTATGAGATTTCTTGACATTTAGGAAAAGCATAAACATACAATTTACAAACAGTGAAGAACCATATTATGATGATTACAACGTAGAAAAATGCATATCTAACCTTAATATTTACTTATGCATATTAACCCTTTCCCAAACAAGACCTGGTTTTGACGTCCCTAATAGAAAATACTTGGGAAAATATTGAAACAAAAGAAGAAACTGCTGATAACCAGCAGTTTCTCCTTTTGTCTCAATATTTTCTGTGCCAATTTTTACACAAATTCTATCTTTAATAACTTCCATTTTGTTATTTTTGGCAGTTTTTGAAGTGGATCACCCTAAATTCTTGCCGTTCTGAAAAGGGTTAATTAATAGTTCCCATGCTGTTCACGTCAAAATCCAGGCGTGACCAAAGCCTTTGCTGACAGTATATACTAAGATCAGGCTGCACGTATGTGCAGTCTGATCTTGGCCCACGCTGCCTGCTTTCTACTCAATTTTTGTGGCAAAACATGAGATAAACTTATTGAAATGTCTCTTGAATGGTCAATTTTCTTGAAACAAGATTTAAAGTCAGCAGGACAAGGGTTAATATAACATCAGAGGATAATGACTTTTCTTTTAGTCACCGAAAATTAGCATCATTAAAATTGCGAGAATCAAACGAAGGAAAAATGAGTTTATCTTAATCCTTGTTTGAGAAAAGATGCAAATATACCATATGTTACCGGCAATATCACAATGCTTTGAAAGTGAAAAGGTCGGTACGCTTGAATACAAAATAGTGGTATGGTTATGCTTACATGTATATGCTTTACTTACATTATTTTCATATTCACTTGTCAAGCAAAACAGACCTTTCTTAAATTTCAATAGTTTTGAACCCCTTTTTAAACAGCGCACCATTTACCAAGATTCACAAGATTTTCAAAGACAGAACTTTAAAGTTCTCAATCAATGAGTCCATGCTGGTCACCGAAAGTTGTTATAGTATAAGAGATTAAAGAGAACAGCATGGATCTTGACCAGTCTGCATGTATGTACGTAGGTGGATCTAGATTGTAAAGTCGACACTCGTTATGTCGACATCGGATAAGTCGATTTTTCGGTTAAGTCGAAGTGAAAATATGACCCGGTTATCATCAATAACCTAAACAAAAACATTTTGAAATATAAACAGCCATTGAAATAAAGTAGGAAAAGGATAGAAATTGCTAGTTTCGAGCAATTTCTTTCCTTTTCCTACTATATTTCAATTATGAACGTACTTGATGAACAACAAAAATGGTCAAACATTATTTCAATAAAAAATGAACAAAAATCGGATGAGTCGAACTCCGGAAAAGTCGAGGTATTTTGATGATCCCTATGACTTCGAAACAACGAGTGTCGACTGTATGTTTATGTAAACTGCCATACGGACCTTTTCGGAGATTCTGGTCCAACCCAACCCCCAAACAAGACCCGGCTTAGATGCCCTTTGACTTGTTAAATACTGATTTGTAAAACTTTGAGACAAAAGAGGAAAACGCTAACAATCATTATCTTCCTCTGCCTCTGTCTTTGTGTTTATCTATTATGCTATTCACACATTGTAACCCGGCTTAATCTACATTCATTTTGTCATCTACATCATGTTTAAAGTGGGAGAAGTCCATTTTTCTCATTCCGGAAAGGGTTAAATGGACTACAAATTTGCCACGCGCATACAAACGTTTTTCATTATGGTAATAACATTGATTTTCGTTGTATGAACATGCTCGTTTAGGATTGTACGTGTTAATGGGCCAGTATTACTCAAAAGAATTATTCAGAGGCATTCTAACTTTTTTTTTATTTCAATTAGAAACCCTATGTTAAAGGTACTCATTTGAATCGTCTCGACGAGACGATTTAAATGAGTACCCACAAGATAGGGTTTGACGAACAATAAATAAAATATTGCATTTGAAAAAGCCTTCACTCCCTCTCACTCCCTCCTTATTATCCACGGTGTATAATCACGTGATACAACAATTTCAGAAAATCTTCATAACTTAGTTAATATTGAACCGATTTCGATTCGGTTTGAAGCAGCGAAGGTGGACAGAGATCACGCATTAGATGGACGTGTTGGATTTTTGAAATATCAACTGATAAAAACGTTATTGAAGATAAACCAAAATTTTGGTTTATCTTCAATAACTTTTTTATCAGGTGATTTTTAAAAAATCCAACACGTCCAGCTTATTCCTGGCATTTTTCCAACTTCTCTGCTTTAAACCGAAGTCAAATTGGTCAAGTATTAAAAAAGATATTGAAGATTATCGGAAATTCTGAGTCACGTGATTATACACCGTGTTATCTGTAGCTACGGTTAGTCACCATTCTTTTCCGATATGTGTCGCTTTGAATGGTCCATTAACTTTTTATTTTATCATTTCCAAGAATAAAAGAGTTTTTTTTTTCTCTGAAAAAAAGTATGTCTGTTCCCATTGGTTTGATAAATTTTGTGAAGAAAGGAAAACCCTGGAAATGATGCTACATTATTATGTTTGTTGACCCGTTATATATAATCCAGATTCAAATTAAAGGTATCAAAAGCAACAAATCTAAAAATGTGGCAGGATCTGGTTTAACCCTTTCCCAAACAAGGCCTGGCTTTGACGTTCCTAAGAGAATAGGTTTGAGAAAATATTGAGACAAAAGAAGAATGTGCTGAAAATCAGAACTTTCTCCTTTTATCTCAATATTTTCTAAGCGAAATTTGTACACGAATCCAATCTTAATTAACACCCATATTGTCGTCTGCAGCAGCTTTCTAATTGGAGCACCCTAATTTTTTGTCGTCTGGCAATGGGTTAAACAACCTTTCAATCAAACATGGATCTACATTAGTCCTGTCAGGTTACTGTTATTCTGTGTAGCAAATCTTAAATTCTTCTTAGTCCCTATCCATGGTAAAGTGAGGCATAAACAATGAAAAATAACTACATTGTGTTTATAACCACCTTAAAATTACTAAAATACTGAAGTGTCAATCAAATTATGACTGTGAAACGTGTTTTTACAACAATTGGCAAGCCTGTCGGCCATCTTGCTTTTGTATAGGGTTGTTGGAAATTTGGTTGGATTTTTCATAAAACAAGGTATTTTTTTATTTCAAAATTATACTGAAGTGAAAAACAATTGATTTATCTTTCAATTCATACCATTTTTAGATCAAAATTTTGATTTCAAATGTAGTAGTTTGAGGGCTAAACCTGCGAAGTTTTCCGCACGGCGGAAGTGCTATAGACAAAATGGCGAAAATGATAAGACCTGACATCACTTCAAAGATAAAATATGCCAGGGCTTATAGATAGGACTAGGATCTACATCAGCCTCTGCATACGCACACAATCTGATCAATATCCACGTTGTTCTCTGATAGCTTCTTCAAGATCTGTATCATCTGTTTAAGAGCATGGTGGGTCCAGATCAGGCTACACTTAGATGTTATATCATCGTTTTTCTACGAAAACCTCGTAACTGCAGCTTAAAACAAGCTGCAGTTACGAGGCTTTCGTTGAAAAGCAGCGATATGTTCTGGAAACATGATACATGTATTACCAAATGCTATAAAAGGTGCGTGTTTCCAGACACGATTCATTTACTCATGACTGCATATCCTCTTCCCAAACAAGACCGTAGTTTTCTGAAAATATGCTTTGTAGAAATATTGAAACAAAAGAAGAAGATACTATTAATCAGCTCCTTTTGTTTCAACATTTAGCCTACTGTGCTATGTGGTAGACAAAATTGGTCTCTTTCAACTCCCTTTTGTCGCATGCAACAGTTTCAATATGGACCACCCTGAATTTTTGCTGTTTGGGAAACCCTTGTTATACTGTGTCAACCTATTTCTTCTTCTTCTTCTTCTTCTTCTTCTTCATCTTCATCTTCATCTTCTTCTTCTTCTTCTTCTTCTTCTTCTTCTTCTTCTTCTTCTTCTTCTTCTTCTTCTTCTTCTTCTTCTTCTTCTTCTTCTTCTTCTTCTTCTTCCTCTTCCCATTCTTCTGATTGTTGGAACTTTTTATTTTTTATGTGGTCAAAGCGCGCAGTACGGTGGCCGAGTGGTTAAGGCGTTGGACTTAAGTTCCAATGGACGAATGTCCGCGTGGGTTCGAACCCCACCCGTACTAATTTATGTGTTTTACTTCTACACTATCCTGATATGGGATACGTTTAGTGAAATGCTTTTTTTGAGGTTTTGTGCTTAAAATCTATGATTATAACTACAGTTTATGTTTTTTATGATTTTGTTGGTATTTAGATAATCGAATCATAGCATCACGAAGTTCCTACTTTCAATGTATGTGTGTTAGGACTGGGAAAAACAACGACAATGATAAAAACGTCATTCTATAGTCCTGTCAGGGTATTATGGTATTATGGTACATGTGTACAAATTGTACCCATGTACGAGGGGTGATCCAGAATTAGCGGTACTGGCTTTATAACTTCAATACGAATCCATCGAAGTCAAATAAATTTTTACAGAATGAAATGTAATTTATCAATGATCCATGGACCAAATATCATCAAAATCGGACCAAAAACAAAAAAGTTACAATAAAACTAGTTTTGTATATAACGCATAGGCGGGGCAGGTATGCGCCTAACGTCACGACGTCGCAAGTTCGCAACATTAAAATACTGACATTACTCCTCAACATAGTCACCAGAGATGCAATACACTTACTGTGACGTTCAATTCATCCACTTAATATGCCAATGTACCATTGCTTGACGATTGCAGAAAACATCCATTGAATGTCTGGAGCTATTTCACCAAAGTCCTTGAAACGGACATTTCAGTACAGATTTCATACAGGGAAATACCCGAAATTCCTCTGAAGCTTAAACTGATGAAAAGGAACGATTTTAGCTTTCTTTGATTGGGGATGAGACAGGTGACGTCCGTTGTTGTAATTGTAAGTGTTTTAAGGTCATACAACAGTGTTGGTAATCACGTGATTTAAGTTTGGATTCATCACACGGAAAAATGGCGACTATCGGGTAAAATTGGCAGTAATTCTGAAGGTAAGCGGATATTTCTCGATCTGTAGGCAATGTCATCCAGAAAGTTATACCCCATGTCCTGGCCCACAAAATTTCTGACCTAATGGTATCAAGATATTATCGCAAAGATCCGTACTTTCAGCAAACACTCTGTCACAAAATTTCTATCGACGAGAATCCAAACTAAACATATGCGAATACTGTTCATGGACGAGTGGTAATTTTGGAGATTGTGAGGTCATGCTATGACTTCTGTGCAAAATTCGGTCTTCAAATCAAATGTAGATACTCTCGGTAACCCAAAATATCCTTGTTATTTACTTACCTCCACCCAACTTGTGAAGAATTGAGCATTTTAAAAAAGAATACCTCACACGGACAAGGAAAATTGAATTCAATTTACGGACAATCTTTTCAAGATTGGATAGCACTCACGGATTGGGGCCTGTCATAGACACGAGAATGGTGACAAATTGGAATCAAACCATAAAATACTCGCTTTTTGTGTAACAATGATTTAAAGTATGTCTTAACATACTATGTAATATGTTATAAAGACCAAATTGTCTTTTCCCCGAAAAAACAACTGTGTTTGACATTGCAAGACAAAGAATGGAATTTTCAAGTGATTTCTGTTGCTGGATCCATGTAAAATTCTCTATCTGTCTTTCTGTATCCATCTTTATCAATGATCTGTCGCTGTCCTTTCTATCTGCCTGTCTCACTGTGTTCTGTCTCTGTGTCTGTCTCTTTTTAATACAAATAAAATAATACATACTTTTGGCTTCAGATCCTTTGCCTACAGTACGAGTAAAGCTGAAGTATATGACGTAGTTGATGAGTCTGACGAATTCGAATACTGTAAGCCCGAACGATGCTCTGCTTTAAGATCTATACAAACCAGGTATGTCTAACAAGAGCTTGACGAGCCTACTTGCGTAACGTTTCGACCCTGCCGATCATTTAAACGTTTGATCATATGAATTGAGTGCTATATGTACCTCCTTCAATAACAGCAAAAATAGTTATGAGGAAAGGGATGGGCCATGTCACATAAATTGTGGTATTTTACATGTAGTCCTCATTATCGGGAAAAAGGAGTTCTAAAGACATAACAAGCCTTCTATAGTTAGATTAGTAAATCGGTCTATCCATACGTGTTTATCTACATTTAGGCAAAACATAAAACGGCGAAACATTATGGTGGTCCAGTTTGATAGCCTTTACAGACAACATTATGGTACGATCTGTGTATAGCACAGAAAATATTGCTACAAAAAAGGAGAAAATGGAAAATGTTGGTTATCTTTTTCTCCTTATTTGTGTCAATGATTTCCTAAATCATTTATGGCTACACACACTCGGCGCTGCAAAATGACTTGAATACGGTTGAAATAATTCACCACTATCCGTTCAGATGCATGCATCCAATGTGTGTCATACATTTCTATCTTTACATTTTCAGAGATCATACATGTTTTTGACAGAGCTGACAGGAAAAGGCTGGTAGGACGACGTAACGAATTGCTGTCATGAAAGGCACTTCTTGTCAGATATAACAAGGCGCGACCAACTATGTCCAAAATGCTGACTTCGGATAGGATGGGTATTCCTGAATGATCGTATATTGCCTGTGTATAAAAGACACTTTGATGCTGTGTCATATACCTTACCATTTTACTTTGGACAGACTTCTAGGGCATGTGCAAATTTAGACTTGTTATCGTCTCTTACACTATGTCAAGTTTTTTAAACACAAAGCAGGCCTATTATCTGGGCGATAATCATTCCAAAGACGCGCTTGGGCTGAAAGACTTTTGAATGTACACTGGTACGGTATGAAAGGCGACTTAAAATGCTTCATTCTCTGTCCTTCAAAGAATCTTTATCGTGATTTTCCTTCCTTCATTCCTTCATTATTAAAGTTAAAGGGACCCATGCTAGGTTGACGAACATAAAAACAGGTAAAACATAAATCAGTAGATTAAATCTGTCCAAGGAAAATTTATCTGTCCAATGAAAATTCAATTGAAGTTCATATGGCCATTTTAAAATGAAGTCGTTGTCTGACTTTATCTACCCTCACTTTCTTTTTATAGTAACGTAAATATGAAATGGACCATAATAGATAGTGAAAAACAGCACTAAAAATTTAATGCAATGCTGCCTGTCCACATGTTGATCTCATGCATGAAATATCAAGTATGGGCTCCTATAAAGTGAACAAAATGCGTCATTTATTTTTTAAAAGATTTATTAATTCCAATTTGTTAAAATAAGGAATAAACATCAGCATACAAACCAAGAAACAATATTGAAATAAAATGGTAAATCACAGATACAGAATCGCAGATTGTTGTTCATCGGATATCACATATCTATTTTACAGCCAACCTGCGAAGTCTACCATTTCATGTAATGCCAATAAATTGCATCCATTTCATAGGATTCAGTCGGTCATTTCGTGAAATTGGAAATATTTGTTTGTTATTATGAACACGGACGATGAATAGTCCATTTATTGCTGCTGATCGTGGTGGTCAAGTACTTTTAAATTGATAAGCAAAATGTTTATACTTAGTTGTAAACACTATTTATGGTTGTTTTGATACATGTGTATTATTTCATAAGGGATGCATTGTCATTCCATTGATGCTAATAACCAAATACATGTATAACCTTAACAAAGAGACCTTGTTATGACGTCCGTAGCAGTGGGAAAATAGTAAGGCAAAAGTAAAAATAACAGATATAAACAGAATGATATGTATCTTTTTCTCTTATTGTAATACGTGCTATGAAATATACGCAGTGTACAAGTTCTTTTAATTAATATTGTTTTGTTGTCTACAATTCCTGTCAATGAAGGCTTGTCGAAATTTTGTCATTTTGAAAGGGTGAAATTTCTATTTTTTATTCCTATAAGGTTTATCGTTTATGGAACTTTCATTCTTTAAAATTATCAAGTTCCGAAACGACTTATTTCATATTAAGACAAGGTTTCTGTATACATTGCGGGCAATGAAGAAAAATGATGAATATCACAGTTGTCTCATTTCTCTCAATGTAATACAATGTATTGTTCTATTTTCAGTTAAAGTGATATTTTTAATTTGTACTGATTGTAAAAGTGATATGCAAAGATCTGTTTACGAAATAAAAAAAAAAAAAGACATTTAACCCGATTGAATCCAGATCTTTAAAATTTCTTCACTTTTCCCAAGCCAAAGCATCTTTTTTTTTGGAAATGTTATTGTCATTTGTAAAGTGGCACATTAGAACTTTTGACAAGTATATTTGAAGGGAAAGACGACATTAGCTGCTTGGAAACTTCACAGCTAAAGATCCTCTCTACTTTCAGATTCCGAACATTATAGCAGTAACTATATTCAGTTATTCAAATAACATACTTCCAAAAACATTCCCTTGACTTCTTATTAAAAAGAAAACATAAATATTGATTTCGATTTAAAAAAATGACTAGAATCCTTTCTCCAAACGACAAATTCTTGTGTGGTCCAATCTACTATACTTCGTCTCTCTTTGGTCTTCGTTTCTACACACAACTTAGTATCAGAAAAGTTAATCTGTCTAAAATGGGATAAAAGAACGTAAAAATAATTTACTGTTGGGTAATTTCAAAAATAATGCACCCAAAACGTGCAAAATGCAATGCAAGGGGGTCCAAAATGAAGTTTTTGATATTGAAATATTATTCGTCAAAAGCACATCCCAATATGTCAAATTTTTATAAACCAGACACGAAAATATAAATACTTAACATTTTTTTTCAAATTTCAACGGTTTTATTTGAAACATTGGAGATTTTTTAAACAAATATGTTTGCCTTATATCGCTCCTTTAATTCTATTAAATGTATAAATTTCATCTCTTATGTCACTTAATATTGTTATACGAACGTAAAGGTAAAATTTGATGTATAACATGGCTACCTAATGTGAATATACCAACTTTATGGCAATTTTTAGTAATGTTTTAGTAAAAAAATATATCAATTACCTAGGAAAGTTTACATAAAATGTTCCATACATGATATACAAAGCCAATACTTAATCTGTTACATTAGGAGGGTACTTGCAGCCAGCATACAAAAAACTATTTGGGTACAATAACTTGAAATGTGACGAGGACCCATCAAAAATCAAATTTCAGCAAAACTGTCACACTTGGGACAAACTGATGACATAAATAGCTCTCAGAAAATCCATTTTCTAGTTACAATTCATTTTTGCTTTTGATAATATAGATAAGAACGCACCTGGATGCCATTGTAAAAGTAGCTGTTTGGATACAGATGGGTGTCATTTTCCCAAATAAGCTTCATTAATCACTGGAATTTGTTTAAAAACTCAAAGAAGTCTCTTGTTTGTTGATATCATTTATGATTTTCAACATTTTGAATTAGGTATTACCAAGATGTAAGTGGGTATCAAAATTTGACACGTTAAATGTGTAATATATTATAACTTTTAAGTGTTTTGGATTTAGTTTCAAAGATAAAGAAAAAATACACTTTTCTTGAACAAAAATTATTAATGTGAATTTCTTTTGAAAGAGACTTTGCTGTTACGAAATGGGTGTATTAGTGAAAACTGACATTAAAACATTGTGAATTGATGTTATTCTTGTTTTCCTCAAAAAGACACACAGTTTCATTACAGTAATCACCACATTTTATATGTGAAATACATTGCTCCAAATATTTCCCATGGCATATCAAATTTGTTGTTTTTAACCCAAAGAGTCTCATTAAGTCAATATATGATTACTTTACTTGGTTTCCAAGAAACACAAATGAAAAAACACTTTCCGAACTATCACAGGATATGATATTGCTGAATTTTTCAAAGTTCTACGCCGTTACACTTGGGACAAACATTTTAAATACTTTTAAGATGGATTTAAAGGATATTAAATGAATTAAACTGTATATGTTGATTAAGGATGTTCAAATAACTCATACAGATCCAAAGAAGTCAATGATATGTATTTCTGCTTGATAATTGGTATGAGCCAGACAATAAATTAAATTGACACATAATTCAATCATTTCTGAACAATAATTGTTTTCTGAACAAAATTCAGACAGAATCCTACATGTTTTGCAATATTTTGATCGAAATTTCTGTGCAACTTTAATATTTAAGCATTTTTACTTGATCACTCTAAATCGCAAAAATAGCGTTACACTTGGGACAATGAATTTTGGTTGATTAAGTTCATAGTAACAATTCTTTTTAGATTTAACTATTACTGATCTTTCATGGGGGCCGATGCGCATCTGTAAAAAAGAAATCAGAATAAGTTTCAATATCACATGACAAAAATACAGGCTTTCTAACACAAAACGTTACACTTGGGACATTTTTGGGTGTCCATAGACATGGCATCAGGAGAACTTGATTATATGAAAGTAATTACATAACATCATACTAACATTGCACCAATGATATTTGTCTAACAAAGGATACCTATTTTGAGACATACAGGTGTCTAGTAGCAAAATTATAACCTTTGATTGTCCAGAGTATTGTATTTTTATGCCTTTATGTTTTTTGAGGGTGTGTCATTTTCTGGGCATGGTTCATGGACAATATATATGTTGTACATTAAACGACTATTGAAAAACTGTTGTATTGTTGCAACACTTTGTATAATTGTATGTTGTGGGGTCTTTCAAATCCCGTAGTTTTAATGATTGCCACTTAAAAATGAATTTTTATATAAATGTCACGCTAAAAGCGTTACACTTGGGACAATTTTGGACACTAAAAATGCTATAAAATTGAAACGAAAGTAGATATTCTCTTAAAATTTTGTACACATTTTAGCAATAACAGAATATATATTCTGGAGTAAGACAATCACTAAAAAAACTTTTCACCCGCACTGTGTATCAGTTTTTGGAAGCAAATTTTCCAAATTTGCTTCTCTTAGCAGCCATGCGTCTCTGCACTTTACCATTCTCTGCATACCACACAACATCTTCCGGTCTTCCTCACTATAAATAGTTCTATCAAAAGCAAAGATTAATGAGGTAACAGTCATTCGAACATTCAATATGTAAGTCTGAATTTATGTGTAGATATTGAATTGTGTGACTGAAAATGAAACATTCAATTAATCATGTCTCTGAGAGATGAAAAGATCCACGTAGTAATTTGCTTTATTATGGTTCAAAGAACTAGTCCAATGGCCTTCCTTGTAAATGGGTCAGTCGAGTTTACTGAACTATGAAATATATTCAGCTTACACAAACGATTAATATGCATGAAGTTGTGCTAAAAATAAATACAACTCCATCATGAAATCAAAGTATGCAAGGTATTCTGGATAATCAAAGTACTTAATCAAAATACTCTACGAATCAAAGTATTCAAGGTATTCAAATGGATAATCAAAGTACCTAATCAAACTACTCTATTTCTGGCCCCGGTTTCTCGAAAAAACTTAAGTATGTTCTCAAATCTGAGCACAGTGCTCAAATTGCATGAAATCCACGTGGACTTCAATGGAATACCCTTCAACGTTGGAGAGTATCCCTTTGATGTTGAGCATGTTCTCATGAGAATATACTTTTAAGTTTTTTTTCGAGAAACTGGGGCATGGACAGGCCTACATTTTTGAAAAATTTGCTTCCAAACAGTACTGTCAGTACTTTGATTAAAAAAGGATGCATTATTTTTTAAATTACCCTGTTGTGTATGGTTAAACCGTCGGTGTTTTTATAAAATCACGTAACTACGGCTTGAATCAAGCTGTAGTTACGAGATTGTATATCAACACCTGTAGAAATACTATTTTTTGCCGAAATTACATCACGGTACTCTGGATAAAATCTTTCCCTATTCCAAAAGAAATTTTCTCAACAGAATATTTACATGGCCGAACAAATTACAATGTAAATACGGATCGAAACCCTTTTTAAACAGCACCTGATTTCGACGTCCTTATCAGAGATGAAATTGGAAAATATTGGGACAAAAAGAGAAAATACTGATAACAAGCATAATCTCATTGTGCCCAAATATCTGCCTTTCTGTATCGTATTCTGATCATGCTCTCATTAATTGGCATCTTTCGTCTGCAGCAGCTTTTGAATCGGACAACCCAAAAATATTGTTGTGGGTGCGTACATGTTTACCGTAACACTGTTTCTTAATAGACAAGTTTCCACTAAGATTCCCACACACAACAGCCACCGGAAGTCGTCCTCAGAGGCAAAAGGCGAAATTCATCCCTATTATCTGCCTTTATCCATGTTTTACACTTGTGTTGATCTTGTGGAAATCGGAAAAAGTGAAGATTCTCCTTACTTCCGTCACCGAATCTTGCATTGATAAACGATGCAGTTTAAAACCATTTCGATTCCCTATAGATTTAACACAGTTAATTTCCTATAAACCCATTGTTTGCCACTGGATGTTAATCCGAGTCTTCTCTGATGAAAATTCGCTCTTTGATATTTGGATGTCGCTGTTTACATCGGAGCGCTGTCCCATTAAAACAAATGAAAATTCCGACACAATTTATGTCGCTGTGTCAGACTTTTCTTTTGTTTGCGAATGGGACAGCGTTCCGATGTAAATAGCGACATCCAAATATCAACAAGCTAATTTTCATCGGAGAAGGCTCGAATTATCGGAAGTGTTATGCGGGTACTGACTAAAACGATAATGGAAAGGAAATGTTTCGCTAGGCCCGACCTGTATCGATAGGCCTTCCCACACAGGCAAATGTGTCTTTTCGCTCATTCGTGATCTTGGAGGTCTTGTTTCGTTGCAAATGACTTATCGCAGGTATGGCATACAAAAGGACATTCAGCGTGCACCCTGCGTAAATGTGCTGATAAATCTGCCCTCGTTGCAAACTTGTTTCCGCATTTCTCACATGTATAGCGTTTAGCAGTTGGACTGTGAACATTGCACCTGAAAGTAAAAAACAGTGTTATCTCACACGCTGAAAGGTACAACCAAGAAAGTTCGTGGTCAAACTGTTTGTGAAAAAAACATACGAGTTCATTGCCAAACATTGACTTATAGTGACACTTTTCAGACTTCCAAGATTTTCCCTTTCAGATTTACAGGTCGCAGATGCTAAACTATAATCAAAACAAGACTTGTTCTTCTATAACAAATTACAAATAATTCGGAAAGGTATTGAAGGAAAGAGCAAAATGCTGACATTCGTCGTTTTATCATTTGCCTTTAATATTATTCAATGTTCTATTTTTACACCGTTTTGTCTTAAACAACTCCTTTTTCGGGGAGAAGACAATTCGATCTTTATTACATATTACATAGTATGTTAAGACATACATTAAATCATTGTTACACAAAAAAGTGAGTATTTTATGGTTTGATTCCAATTTGCCACGATCCTCGTGTTCACGACAAGCCCCAATCCGTGAGTGCTATCCAATCACGAAAGATTGTCCGTGAAATGAATTCGATTTTCTTTGTCCGTGTGAGGTATTCTTTTTTAAAATGCTCAATTCTTCACTAATTGGGTGGATGTAAGTAAATAACAAGGATATTTTGGGTTACCGAGACTATCTACATTTGATTTGAAGACCGATTTTTGCACAGAATTCATAGCATGAACTCACAATCGCCAAAATTACCACTCGTACGTGAACAGTATTCGCATATTTTTAGTTTGGATTCTCGTCGATAGAAATTTTGTGACAGAGTGTTTGCTGAAAGTACGGATCTTTGCGATAATATCTTGGTACCATTACGTCAGAAATTTTGTGGGCCAGGACATGAGGTATAACTTTCTGGATGGCATTGCCTACAGATCAAGAAATATCCGCTTACCTTCAGAATTACTGCCTAATTAACCCGATAGTCGCCATTTTTCCGTGTGATGAATCCAAACTTAAATCACGTGATTACCAACACTGATACAAGCGCACGTGAATTAATATGTTGTTGGGATTTTATCGCGGAATTTGCTTCTAGACGAAAACTTTGATACAGAATTTCTTCAACGCATGTACACGTTTTCCCAGAATTTCTGTATTAGGTAGATGAGGAATCTACTGAAAGCTGAGCCTATTCACGTCAAAATGTTCTGTCAGTATCCAAAACTCTCTACCATAACTTAGGTCCGTCTTGTAACAAATGCATTTGATGGTGGAGCGTGATCTCCAGTGTTGACGCGCTTATCAGCTTTAGTTGACGTCGCGTCCAGACTGCTCCTCTAGCTACTACCCCTTTCTTTTCCTACAGCAATATACTTCCCTTTTTGAAAATTCGGTACCAAACAGTTGTGAAAAGTCTAATAAAGAATGTTTTATGAGTTTTTCTACATTATTTTGCAAGTATCGAATATGGAATATCCACGTTCTACGCAAAACTAAAAATCTGCGCACGTTCGAATACTCTGCTAACGTCATAGTCGACTTTTATCACCAAAGCAAAGTGGTCCACAGTTCTCCCGTTTAGCCAGAAAAAACGTTCAAATTTTGGTCACAGAATAGCACGAAGTTATTTTTGATGTTCACAACGTCTCAGTAAGATCGTTTTGTTAGAAAGGGTTGAAAAACATAATAGAATATTAAAAATGTAAGTTATTCTACCCCTGCCCCGCCTAACCGTACCTTGGTTGCTATGGACACGCTTTCAACATGGACGCAATTCAAAGACAATGCCAAAATTTCCGTATCGTGTCAAATATAAGTAGTACTTGTATTATGCCAAATTTCATTTAGAAAAACACACAAATATTAATTTTAGAGCATCAGTACCGCTAATTCTGGATCACCCCTCGTAAATAAGGAAAAAACGCTCTTAATTGTGAAAATAATGTTGCATGCGTCAGTTCGAATCTTGCAAGTGTTGGACAACTGCAAGATTAGAACCATCACATGTAAAAATTACAGAGGTTTTGAGTTCAATGTTGTGTTATTTACATAGGCTAATCTTGTAAATATGTGTTCACTGGTGGTGAACTAAAACAGTTTTCGCTACAACAAGGTATAGATATTTTAAGTTTAAATGTGAGTTTATAGATTTTTTCTAATGACAATGAACTTGTTATAAAAACAGACCGGGTTTACCGTTTTGTATTGACAAACTGTCAGGGTTGTTATAAAATCTCGTAACTACGGCTTCGATGAAGCCGTAGTTACGATATTTTATAAAAACACCGACGGAATACATTGATCGTGAAAAAACGTCCCACGCTTTGGCCGAGTTCACCATCAGTGGTGTTATAATATCGTAGCCTAACTATATCTTGTATGAGGAAAGCCAAGAGTATCCTTGGCGAATCCAAGATATGAACTAAATAGTTTTAATTGATGCTAAAAATAACTGAGATTTTCACCAGAACACAGACGAGTCGTTTGTTTATAAACATCAGACGTCAGCCGCCTAGATTTGTTTCATCAGTACTGATTAATTCCATTATTCAGAACGCCTACTAGCCTTTAATGTTTGTTTTTGTCTTATAGAATGATATAAGACAGCGTTGCGAGGAAATAAGATCGCAAAGTAGTTCTGTGGATGAAGCGAGAACTTTCCTTAAAGGTCTCAAATCGTCTGGTTAATTGAAACAAGAGGGCCGTTGGCCCTAGGTCGCTCACCTGAGATGGGGTTTTATAACAGATCAGATTTCTTACAGGTAATGCAATAAAGGGTCAAAGATCATATGAACGCCGCTATGCGATTTCGAACCATAGAAAACCCAGAAAACTACCTTAGTTTCAATATCATATGTAACTCAAATATAAAGTCTCATCCAATTCGGCTGTGTGGTTTTGGAGAAATTGCTTTCGACAGATGGAATTAAAATAAAACATACAGACTGACAAACAAACAGAAATTTACAAATTGACCTAGATCTATGACCTTGAAAATACCTAAATATATATTACAAATAGAACATAATACTCATGATAAAGAATACATTTACCAATACATTTTTTTAAATCTATGCATAAATGTAGATGCTATGCCCCTGATAAGCAGATTTTTACAAGAAGTCCCATTTTTCTGTGACAAGGTTTCATATTGAAAAGCAAAGAAAAGTACCTCTTAGCAATATCATAAGCAATGCAAATATTAAGTTTTGTCAAATTTGGCTCTGCGGTTATTGAGAAATTGCTTCTGACAGATTTCGTGTAATTTCTCTTTTTCTGTTGCCATGGCAACCAGAGTTGTTTTTTTTTCAAATTGCAATTCTGTTAGCAATTTTTTAAATATGACCTCCTAAGGAATATTGCTGCCTAGTTTGGTGGAAATTAGCCTGTTAGTTTAGGAGGAGATATCATTCAACAATGTCTTTGAGATTTGGTGGAAAATCTCTTTTTCTGTTGCCATGGCTACCAGAGCTTTAAAAGGATTTCAATTCTTTTAGCAATTTTTAAAAGGAACCTCCTAAGAAATATTTCTGCCAAGTTTGGTTAAAATTGGCCAAGTAGTTTAGGAGGAGATGTTGTTCAAAGTAATTATTGAGAATTAGTCAAATTTCTCCTTTTCTGGTGCCATGGCAACCAGATTTTTTAGTCAATTTCAATTCTTTTAGCAATTCTTAAAGAGGACCTCCTAAGGAATATTTTTGCCAAGTTTGGTTGAAATTGGCCTGGTAATTTAGGAGAAGATGTCGTTCAAAGATAGTACTGAGATTCAGTCAAATTTCTCCTTTTCTGTTGCCATGGCAACCAGAGTTTTTTATGGATTTCAATTCTTTTAGCAATTCTGAAGGAGGGTCACCTAGTGTACATTCCTGCCAAGTTTAGTTGAAATTGGCCTGGTAGTTTAGGAGGAGATGTCGTTCAAAGATAGTATTGAGATTCAGTCAAATTTCTCCTTTTCTGTTGCTATGGCAACCAGAGTTTTTTTTATGGATTTCAATTCTTTTAGCAATTCTGAAAGGGGGTCACCTAAGGAACATTCCTGCCAAGTTTGGTTGAAATTGGCCAAGTAGTTTAGGAGGAAATGTCATTTAAAGAAATTGTTGACGGACGACGGACGACGCACGACGGACGACGGACGACGGACGATGCACGGACGCCGGACAAAAGGTGATCACAATAGCTCACTTGAGCACCATGTGCTCAGGTGAGCTAAAAATATGAAAATTAATGAAATACGTTTGAAGCTAATTGTGGTATATAATTATATAATATCTATAACATATCTATAAATACAATTCTACAGGTACAAATAATAGTTACTCTTGATTTCTGTACCCACCTCAATACTTTTTCCTGCACCACTTGTTTTCTTTAAAGTTTTCTATATTTTTCTAAGCATTTTTTGCTGCAAATGTAATGAAAATTTGTGTCAAAATCAAATACTCGTAGTATCTTTGGTTTTGTTTTTATTGTCCATGTGCATCGGTAAAAGAAGCGTGAATACGCATTTTATTTGCCCAAACAGAGAAATTTGCCCCAAAATCGGTCATCTAAACTATTTTTTATGTGTTTTGAATGTGCCAAGCTCAGTAGGATCCAATGCCCTCTGAATCCTTTGCCCTTAGTGAAGAGTCAGTGGAACACGTCTCAGAAAACTGGATGGATCCGTGTTTGGCCCAAGTTCGTGTCTGCTATCCATAAAATGGAAATGATAAATGAACCCTCCATTAGATTGTTGACTCTTCCATCCACTACCAGAAATGACATTTCCTATTTAGTGAGTTTATGTGACGATCTTTATTGTTTATTAACAAAAGGCTGTCGGAAGTTGCCGAGAGTTCCTAATATACTGGGTGTCCCAAAAGTAAGGTAACAATTATAAAGGGTAATAGTTCTGCTATTTCTGAGCCGATTTCTTTCGAAAAACTATCATTATCTGCAGAATTCAACGAAATTATGTTTATTATACCCTTCAACGTTATGCACAAATTAAAATGGTGTCATTTGGACGTCATCTGTACCACTATCTAAATGACGTCACAATCTACTTTCTCAAAGTCTATGTATGATGTAAATCATATCACTAATCAAAATCCCCAATATGTTTTCAAAGAATGTTTAAATATTTAATTCAAAACAGAAGGCCCACCAAGAAGAAAACTCATCTACTCAATAAAAGATATACTTGAACGATCTCGGTCATATTTGGATGAACATAGAACCAAAGTCCAAAAACATCCTGCATCGCAGAAAACATCTCAGCTTTGAATGAGACTGCATACCAAAGCCCAGGAAAGTCAACGAGAAGAATTTCATCAGAACAAGATTCATTCAAATCTTCAGTGCAATGCATTTTGAATTTTTATTTGTAATTTTCCCATACCATATTCAAATTATGAAATCACAGTCTTTGGGAAATCAAGTCAAACGCTTAGACTGTTGTAGGTGGACACATGCCGGATTTGAATTCACTGGTCTTTTTTCTGTTGAGAAACATGTGATCTAAAGTGTAATTCCCAAAGCAAGAACATGTTAAATTGAACATGTACAATGATACTTTCAAACATTCAAAGAGAATACAGGAAAGTTGCTAAGGACATATGCAAGGTGGTTATACTTAAGCACAAGAATAAATAAAGGAAAGCCTCAGAAGGGACGTAATCTAGAGAACGTCATTTACTATCAAAATGATGTCATTGATAAAATAGGGTGTGTTTGATCTATCATAGATAAAATATACAATTTTTTATGATAACTTGATGAAATTTCTTTTACTTATTTTTGCACATAACCTTCTGTACTGTCAGCGATATTAGGAATACACAAGTGATATACTAGCCGAAATATTTTAGATTTAAAGTGTTACCTTACTTTTGGGACACCCTGTATTATTCATATAGATAGGCATGTTAAAATGCTAGCCTATCTAGTGATGTACTTCAAAACATCTCTAACAGAATTAAGTGATTGCAGATCGATAAGATTGCGTTAGATAGACAGAAAAGACCCCCGTAATTGACTTTAGACGACTGCACGTATTGATTGTTTAATAACAGAGTGATATAACTGCAACTAGACAGTCATTTTGTAACATTATCCTACAGTGTTTCTGTCATTGTTATATTATGTGTCTAACTGTTTTATTAATTTAATTCAACATTCAAGGATCATGATAGAACTTGTGTAGCGGAAACAAAAATTATATAACATGTAGATTTAGACCTTGAGCATTCTGCTGGATTAATATAGCACCACTAGAAAGTTACTACCCAAAACATCATGCAAGGCATAAAGAAACACATGTGTTGAAGTTGACATGAGCATCAGCTTAACATTTGGTGAGAATATATAATGAAAAAGTAAAGTATATTTTATGTAATTATATCAGTGCTTCTCTGAGATCAAAATGAGTGATGGGTTAAGTTGCGAGATAGACTAAGGCCGACTTCGAATCAGACGATAGCTCGAGCCATTGGGAACCATCATTGGGAACCAGCGCTGTTCTGTCTATTGAATTCCTCCCCGTTCTGAATCAAAATCTTTGTTTACCTCGACACTGATTGGTCCGCTGTTATCCGAGGAGTTCTGAATGACGTAATGGCTCGGATGGCCGGACCACACTTTTGTGTGTTCGATTGGGCGATAGCCAACGATGGGTCGAGCAATAGTGCCAATCGAAGTCGGCCTAATATTAAATGTCAATCACGAGCAAATGAAAGGATTTTCTGGTTTCCTCATAAATCGGTTGAAAATGGGTTTCAGTATAATGCATAGACGGACATTTCACAATCGAAAGCGTTTACGCGTTGAACGCAGCAATTAAGATATTGGTTTTTTGACCGCGATAAAATGTCATGATCGCAAGTGCGATTTGTTTATTTATGTGGTGACATATTACAAGTTTTCCTTAAAAAGTAATATGTTTACATAAATCCTCGTGGATGCCTATTGCCAACGAGATACATGTTTTAGTGGGCGGGCGTTGAGCGTCACATGCCTCTCTGTGCAGTATACCGTTGCGTTTGACCAATTTCGTATATATCAAGATGGGTCTTTTATTATTGCTTGCATTCAAATGAAATTCCCCTTTTTCCTTTCTCAATAACTTCTATATTGAATAATATCAGTTTGAACAGATCTTGATCAGCATATTTAATATTTTTTCGAGTTTAAATGGGTAATATATGTGCAACTGGCATAGATGGTGACGGCGGCAAACAAATGCTGTTATTGTTTTCGGACTCCAATGACGCCTTGTGTTGACAAAGAGGAATAATCTATCAAGAACAATCACACTGGTGGTGAACTCGGACAAAGCGAGGAACATTTTTCATGAACACAAGGTACAGATACTTCATGTTTAAATGCGCGTTTAAAAACCAGTTTTACTAGTTTGAGCATGTACACAACGATTTGCACGTGTTTATCCGCCCAAAACAATATGGACGAATCGGAGAGACACTTAGAGGCTATTGTCAGTTTTGTTATTTTATTTCTCTGACTGATTCTGAAGTTGGTATTACAATTCTTGGAGTAGAAGTTTTTTTCCGATGTGAAAATCGTAGTTAACGTTTTTTGAAGGGGACTTGTACGGTTTATTTATGATACCGTGAACATTTTCAATGGCTGTTCGAATTGCAATGACTTTTGTCCTAACAATAGAATGGGTTTTCGGTTAAATATGGATAAATCGTAGGTGTTGTTATAAAATCCCGTAACTGCAGCTTCAATAAAGTTGAGTTTGTGACGTTTTAGATTTACGCCGACGAAGCACTAGTGTTTGTCCGAAAAAACGTCACTAGGTCTATATATACCGTAGTAGATAAAATTTATTCTTTTTCAAAGACGAATTAATGGTATACAATAATCATTTCCAAAACAATAGGCCTATCTGGTATTGCAGCCCCCAATTAGAATGCTTTCAGTAATGACCACCATATAGATAGTGCTTCGTTTGCCCGTCCGTCCGTTTTTCTACCCGTCCGCCAATTTGTCTAGCTGACTGCTCTAGATGTCAAGATACATTGATTTTATATGTTGAGAAGTAAAAATGTGTGTACTAATTAAGAAAATATGAAAGAAAAATATTAAGAAAAAAGGAGCCAAATTATTTTCAGTATAGATCTATTCTTCTTTTGATTCAATGTTTGCTATACGCACTTCAACGTCAATTACACAAAACGTGGGAACGACGTCGTATTGTTTGGCGGCGATGTTATAAAGTCATGAAAACAGATCATGAGCGTAAACTTTTGTTTCATGAGAAATGTAGTGAGACGTCTTTTTTTAACATTTTATCTTTAAGAAATCTAAAATATTGAAACAAATGGATTTAATTATAGTAGCACAAATATACTCTCCGTCATAAGAAAGTAGCCACTTGTCTAATGCACATGGTCGCCAATTTTAGGATTATTCATAAATGTACCGAAATAAATACAAGATATTGAAGCATGGCAAGTAAATCGAAAACAGTCGAATTACCCCATTAATTAGACTGTTTTCGATTTACTTGCCATGCTACAATTTTGAGACGATTCCAACACATCCAACGTCTACACGTGACGTCATTCCGACAAGACAACCATTATCGGAACGACTACCTGTGAAATCGACAGAAAAAGGCAAACGTTACAGATAGGCTAGATTGCTTCCTGAGTTGAGTTCTATCAGCAGTAGAGGCTGATTAACGGATTAGACCATCCGTTTCAGACGTCTTGCGATACCCATAGTCTTGCTACGATGTTATTGACAACATTACCTTCAGTGGGTTAGACAGCATCTATTGTTTTCTAAGGACAATTGCATAGCATGTATTAATACCAACGGTGTTCACACTCGAAAATGTCTTGTAAAAGTGAATCTTATCCTTATCCACTTTCAGGAATTGTTACGGTAATAACAAGTATAGTAATACATTGACAATTATTGAAAGTAAAAGATTAAATGTGCATTTGTAAAATTTTATTCGACATGTACCGTATGCAGTCAAGGTGTTAATTGAAAAGGAAATGCACACAGTTAACTTTTCCCGTTAGTATACTTTAGAATGCATGTCCGTAGAAAGCAATTCCATATGGGCCCTGTCTGGGCCAGTGTCTAATATTGGGGGGGGGGGGGGGCTAAATTAGATTTGCCATAAGTTTTAAATGTGAAATGATGAAAATTCGGCATTTTTGCCAACTAAGGGGGTGGGGGCGGCTCCAGAGTCCCCCTGTTTGTACGGGCCTGGGATGTGTGAAGCAGTGGATCCTCCTTAGAATAAATGGTGATAATGGTAATGACAAACATTACAGTATAGATCTGGAAACGTTCATTTAGGCTTTTGCGACCAACATGGATCCAGATCAGACTTTGCATGTGCACTGTCTGATCAAGATTTATCTTGTTCTCATTTAATAGCTTATTATCCACCTGTACCAAATTTAAGAAGGCATAACGAAAATCTTACCGGTGAAACTCCAAGGTAACGATAAAAATGATGATGATGATGATGATGATGATGATGATGATGATGATGATGATGATGATGATGATGTCATCTAATTGTCATCACCTGTCAGTAATTTATCTGAAAGGGGAGTTAGGCAGTACAAATTGATATATATTGAAACAAGTACCTGGTGCTCGAATTTGATGCCGGAAATCTATGGTTAGATGCTCAAATCAGTGCGATATTACCGAATAAATGTTTAAATGTGCCGTTAAGTCCAGTGCAATCGATTAATTTATCAAACATGTGGTCATAAAACACCGTAGCTGGAAAAGATAACATCGCAAACATGCTGTAACGTTGTCACGAAGAAACCGCACAATGATTTTCAATGACATGACACCAAAAACTGCCATTTACAGCCTTTATTTGTACATTTATATGTCTTTTTTGTTTACTTGCAATGCAAGTTGATAAACATAAACAGTGATATCCTACCATTTCGTTCGGGCGATTAAGATCAACCCACATGATCTCAATATGCGCTTTGTGCACTTGCAATCCGTTTATAACATTTGAAAATAATGATCGATAAAACTGATATTTTCGTGCGTATTATAAATCATATCTACATACCTTAGTAACTTCCATTTGAATGCATCCTTTAAAAAAAGACGGAAAGAGAAGTAAAACAAAATACCACGTGTATTGTTTACAAAAATCCGGATGTGACATGAAGTATCTGTGCCTTGTGTTCATGAAAAATGTTCCTCGCTTTGTCCGAGTTCACTACCAGTGAATCACTCAAGTTTTTTTTAAATAGGTCAGGTGTCTACATGTTCTTTTTAATTATGCGGAAGGGTAAATTTTAAACATGAATCGTGAAAAATGTTGTTTTTAACTAGTTTTCACCCTATAAAAATTAGAATATAGGTCGCAGTTGAAGTTTAATCTTTGAACCATGTTTAAATTATTTCGAAAATTAAATTCATGGAATAAAAACGGAAATAGATTTCGTAGAATTCCAAGATTTAATATAGCAGTACGGTGGCCGAGTGGTTAAGGCGTTGGACTTAAGTTCCAATGGACGAATGTCCGCGTGGGTTCGAACCCCACCCGTACTATAATTCATGTTCGTTGTCCATTAGTTTTGTTAATAACAATTCCTAGGAATTCTTGTAGACTTACCAAATTGGCCAGCAAATGTAATCAGTAGGAGTTGTGGTCCACCAGTTGCACCTTTTTATTCATGTACATGTAGCTTTATCGTACAATATTAATTGAGCTGGGATCTGGAAAAACGTCCCTTATAGCATTTTTAAAAATTGAGTTTCAAGATAAGCCTGTTGTCAAATGCAGTCAAATATACATCCATGCTGCTCTATATAAGTTACTACAGGTCATGAAGAAGCTATTAGAGAACAACATGGATCCTGATCAGACTGTGCGTATGCACAGGCTGATCTGGATCTATGTTGGGCTCAAAAGCCTTAAGGGACGTTTTTCCAGATCCTGGCTCAATTGTATTCAGACGTATCGTTATGCTCTATTTCTTTCACGTTTCATCTTGGCATCATTTTTCTATTCTTCATATCCGACTTAACATTACTTGTCCCTTCGACGAAACACAATGATCATAAATAATAATATAAAAATCATTATGCAGTAACTAATGAAAGTTACAAGTGCTTGTGTAACACAATGTGTTTGTAATTTAAGGTTTACGAACTGAGAATGAAATGCAGAGCCAGAGGCGAAATTTGAAAAGTGCCAGTAATTCCTAAAATGTGTTACATTTCCATTCTAAATACAAATGAGCCAGGATCTGGAAAAACGTCCCTTAAGGCTTTTGAGCCCAACATAGATCCAGATCAGCCTGTGCATACGCACAGTCTGATCAGGATCCACATTGTTCTCTAATAGCTTCTTTGTGACCTGTAGTAGGTTAAAGAGAGCAGCATTGATGCATATTGGACTGCATTTGACAACAGGCTGATCTTCAAACTCAATTTTTAAAAATGCTTAAAGGGACCTTTTTCCAGATCCCGGCTCAAATATAAGCATTTTGTATGGTTTAGAATTTTGAATTAATGCATACTTATGGAAATATTTGACAAAAATGTTCAAAATTACCTCCCTTGCATATGAATATAGAGTAAAATAATATTTGTAAATTATTTTCGTCTTGAAGCCTAATCTTGAAATCCGGCATGGTGAATCAACTTATGTGGAGTGTATTTACAAGTGTGCGTAATTTGATGTATTTCGTATGGCTAGAAAGTGGTGTTTTCATTCTCCGTTCGTAAACCTTAAAAGAAACAATTGTAGATCTGAGACACGAAGACCTGTTTGCGTGGCTCGCATGTTACACGGAATACAATTAGCTTCATCAAAATTCCTTTGATAAAGTACAGGAGCTTCAGTGCGTTCCATGCTCTACATTCGATCTACTTGGCAAGTTACGAGAATCATTCGTGTATCTAAGCCAGGGAAACAGTTTTAACGATAAACTATTTCCCAAACTACTGTCATTAAAAATAATTTTAATGCTAGAAATACACGAGCTCTTCACCAGACCACAGACAAAAATGATTTTCTTGTGGCAATGTTTTGTTAATATTTGTGAATTCCTTATTTATTACTCTATCACATTATGTCATTTTTCATTAAGATTAATGCTACATTTTCTTGGTATTTGTACTTCCTGACTACCTGTCGGTTTACAGAGAAGCCAAAATACTGAGTATCTATAGGAATCTCTGAAAATATATACATTATATTAAATACTTAATGAAAGAGACACGATCGATTTTTGAATAAACGCGACAGTACAATAAATGTACTTAACCCCTTCGCTGCCAGAGTTATATTGGAAAATTGGTTCCTATTTGCCAGGCCATTTTCCAAGAAATTACGAAAATGACAGCAGTGTAAGAAATCAGCTTATAGCTAAAAAAAACTATTCAATAACCTTTAAAACCTATTATTTCCTGAAAGATAATTGGAAAAGCTTTCCGATGAATATATTTTTAGTCAGTTTTGAGTCACAAAATGTTACATTTTACTATCTTGAACTTTGACAACTGAAAAAAAAAAGACGAAATGTCGAAAATCTTACCACCAGCCCGAACATTTATTTCACTTTCCTCTTCTAAATCCAACGAACATTCCTTTTAAAAATAACTCGAATAACAAGTTGATACATTGTCTTGTTATATTAATACAACCTCATCCATCGTACACAATTTGAGCTTTCAAGACGCATTTTTCACTTTTTTGCACCACGTGTGTTTTTGCCGTCCGCCATTTTGTTTCATTTTCTTTCTACAAAGTCAAAATCCCAAGATTTATGCTATTTTGGGGTAATCTAATTACGATTTTTCTATTTTTAGGAAATGTAAAGCAAAGATAAATTATCATTGGTCAAATTTACAGTCACGTGACGACTCCATCTAAATATAGAACAAAAATATCGTGGGTTTTACTAGTCTACCCTTATGACGGCTCAGGCCGTCATGGGGCAGTATAGCGACATTTTCGTATGACGGCTCAGGCCGTCACGGGGCAGCGAAGGGGTTAAGGTGGCCGAATTCGATTCGACTGCGCATTCAAAACGCGCATGTTGTCGTAAATAAGATACCGACATAAAGTTTCAGAAAAAATGTAGAAAGTTAGATCCGTTACTTTTTTTTGTGATAAACAATACTAAATTTTGCATCAGTTTTTCATCGAACACGAATAAAACGTGAAAATATATCAGGCCGTGTTTGAAAATGTTTTGATGACGTCATTTAAACACGTGCGTTTTGGCGTTCAACGTAACGACGTCAGTAATACGGTTTAGGTAAGATTCACAAAATCGGCCGATTTCTGACGAATGTATCGTTAGAAAAGTCCAATTTGGTTCGAATTATCGGAATCTACTGACTTTTGTCTAATACGTTCCACTTTTACACTACAGTTCCAGACATTACACCAATGTTAGATAAATATAGATTAGCCTACTCCAAAGCCATTTAGGCCTAAAATTTCCTTTCCCACAAAAGAATAAAACAATTTTGAGACGACAAACATTTGTTTAAAAATCAATTTGATTTTTTAATCAAAAAGCAACATGTTACGGTCCTGATTATGACTGTTATTTGGTCAATACTTCCTATAAGATCTACTAACGGCTATACGAAATCGAGCTGAAAGGCTGCTTTTCAGTGGAAAAAACACGTTTGAGACGGTCTCCCGTTCATATACAGTGGTGATATTTGTTTTTTATTTCTTCATTTTACAGATCATTTCCAGGGTCCTCTATTACCAAATTATTATCAAATTCTCTTGTGCAGAAAATCCTAAAATTTTAACATTTGCGTCAAAAATCAGCTGAAACAGTACTGTTCCGGCACTTTTGAGACAGCCGCCCCATTCATATACTACGGTGACTTTTGTTTTTTATTTCTTTATTTTACTGATAATGACCAGGTTCATCAATTTACAAAGTATTATCAAATTCTCTTGGGCAGAAATTCTCTATTTTTTAACATTTGTGTAAAAATATTCAAATTTCCCATTGGCCTCCATGTTAAAAATAGCCATTTCAGTGCTGGTTTTGAGACGGCCCTCATTCTTTCCTTAGACGGTGACTTATCTTTTTTATTATCTTAATTTGTCTGTAAGGATTCACTTTATAACATGTGACAGTATGAGTCAATTCTCTAGGGCAGTTTTCTAGTTATGGAATCGCATTCGGCTACCTTAATTTGAAACATTGACGTCATGTGAGATCCCTCTTATACTTATTTTGGTCCTTAGACCAATTGAGTGATTTTTGAGCTAGAACATTGAAAGGAGTTAACAAATATTTTCTTTGCCTTAAAATTTCAACGAGATAAAGAGAACTTTATTGCCCAGTCTTTGATGTGAGAATCGTAGCAACACATTAGAGTAGTGAGATAGACTGATATTGCCCCTTAATGTAAGAATCTTTCCAAACAATGAAGTCGATGTGCTAGAAGAATTTGTAATCAAGTCCTACCGTCATTGTGGCTTTAAAAAGGCATACGAGTACGGTGGCCGAGTGGTTAAGGCGTTGGACTTAAGTTCCAATGGACGAATGTCCGCGTGGGTTCGAACCCCACCCGTACTATGGTAATTTTTGTTGTCATTTGATATACCGTATTACAAACAAGTGTGGATGAAAATCTTCCATAAAAACGGTTCAAAATCTTTTACTAAAGGGGGTCTAGAACGATTACCTGAAATAGATAAATGAGGTACATAAAGGTGACTATTTACAAAAACAACCGACCGGAAAGCGAAATGGTAACAACTACGGTAAAATTAGCCCCGCTTCAGGTAAGAATTTTTGCAATAACTCTCCTAATTCTGTGTCACTTTTCAAGCGGTTTGTTAGATGTACCCCGCCTTACTGAGCTCTTTCCTCAGATATATGACCTATCATCCGGGAACTCATTGATTTTTTCCCAAAAATTGATCATAATCGACCACAAAAAACTATCTAATTTTTTGTCGTTTTTTGGTCGGTTGGGATCAATTTTTTAAAAAATACAGGGATTCCACAAACAAGTCATCAGTTTGAGGAAAGATCTCAGTTTTTCAGGTGTACAATTTGAACGGAAATTTAGCAAAATTTAGATCGTTAGAAATTCGAGCAGAAGAATGCAAACCATGTCAGACTGCATGGAATGGTAGTCTGACAACTCACCAGTCAGAAAATGTAAAGAAGCTTGCATAACATTGTTTAAGCTTTTTAAAAAATGATGTTTGAAAACAGGAATTTTCATTATGTTGCAAAGCTTGAAAATTTTACAATGCAATCTCCATAGGAAATTGAAATCGCTATTGCATGGACATCTGGGAACAATCCTTGTCGAAAAAAGGTTTTAATAATCCCCTGTAAGGCCTGCATGATGTTCACACACACACACACACACACACAAAAAAAAAATCGAAAAGCTTGATAAATTTGTGAATATCAAACATTTTAAATTCCCTATTTGTTTATGTAAAAGGGAAATAATTCACAAAATTGACAGATTAGACCTTTATTTTAGAGCTTGCTACAAGTGTGTTTTTTTTCCAACCTGGACATGACGAATTCCGAAAAAATAGTGAATCGTTTCCTGCGCATGCGCATATGTAAAGTTAAATGTAAGTAGCTCTAAACGCACTAAGGGCCGTAACTCTGACATTAAATGAGACAAGGCAATGAAATTTCAACAAAACGATTGCTGAAAGCCTGGGAAATAACGTCAAAATATATTTTTGGCTTTTAGTTCGATACTTTTCCAGAAACAAGAAATCTTCAAGAGTGCAAAGTTTTCATTTTTAGCTCGACATTTCGAAGAAAACGAGAGCTTATACTGTCACCCGGCGTCGGCGTTGGCGTTGGCGTCGGCGTTGCAACAAAGGTTAAAGTTTTTTCAAACATCAATAACCTTCATACTATCAAAGGGATTCAACCCAATCTTGGAATACTTATTCACCATCACACCCTCTACCTTACCACCAGGGCCCATGACATTGGCTCCACTATATTTGGAGTTATGCCCCCTTTATACTAAGCAACTTAGAAAGTCAAGCGCGCTGTCTTCGGACAGCTCTTGTTGCTCAGTATAGATACCGATTTTAGCTCTTTGTTTCATCAATTGTAATTAAATCTGTTCTGGATACTCTCCATAATCGTACATATAGGCTCTGAAAACGTAATGATTATTAACATATCTTCGATAGAATCCAATAGAATAATGAATTATTTTCTACAAACAAATTCTTATCATTGTTGTCTGAGACATGACAAACATTTGTGAACGATATGAAAGCATACGCATCAATTGGTTGCTTAGATCCATTGCTGGGACGCATTCATAACATAGCTTATAATACATGCAATGAGCATCCATCGCGTACCTGACTGTACCTTGCATATAACTTCAGTTACAAAAGGTACAATGAACCTTCATAAACAAGCGTTAAATGATTCAGAATTTATTTATGAAAACATTGAAAGCAAAGAAGAAACGCCTAACCAGGGAATGTTTAGAAAATAATTAGTTGATGCTAAAAATACCCGAGATTGTCAGCAGAACACAGACGAGTGGTTTGTTTATAAACATCAGACGTCAGCCGCCTAGATTAATTCTATTATTCAGAACGCCTACAACTTGTACTTTTGTTTGTTCTGGTATTTCAGATAACATGTATCACTATTTGCTTTATTGGACATGACAATGATCTTTATGCAAGACACATTCATATTTGGCAAATGGCCTTACATACAAACAAGAAAGAAATAAAGTCTTAATACATAGATATATAACGGTTGCAAGAGAATATGTTGTACTATTATTAGGTAACAGCCCAAGCATGAAAGTTGTGATAAGTTTAGTTGTGCTATTTCAATAAAATCGCACAATACTACATTGATAGGGGATGGGTTTTATGAATATGAAGTAAGGTTAAGGTCTAACGGAAGTGAATGGGGTTGCCCAAAAAAAGTATATGGACGATCCGGATGAATAATTACGATCAAGGTGACCTGTGACTGGACAATGTTTTTTACTGGAATTGAACATGCTTTATTCATTTGTGACTGATTAAATCCTATTTTCAAGTAAAAAGCAAATAATCAAGGATTTTGAATCATTTTGGCAATTTCTGGGCTATTTTAAAAGGTGGCTATTATACTCTGAAATGCTTCTGAGACTTGCTCCGTAGTTAGGGTGATCTCAAAAATGGGATCAAAGGTCACAGAGAAAAGTATTCATGCCATACTTAAGCTATTTTTTTCGGGTGTATGAATGGATGTTGTAAATTTTAAGTAGGTCGGATCATAACTGCAAACTCATGGGCCGAGCTTTAAGCAAATATGCTATGATGGTCGTCAATGGCAAATTAATTGGTTCATATAGACCTTAACGACCAAAAAGTCGCATTTATAAAACAATATTCATTGACTCGTAAATAAAACACGGTTCACTCTGCTTCAATTAGCGATGCAGTAGCTCTAATATTCTTTTATCTGGAACAAGCTGCATGAAAAGGTATTTAAGCAATAAACAAGGTATGATTTTCTTGTGGCAATGTTTTGCTAATATTTGTGAATTCCTTATTTATTACTCTATCACATTATGTCATTTTTCATTAAGATTGATGCTACATTCACTTGGTATTTGTACTTCCTGACTACCTGTCGGAATGGATTCTACAGAGTATCCAAAAATACTGAGTATCTGTTGAAATCTCTGAAAATAACAACGTTATAACGAATAGTTAATCAAAGAAACATGATCTTTTTAGAATAATTCAGAAAGTACGAACATGTGCTCCTTCTTTAGCTTAGTATGAATTAATTTCTGTCCTTGAATTTACTCTTAAAAACAAAATACGAAAAGAATGAGATAAAGAAAGAAGAATTTGAGACATATTCAATTGGAAATAAAGTATTAGAGAAAAATAAAAAAATGAAAACGTCTGTCCAAGAATTAAGATCTAAAAACATTTAGGTTTCTGCTCACTCCGTACTTGTATTACATCTATCTTTTCAAAGTACGGACAAAATCATTTCGTTGATAAACAATATATTTATATGTATGAATAATACATGGAGACCCCCAGTGGATTTGAGTAACCTTTTGTCAACAAACAATAATATCATCACACAAACTAACTCTATATAGAAAATGTCTTTTCGGCAACGGATAGCCGAGTCAACCATCTAATTGAGCTATCATTCATTACTTCCTTTAATTAATAAAAACATGCTAGTACGACTGCATTTCTCGGTGTCGTTGACATCTTGTTGCTTCCTCTTAATTCATATTGACTATTTTATGATAGAGCCATGAGAGCACGGGGTGGTTCCTAGATGATCTGTCCTTTTTAGCATTCTGATCCGGATCGATCGTGGTATATAAGGCCAACAGCGCACGCTCTTAACTTGAAGATCAGTCGATACTAAAATGAACCCCTTTGAAAACGCATTTTCTTACATGTATGTCGTTGTATTGAAAATTTGTTTGAAAAATTCTATATCGAGCTTTGTTCAAAACATATGCAGTTGGCTTATTGTAGCAATATTTTCTTCCAACACAAAACCAAACATATCTCACAGAATGAAGTGATTGCAGATCGATAACATTGCGATAGATAGACAGAAAAGGCTCTCGTAATTGACCTTAGACGACTGCACGTATTGATTGTTTAATAACAGAGTAATATAACTGCAACTAGACAGTCATTTTGTCACATTATCCTGCTGTGTTTCTGTCATTGTTACATCAAAATGTGCCTATCTTTGTAATAGACATGTCGTTGGCTATCTGTTTAATTATCAGTTTCCCAACTGGTTCGAATACAAAAAATGTCATAGAGGGCCATTTTAAATGAACACAATTTTACATTTTGGTCTTTCTTTGAAGAAACCATTGTGAGAATTGAAAGAAATGCTTGTCTCAAGCAATTGTTTCATTTCTTCCAATGTGTTCCAAAGCGAGTTTTAGTCTTGTTTCAAACAAATGTCATATCTAGGATATCTTGAAAGCGATGTGGTCGATATAAAATAATGATAAAGAAAGTATTTTCAATTTTGAACAACAACGATTATGGAAAAGGGGTCCATGCCCCCCCCCCCCCCCCAATATTCAAGACGAGTAATTTCGCTAAAAACCAGCATTTTCCTTCTTCGTTTGATTTCGTAATCACTCTGTTTAATAGGGCTTATCCAGGCATTGCGTGGTATTAAGTTTGACTCCGAATCCTGAATATTTAGAGTATTAGGCTACTGATTTCATTTGACATGGCACAAACGTTCACAATTGGCAAACAAACTAACATATTTGAAAGAGACCTAAATCCTAGTACTCGGATATATTACGTACATATACATATAAGAAAAATATTTTTAGGACAAAGATCAATCGTGTTGTTTTGGTAACAACAATTATAACTGTGTCATGTCAATAACATCATATAATACAAACCTTGCTATTGTATACAGCATCATAAAAAACTCGCCGGTGACTCTAACGACCAACCAGGACATAAAGTAACAATTTATATCCTCGAAAAGTGTTTATGAATTCGCTTTTCCAGGGTCAATGAACTCCGATCCATACCCCAAACAATATCCGCTTTTTACGTTTCAGTAAGATAAATGTTTAGGTGACAATTGAAGTAAAGAAGAAAATGGAGACAACTGAAGTTAAAGAAAGTAGCGTTGCTTGTTTTCTCTCCATACTTTCTGTACCATAATGTACACTTATTTCGTTTTTATGACCGACCGTCCTGTTTGTCGTCTGCAACAACAGTAAAAATATAGCAGTGTAAACATTGTATCGTTTGGACAAGGGTAACACGCAATCAAATAATCAATGAAGGGAGTAATGAGTTATTCATTAAGCTCTTTTACATGCTTACCCTTTTAATGGCTGTGTCTTATTTCTTGATTCTGTGCGTTTGTGACCACTATTTAGTAGTTACAGCTTAGAGTTTATTTGAGCCAGAATCTAAAAAGGGCGCATATTGTTTCCTAGACCAACATGGATCTTGATCAGTCTGCGTATACACGCAATCTGATCAAGATCCACGTTGTTCTGTAATATAGCTTTGTCTTGACCTGCAGCCAATGTATATTCACAGAATTGAAACCGCTCAACTGCTCTTAGGTACAGGAGGATCTAGACTGATGTCAGTCTGTTAAGAATAACATCATTTGTATTGAGAAATATGAAAATAAGGTACATAGAAATTTGTTGCTCTGTGTCGTTCTTACATAGAAATTTGTTGCTCTGTGTCGTTCTTAACATGTTAAGAACGACACAGAGCAACAATTTTCTATGTACCTTATTTTCATATTTCTCAATACAAATGATGTTATTCTTAACAGACTGACATCAGTCTAAGGAGGATCGGGAACGATTGTAATCTCAAATGCTCGAAGGACTCTTTCTCCAGATCTTGGCTCATTTACATTATTTTGCATATCACGAGCGAGTATCTAGGAACCTTTATTCCATTTTGAACGAATAATAATGAATGAAATTAATAATATATCACACACACCTCCTTGAGCTCACGTGCAATTTGAACAGGACAAATGCCTCTCTGCGAGAGTATTCACAAAGTAATGAAGAATATATACATGTATCAGAGATTAGCATGGGTCTCGTTCAGACTTCGTGTATACGTACGCTGATCCATGGCCATGTTGGTATCGAATATTAACCCTTTCCCAAACAAGACCTGCTTTTGACGTCCGTAATAAAAAAGGTTTGGGAAAACATTGAAACAAAAGAAGAAACTGCTGATAACCAGCAGTTTCTCCTTTTGTCTCAATATTTTCTATGCCATATTTTACACAAATTGTATCTTTAATACATTCCATTTTGTCATTTGCGGCATTTCTTGAAGTGGATCACCCTAGAATTTTGCCGTTTGGGAAAGGGTTAATATACCCCCTTTCTAGATTCCGGCTCATTGCATAAGAACTTTCTTTTAACATATGTTTTACTAATGGAAATTCATTATTTTGTTTAATCTCTTCGTTTATCCGTCCTTTACGCATTTTTTTTGCCGCAAAATTCAATTTCATTTTTTTTTCAAAAATCTGACCAAGACGTAGACTTGGGAGTAAATGACAAAGACATAAATTCGAATCATTTTTTTTGTACTTTGGAACATACATTAAGCAATAACCAGTTTCCATAGTTTTCTTTCCTTTCTTTGAAGTATATGTAAAAAAAGGACGGACAGAATGAGACTTTGGACATATACACGGTTCTATTGAAGGTTTGTTGCGTCATTATCTTGATTCCAGAAAAAACGGGGTGTGAATTCCAACAGGTATCTTAACTGCTGCACAGACGTTTTTGTTGTTTACGCCTAATTGTTTGTGAGCATACCTACTAAGAAATGACTATGAAAAAGTAATAATAACAAATGCCTAGCAACTGCCAAAATAAAGAAACAAACAGACATGTTGTGTGTTTTCTGTGGGGGTTTTGCCAAAGACGTTTTGTGAAGGAATGACTTTTAAACTTTGGTATCCGTTCACAAAATGAAAACTTCGTCGGATTTAATTGATTAGGTTTTTGAAACAAGCAAAATCACTATGCATATCGCCTCTTTTGGCTCTCGATGCTTGTTCGTCGTCTATCTCATTCTGGAAATCGTCGCTTTTCAATGAAAACCTCGTAACTGCAATTTGTTTTAAGCTACAGTTAAGAGATTTTCGTTCAAAAGCAGCGATATCTGTTTCTTTCTAGATCTGTCATCTGTCTGTCCATCTCTTTCTAATTTTCTAATTTTCTAATTCACCAGTGCTGTAATATGTCATGGCTGCAATAAGCACATCGGACAATAACAAAGTATAATTATCGATGCGATATCTGTCTAGACCTATCTATCATTTGGAGACATGCAATTACATACAGATCTAGAAAAAATCGTATACACGATACAGTGTACTTGTAGAACGCAAAAAGAATCGAAACGACAACCAAATCGTCGCTTTACGACGATCATAAAAGGTCTTTTGTATTAAGCTGCAGTTACGAGGTTTTCGTTGAAAAGCAGCGATTTCACGATCTGACAGAACGACTAAGTGATATGAGCTTTGAAACGGAAAGGACCTTTATGGCATTTCAGACCAATTGTCAACAGTGCAGTATTGACCAGAATCTTTTTATTGACATTTTGTATATTTATTTCAGTTAACACAATAATGATACAACTATATACTATATAGATCAGTCTGTGAATCTGAACTAAAACCAAATGTCAAAGAATTGTTGTTACTATAACGAAAGAGTTTGTACCCACGATTCTGAATGTTACGGAAGGTACTAGCTAGCATCATAAAGACATATTTATGTTCGTCAGTTTTGTACAGTTAGTTTTTGTAGTATAATTACCTCATACAGGTAGTTGCAGTTTGTGTGCAGGTGGTATGTAACAGGTAATCAGTACAGACGTCTGTGTGACGAGGCAATAAACACGGCATTCCGACATGTCAACAAATAAATAGCGCCAACTTATTTATTATAGCTTGAAAAAGTAATATTAACGTTATGCAGTAATGGCATATCGTCGCTTTTCAACAAAAAAAAACTTAGTAACTGCAGCTTGTTTCAAGCTGCAGTTACAAGATCTTTAATGAAAAGCGACGATATTTCATTACAGTATAGGGTACTATTGTTTAATAATCAAGGTCTCTATCAGCCATTTCCCAAACAATCATTGGCTATAAAAACCAAGTAACTGATATATCGTCGATTACGTTCGAAAATGACGTAAATTAAACTTGAATAAGTTGGCGCAAGATCGTATGGCACATCTTTACATTTTGTCCAAATGTAAACAAAACAGTGTCGTGTAAAAGATGAATAAATTCTTTATAAGTAGTGTCGTAGACATGTTGAAAATTTAGGTGGAGTGATAGAGAGGTCTGTTGACTGTTCAGAGTTTTCTGCGTGCTATCGAAAAATGTTTTGTTTACATTTGAACGAAACGTAAACATGTGCCATACGATCTTGCGCCAGCAATAGTTATGGTATTTGTACACGGTAAACCATAGTATTGGTTCTGAAAGAGTGATGCCTTTCAAGAAATAGTATAATAAGATCAAAGCAAGGTTCAGATACAAGACAAATAAATAGGATTTCGTCTGTTACAAACGGCACCGGGAATTGTTTAAGTAACGGAAATTTGCAATAATAGAGAAAACAAACCACAGAGTAACTAATCGCTACTTAAAAGAATCTGCATTTACGAGGTTTTTGAAGAAAAACGACGAAATGGTCTAATTTATATACGTTCTTGACATTTTCGATCAACTAGTGACACAGAACATTTAATATGTTGTTGAAGGTCGGCCATATACGATAATACTTATTAGTCAAGCTTATACTAATTAATGAATTATAGTTCAATTCGATAATGTCTACAGATTCTTACAAAGGTTTATATCGTCACTTTTCTGCAAAAACCTCGTATCTGCAGCTTGTTGTAAGCTGCAGATACGAGGTTTTTGCAGAAAAGCGACGATATGGTCTTCATTATGTCATGTATCATGTACTTTTAAAAAGACCCATGCTTGTTAAAGTGACATTTCAGAATTTTTTGTCATAAATTTTACTTTTATTTTTATCTAAAAGAGCATATTTTCTTATGAAAGTTCTGAAAATTTCAAGCCAAAATATTGAACCGTTTAAGAAAAATATATATTTTGTGCTAAAATTAAACAAATTGCTGTGGACAACAGTTCAGATTTATATGGAATTTATCGATTCTGTCTCAACTTTAAAGGCGTGTTTCTCAAAAAACCGATATCATTTATACTCATTAGAATAACCAATCTTGGCATCAAGACATACTTTAAAAAAAATTGAAATTGGAATGAAATGTCCCTTTAATTTATGCATCATATTAAGGCAGCTGAGACTTCCGCAGTTGAGAGATGTGCCACATTTTACATGTATCTGACCAAAAGTAAAGGCACCATAACACGGGTACATTATGTTATTCGAGAGGCAGCTTCATACAACCAAAGCCGAGCCCGGATAGCTCAGTCGGTTACGTCGGAGTCTGTCAATCCAGGGGTCACGAGTTCGAACCCCGGCTCGGCCAGTATCCATTCTGACATTTGACAAAAGTCATTTGTCTCTCACCAATAGGTGTGAATCATCTATGTGAGAGAGCAGCTGGAGGCTCGGTTTGGATATTGTGTTTGTACTGGTGCGAGAAATACCAGGAACCCACTGTTAGGTGCTCCAGCCGCCGCGATATGACCCTGGTAGTTGAAAACGGCGTAAAACCCCAATAAACTCAAACTCATACAACCAAAACTTGAATTAAAGAATCGGGCAGGTCAAAATGGTACCGACTTAAATTAGACGACCCATGGTAAATTAAATGTCAATTTACCTTGGTGTACAATTTTATCTAAATGTTAGGACGTACTCTGGTAGTGATATGGACGCAAAATTGAATATGTGACCGGTTCTTTAGAAGGCTGTTCCGTGCGACTACTCTCGATCTAAATGCATCACGACAAACATGTATAGGCCTAGCTCTGTGAAGGTACATAATGTATAGGACCAAAAAGTTATATTTCGGTGCTTTTCAACACAAACCTCGTAACTGCAGCTTGTTTTAAGCTGCAGTTACGAGGTTTTTGTTGAAAAAGCTATGTTTTCTGATAGACTAGATCATAATATTATAGAACTGAGCGTTCTATTCGATATCGCAAATTAAGTGGAATAGAGCAAAATCTCAAGGGAAATATGATTTCTATACGAGTAGCTGGATTGAATATGTATCATCCGTCATGCTGTAACGGGTCATATAACACAGGAGTCAGGATCTGGAAAAGGGGCCTTTAATGTCCGTTATAGTATTTGAGACCAACATGGATCCTGATCAGCCTGTGCATACGCACAGTCTGATCAAGAACCATGCTGTTCTTTAATAGTTTTATCCATAGTAACTCTATGAGATTAGACTGCACTTAAGTACAAGCTAAGCTTGAAGCATGGTAGAACCAAATGCTGATCTTGTCGAGTCTTTGAAACAATTTGCTCAGGAGTGTGAAAAGGGGACTGTCATGCCACGGGAAACCACGTGACAGTGTCAGATGGTAGACTTTATGTAAAACATAGCAAAGAATATATTGAGGCAAAAGGAGAAAATGCTGACTCTCAGCATTTTCTTCTTTTGCATCAATGTTTTCTGAAGTCTATGATATCAGGGACGTCAAAACAAGGTCTTGTTTGGAAAAGGGTTAAGCATTTCCCAAACAAGGCCAGCCTTTGGTGTCCCTAGCAGAAATAGCTTATAAACACTGACAGAAGGGACGAAATTATACCATTCTGTACAAGTCAAGAATTTTGTCATCTCTGAAAAAGTTAATATTTTTTTTTGTAAAGAATTGTGATATCTAAAATAAAGCAAAGTAGAGCAATTTAGTTCATTTATAGGATATTTGGTTTTGGTGGCTTAGTTTCCTAATTTGTTTCTGTCAAAAAGATTAATGATTCTTGAATGAATCGTCTATGCAATACTTGGTGCTGTCAGAGATAACAACAAATGCAGAAAAAAGTCCGTATATCATTTGAGAATTCTGATGAACTAGAACAGACAGCGTTTTAACCCTTTCCCAAACAAGACCAGGGGCCCGTATTACTAACGATCGTACGTTTGATTTTTGCATAATTACTTGTAACAACAGCCCTGATTGGCTCAGTCGGATTTCTCGTGCAATCAGATGTCTTGTTACATAGTTTACACACAAACTTGATCGTAAGATGTTTAGTAATACGGGGCCCTGGTTTTGACGTCCCGAACAGAAAAGGCTTGGGAAAACATTGAAGCAAAAGAAGAAACTGCTGATAACCAGCAGTTTCTCCTTTTGTCTCAATATTTTCTGCGTCATAGTTTACCCGAATCCTGTCTTTATTAACATCCATTTTGTCATTTGTGGCAGTTTTTGAAATGGACTACACTAACATTTTGTTGTTTGGGATACGGTTAAATGCATTTTGTTCAGGATTCATACTGCTCTTTGATCTTGAGTAGCCTAGGCTATAAACAGATTGATCCGGACCCGTATTGGTCTCAAAGATCAGTTGGAAGCCTTCGATTACCTGGACTTGTACATGTAGGCCTACTATTAATTTCCGAACGCATCCCGATCAACTTGACTTCTGCTCCATATGTTGATCTTATCAAATCCCGGCAAAAGTATCAATCCGATCACATTCAATCTCTTCACAGTTGATTCTCGATCAACTCGATCTCCTATACGACCGATACTCGAGTTCTTCCCGATGTATTTTCTACTCGATCGCTACACGATTTTTTGACGTGACAAAACGAATTGCACAGATTACTCATCGATGCAGACCAAACTCGACCATCTCGACTAATCCCGATCAACCATGCCGACCGGCCTCGATCTGTACTCGATCGCTTGATCGGATTTTGTTGAGTTGATTTGATGTGTATTGGAAACCTAGTAGAAATGGTACGCAACAGTACGGTGGCCGAGTGGTTAAGGCGTTGGACTTAAGTTCCAATGGACAAATGTCCGCGTGGGTTCGAACCCCGCCCGTACTAGAACTTCTCTTTTGCTCATTCACCGGCGACAATCACGTGACCTTGTTATGATATGATTTCCTAACTTTTGCAAACAAAAACACTCGGTAAGTATTGTCCAACAAGATTAACCCGGGACAAATTAATTTTCGTGTGCAAAATCCGTTAGTTGAGCATCCTAACAAAACATTGCCGAAGTGGGGTCATTACATATGTAGATGTCCCGGGTTAACCTTGCTGGACAATACACATTTGTTTCTAAAATTCTAGATCTAAATCAAATCATTAACACTCAATATTGAGATACGCGTGCCATTCGATACGCCGTACTCCCCGGTCTATTTTGATACCAAGATCTTCCCTCGAATCCTGTGAAAGCTGAGAAAATTCGTGCAAAGTACCGGGGTATTTTTGAATACCGTGATATATTTACTTAAAAATTTTTTGCACTTTGCACGAATGTTCTCAGCTTTGACACGCATCTCGATACTGAGAGTTAAGTATTTAATTTAAAATTTGAGAAAAATGTGTACTTACCGAGTGTTTTTGTTTACATAAATTAGGAAATCATATCGTAACAAAGTCACGTGATTGTCGCCTGTGTCATTTGTCAATCGAACTTTTAAAACTTTACACTGTAAGACAAATACGAATGAAGAATCGTCTCTTTGAAGCACACAGATGTTCAAGATTATACTTACGTTTGGTATATTTGCACTCTGTGCACGTACAAAAATGTTTCTCTAGATATTTTTTAATCTTGTATATTGCGTTTTTATTCACCTGAAAGGGTGTGGCTAAGCCAAAAGGTTATTCGACGAGTTTACTTCTCGATACCTTGGTTAACATAAGGGAAAAACGTGCGGCACGAGCATGAAAACATTTCGAAATTGAAAGACTGTGCGATTGTAAACCGTGTTATTAAAAAACCTCGTAAATACAGCTTGATTCAAGCTGTAGTTACAATAATTTGCAATAACACCGACGATTTACCGCTAATTGAAAACGCTGTTTCTCCTCAATCTTCAATGCAATAACCGTTTACTAGGCTCCGCCCTTTCTCCCGAAAAAAAATCAGAATATAACTCAACAGCTACACGTCGATTTTCAACAAAAACGTCGTAACTGCAGCTTGTTTTAAGCTGCAGTTACGAGGTTTTTGTTGAAAAACAGCGACACAATTCTATAGATAACTCGGTTCTTGTAACTCAACAACTACAGCTTCCGAGGATAAACTTCCTTTGCAATATAAACAATTCATTCTGTAATATAACCAGGGGAATAACAGGTAACTTGGATAAAATTGATGAGTTTCAAATGTTGAAACATTTTTTCAACTTTTCATACTAATTACTAGTTCTAACCTTTATCTTGACAATTTGTATAATTATACGATCACTTGTCCCACCTCGTGTAGGCCTACACCCCCTTTTTTTTTACTTTTTCCATTCCAAATGATTCTAGAAATTGCAGACGAAATAAAAACACAATTGAAATTAATGCTTTTATCGCGTCCTTGCGATTTCTAGAATCGTTTGGTTTGAAAAAAAAAAAGCAAAATGAATAGTAGGCAAACATGTACCCAACGTGAGTTTTGGACACTGGACCTCTGAAACACAAGTCAGACGCTCTACCACTATATACTGAGTTAATCAGACGACTAGTTCCTATTTTATCCAATAGGGTACGGTTTTCTGGTGTAAACAAATACGTCATCGTCACGTCTCGCTGGTCTGAAAATAGATTGGGAATCCTCTATCGAACAAATATGGCTGTGAATCTCGCGAAGTTTTTCCACGTTCAACTTGCCGAAGATGACGTTCTAAGAGCTGGATTGCCGTAATCATTTGTTGAGAAACATTATAATTCAGAGTTGAGAAGGTTGCTGCACTGTCGTGTACTTTCTAAGATCGGTAACTATGAAATAAGCAGTTGACAAGTAATGTTTACACATACGGTCCTGCCTTGGCTTCGTCGTGCCGCTCGTGCGTACTCGCTTACCCTTTCCAAAACGACAAAATGTAATGTTGGGCCAAATTGAAAAGTCTGCAGATGACAAAACGGATGTGAATACTTTTAGTGTTTTATGTCAGAGAAAATATCGATGCAAAAAAAGAATGATCATCAATATCCAAAGAAGTTATTCATACTCATTTTGTTTGCTGTGCAGGTCTTTTCAATTTGGTCGATAATCATTTTCTTCTTTTGCCTCAATATTTTCCCAAGAATTTTCTGTTGAGGACGTCAAAACCGGTCTTGTTTGGGAAAGGATTAATCTAGAAAAAACTAGAATTTGTCGCTGAATGTGATTTGATACCCCTTTCACTACAACAAAGGGCAATAACTCACAAAATAAGGAAGGTAGAGTTATGATCCTTATACGTTGCACTTCTCCTTGGTGAGATCTATCTACCCGCGAAGTTTCATGATTATAGCTACTTTACTTTTAGACTTTTCGACGGTTTTTCTTGTTAAGTTTCTGAGGAATCTCAAGAAAAAACGTTTGTCATTTCTGGTCTGTCTCCGTATCTGGAATCAATGTTGCATGTTGAATATGAGCAATGTTTCGTAGTTTTAGTTCCCGCCTGCATTATCTATGATCGACTAATATCTCGCATGAAAATAATAATTTTTCGCTAACACTGTTAAGAAAAAAATGTCCGATTCGTGACCGATAAACAAAATATTAGACTGGTATCCGGCAAACGTTGTTGAGGGATTTCCCATCAGAAATCTATTTTTAGCACACGATCCCGCGAAAATTGTTCCTTATTGCCAATATATACATATACATGTATAGTTTACAATTATGTTTATTATTTTATGGCGCGCGAAAGGGGTCTAAAGTCAATATAGCGCTAGACCTATAGTTAAAATAGGAGTAGACCGCTAGACATAGCAGTCTACCCTTATATTTTAGCGGTCTACCGATAAAAATATCGCTCTACCCATAAAATAAGGATAGAACGCTATTTCAAATAACTGTCTATCGATAAAATTACCGGTAGACCGCTATTTTTATCGGTAGACCCCTATTTTTTTCGATAGCCAATCACAGAGCTTGTACTATACGGATCACTTATATCCGGTGTGTTGAGGATGTAACGAGCCCTTTGATTGGCTAATGAGATTTCGAGTAGAAGGGTCAGAAATAATTATCGGTCTACCGGTAATTTATGGCTAGACCGTTAATTGAAATAGCGGTCTACCCTTATTTTATGAGTAGACCGATATTTTTATCGGTAGACCGCTAAAAATACACGGGTAGACCGCTATTTTTAGCGGTCTACCCCTATTTTAAATATAGGTCTAGCGCTATATTGACTTTAGATCCTATTCGCGCGCCATATTATTTAACATTTCTTTATTTCGGTTAAGCGTGATGATCCTATAAAACTGTTACGGCTACTCGACTAGTGTTATTAAGAATATACCAAAAAACTATCTTCTTCATCAATGTCAAATCACCCCACTGGAGGCGGCCATGGCTACTGTGTGCCTGGTGTACTAAAATACATAGTACTTCAGGAATCTGAAGTATGTTGGGGTTATTCAAACTTGTACAGTACGGTGGCCGAGTGGTTAAGGCGTTGGACTTAAGTTCCAATGGACAAATGTTGCAAAAGTTTAATAGGAACTAATAAGTCTTGAATTTTGCAATTTTTAAAACAGACATATTTTCCCACGTCGGTTCTTTTAATTTTTTATTCTTGAAAGAAATATATTTCAGTTTATAAACAATACATAATTGTGTTTGAAGAGAAGATAATCATTTGCGTCAGTTAAATTTCTTACTTGGTTTACAGAGAAAATGACCCATGATTCGATATGACATAATATAGCGGCGTTTTTCAACAAAATATAAACATAGTAAACCCGAACAAGTTAATGTTTTTATTAATCACTTTCATAACTATACTGCCTGTAGGATTTGGCATTATTTATATGCAATGATTCACGTAAATACAGGTGGCTTATCAGTAGGAATATGCAAAATATGTGCATATGGTGATATTCTATAGCTGATAGTGGTACTGTATAATCCAGTCACGTTTGTTATTGCATTAGTTTACAAATAGGGAACGATTTTATCCAGTTAACCGTGACGTAATTTCGGACAAACAAAAATAATTTCGTAGGTGTTGTTTTAAGATCCCATAACTACGGCTTGAATCAAGCCGTAGTTACGAGATTCTATAACAACACCGACGGTTTATGGAAACATAAAGGTAAATCAAGTCTATTTTTAGTACAAAATCAATTCAATCTACTGTAATTTTGCATGCGATGGTTCGAATCTTATTTGTGTCTCACACCTTTAAGATTCTAGCCAACACATACCAAGTTGCATTGAAAATTGAGACATCTGTTCCCATTGTTTAGATTGGTAAATGTTGCAAACATTGCCATATCATTACTTGACTATAACCATAGTATGTGTACATGTTGTTTTGGTACATGTATGTTAACCCATTACCACACATTGCCGCTTTTGGACACCCCACAAAATAAAGGCTTTGGAAAACATTGTGGAAAATGAAGAAATTGCTTGTGACAAGCAATTTCTTCATTTCCCACAATGTTTTCTACCAAGAAAGACCAAAAAAATGTTAAATTTTGTTCAATGGAAATTGTCGTCTGCAACACCTATGAGTTTGAACTAGGCTAAAATTTTGTTGTTTGGTAATGGGTTAATTGACAATCTACACTCATACTGGTTCTTGGTTCGTTCGTGAAAACTCCCTTCTTAAACTGCCTTATCAGCAATTTCTATTTCCTCGACTGCTTTGTTTGCTAATATGTACACAATCATGACTATGTTTTACATATTTGTAACCCGCAACACATCTCGTTGTATGAAATTTTGTCTTTGGATCCATCCTGGGCTCAAATGTCTGAAAGACCGTTTTCCAGATCTTCATGAATTATAGACTTTGATACAGTAGGCCTATTCGCCTTTGCCATGTCGTTCGGTTGACAAGGTGTCTTTCACAAAGTGTCACACATCAATGGTTTTATATCTTGAACCTATGTGGGCGAGCAGCTGGAGGCGCGGTTAGGGTGTTGTGGTAGTACTGGTGTGAGAAACAACAGGAATCTATGGTTATGTGCTCCAGCCGCTGCAATATGACCATAGTAGTTGAAAACGGCGTAAAACCCTAATAAACAAACAAACAAATCGGTTATTATATGAAATTCTTGCCTCCTGGCACTAGTTGAAGTAAACGTTTTATAATGTAATATTTGCTTTGCTTTCAAACCAATGATAACGTGGTTTAAATACATTCTTTTGTATATACAACTACAAAAAAATGTATTCGTAGGTAGAACATGTTAGGATACAAAAATAGACATTGTGTTCGATTGATCAAAAACATCGTTTTTCCAGTGATTTATTTGGGATATCATTTGACCTGACACTGACCTTTACTCAAAATGTGGTCATATTTCGCATACAGAGTAACATTCCTCAGAAAGACTTGTATCATAGTGCACAGATATAACAGGGCTACAAGAAAAAATACTGAATTGTTATTTAAAAAAGCTCAGGCGTGTTAGTTATAATATTAAAAGCTCAGGCTGTGCCATTTGAAATGAAATCTGTCATATTGACCAGTTAACTACACCAAACAGGTTAAAGACTTGTGGAGATATTATTATAACCACTTAAAAACATTCATTTACACACGCCCAAATAAGGAAATATGTGCTTAATAATATAATACCACGAACCATTTCACGACATACGAGTATGTATATTTATTCTTCCTTTTTCACACATGTACTTAAGCGGAAGAGAAAAGATACAAGGTCCGCCATAACAATGTCAAGACATCTACACACTCAGATATTATCTTCCGGAACCCACGAGTGAACACTTAGTGTTTTTGACCTTTGGGTTCATCTGTATAATTCAAACATAGGACTATACTACCATTCGAAGAGAAGGCCGAGTATATCAAGATGACGTTTGTGAGTATATTTAACCCTTTCCCAAACAACAAAATTGTATGGTCAATTTTAAGCTGATGCAGAGGACAAAATGGATGTAACTAAAGCTAAAAGTTGTGAAAAATATAGCATAGAAAACATTGAGAAAAAAGGAGAAAATGCTGGTTATCAGCATTTTCTTCTTTTGTCTCAATGTTTTACCAAGCCAATTTTGTGTAAATCAGAAAACGTAAAAACCAGGTTTTATTTGGAAAATGGTTAATTGTTTGTTTGCAATCGTTGTTTGGGAAACTGTTATAGTTGTACGAATAATGACTTCTCGAATGTGTCCGGAAATACTTCGTCAATGTTGCTGAATATACGTCAATGTAACGTGATTTGTTTTATTTTTCACAAAGATCTACGAGTTACGCCCAAAACTCCTGCAATAGAGTACTTGAGTACATGCACGAAATGGGTTCGGAGAACCGAAGAGATTGAAGTAGTTTGCCAAACCAATAAACATAAAGACTTTAATCATCAATCAATTTTTCCAAGTTTATGCCAACCTTCGTTAATGGCATGTACTTGAAAAGAAAGGAAAAATATACATCCAGGATACAATTACGCCTATGAATAATATGAATAGAAATATGCAAAAACACATCCTAGTACGGGTGGGGTTTGAACCCACGCGGACACTTGTCCATTGGAACTTAAGTCCAACGCCTTAACCACTCGGCCACCGTACTGTACGAGTTATCATTGTCTGTGCCAAAATGGGCTCTGATTAGTAATCGTACCGCTCTCAGAGAGTGACAACAGGTTCTGAAAAGGCTGTAAGAAAATGGTGGGGATCTTGATAAGCATGCATACTTGTGAAGGCTGATCTGGAACAGCCGTATATGCTATTCTATCGATCTTTGCTTTTGATTTTAATTGGGCGGAGCCCTATTTATTTATTTTCTAGACTTAGTTTAATCGATTGATACTTAGTTAAAGAAGGATTAGCTTCTTTGTGCTATTTTCTCTAGAAATTGTTGAGAACTGGCACTATTTTCTCTCATTTCGTTTGGCCTTTTGCCCAGACTATATATCACGTTCTCGTCTGCTAGGGATATTTATTCCTTAACAGTTTAACGCCAGATTACCTGGCATAAAATCAATGCTATCAGAATAAGTTGCCACATACAAACAAAGAAGGAAGAATGTAGAAATAATCAACTTGAGGCTATAACAAACTATATTGGAAATATTGAATTATTTTCATTTTCAAATTTATTTTGTTCACTTTTGACAATTCCTGCTTTGGTAATTTGACCTGCCATAGCCCGGTCAAAAAGCACATGTTAACAAAATCTGGCAGATGTCTCACACCCGCGAGATTCGAACCATAAAATACAAACAACGGTATTTCTTCGGCGTTGTTATAAAATCACATAACTACGGCTTTGCTCAAGCCGTAGTTACGGGATTTTACAACAACACCGACTGTTTATCAGAACATAACAGTAAACTTAGTCTACTTTTAGCACAAAATTCTTTGCCATTTTACATGTCCTCAATAAACCGCTGGTAAACCAGATGAAGCCTGACGTCAAAAAGTCGTCACGTGGGAATTCATGCATCACGTTATGATATAGCTGACGGGTCTTAAACACTTCATGACAAAGCTTGTGGGAATTACGGGGGTTCTGTCTCATAAACTTGACGCAATAGAATTCTCTATCTCAAAATGTAGACTGCATAACAATAAAATTGAATGCGCTTCTAGGTGGCATAATCAAAACGACATCAATTCTTATTTCTTATCCATTGGTTTCCACGAAACGACGTGAACTCTTCATTCAATGGCGGGGTTTCCGCAGATATATCCGCTATGGTAAAACAATTCTTGAAGATTAATGATCAATCATAAATTCATTCTCTTGGCCACAACATTTGCGCCTGAATGTAACGTTAAATATGAAACGTATTTTAAAAACATTATGAGTCAAGAAAAATATATGTAGATCTACTCCTTTTCTTGGTCTATGGTTAACAAATGTCTATTGCATATTACAGAAAGAGGTGACCCCTATCAAAATGACAAAAATCAAGATCATTCCATGTTTACAAATGTTGCAGAAGACTGTTTATAAACTGATAATGAGTGTGCAATATAGCACAGGTAATGTTAGACAAAACGAGAAAATGCTGATTATCTAATTTTCTTCTTTCGCCTTTTTTCATAAACTTTTTTATGGAGGAATACAGAGCTAGACATTTTATTTTGGACAGAATTAAAAGTAGCAAGTCGTCTGTGTTTTTTGGAAATACCTCGTAACTCCAGCTTGAATAGAGCTAGAGTTTCGAGATTTTGCAATAACACCGACGAAGTGTTCAACACCTTTCATCTTAAAAACTTGATGAATGTGCGATTTTTCTTTGAAAATAGTGTTTATCTGAACAATGATCTAGCTCTTAAAATAAAGTGCTGACATATTGAAATGTGTATAAAAATTACAGACATTTCTGTGGGAAAATATTTTAATTTGATATAAAATCTGCATTTTCACCCCGTACTTTTAGTGACTCCAAGGCAATCAACTTTGATTCAGGTGTACAGTTAGCCGTTTGCATAACGAATCCATTAACAAGTGCTTATCAGTACGTAGCATCTCAGAGTGGACGGTCAGTCCAAGCATGAAAACAAACCACCCGGCTTAAATAAACAAAGCATGGCCAGGACTAGATAAGATTTCACCGACCATATTATATAGAAATACATGTAGTTGTGGTGCTTATGATACATTACAAATTGTGGCTTCATATTTTCTTTTCCTCTAATATTTTCTTCAACACCAACTTTTGATGTTATGGGTAGCCTTAATGTGATTTTGAACTCTGGAACACCTCTTGATTACGACAATTTTGTTTTAAAAGTTTTTTATTAATAGGTTTAACCCTTTCAAAAACTTGACCTGGTCTAGACATCCCTTATAGAAATCGTTGAGGAATCATTAAGACAAAAGAAGAGCATGCTTATAATCATTATTTTCTTCTTGTGCCTTATTTTTTCTGTGCTAAATGTTTATCGTCTGCAAAAGCTTTCTTTAAAAATTGTACTACCCTAAACTTTAATAGTTGTTTGTGATAGGCTTAGAATAATAAAGTTTTGGCATTTTCTGGGCTTGTATTATAACATTTTCAGACAGATAGACAGACGCAGGACAACAGACCGATCACAATACCTCACCTCGAGCACTACATGCTCAGGTGAGATTAAAATGATACATTGTACTACTTCAGTTACGATTCACAATCAATGCCACATTGAGAAATTAATTTGATAAAATAAAAAAAATATATATTTTTGTTGAAACAGAAACATTGAGAAAAAAATCAATCAATATATTTTAAGACAATGTTTGGAAAGGCATAAGTTATGATATTCTAATTACCATTTCTGTTAATTCCCTTTCCCAAACAAGACACTGTTTTGACATCCATAAGGCTTGGGAAGTGTTTAAGAATGGAGCAGAAAATGATGATAACCAGCATTTTATCCCGTCAAGGTTCTCCAAACTTTTCAACTTTTATAGAAAAGACAATGTTGTGTGACTGTCTGATAATCAACATTTTCTCCTTTTGCTTTAATATTTTCTGAACTATATGTTAGTTACACAAATATATTTAGTTTTATAATGAATTACCATTTTGTTGTTTACAAGAGCTTTCAAATCCGAGCAATCTAAAAACTGTGTTGTTTGGGAATATAATGTCCAGTCTTGGTACTCTCTCCACCCTGTCCCAAACAATACATGGTTTTGACGTCTGCAACAGAGAAGGCTTGGAAAAACATCGAGGCAAAAGAAAATGCTGATGACCAGCTTTTTCTCATTTTGCCTAAAAATTTTCCTTGCTTTATTGTACACATATCATAATTTTATAATAATCATTTTTGTCGTCTGAAGCATCTTTGTAATTGGTCTTCCCTGAAATTTTGTTGTTTGGTAAAGGGTTAAAACAGAGTGTATTGTCTGCTTCGTTTTACCTTCATGCAATGATGCGTTGTATTTGGTGATTTATTCAATAAACTCTGGTTAATTAAATTATTGGCGAAAAAGATTTTTTTCTGAAATTGAACCAGCACATCATGAAGCTATAGGAATATGGCGCGCGAATAGGGTCTAAAGTCAATATAGCGCTAGACCGATAATTAAAATAGGGGTAGACCGGTAAAAATAGCGGTCTACCCTTATATTTTTACCGGTCTACCGATAAAAATATCGGTCTACCCTTAAAATAAGGGTAGACCCCTATTTCAAATAACGGTCTAGCGATAAATTACCGGTAGACCGATAGTTATTTTTGACCCTTGTGCTCGAAATCTCATTAGCCAATCAAATGGCTCGTTACATCCTCAACCCACCGGGAATATCAACGACCCTATAATACAAGCTCTGTGATTGGCTATCGAAAAAAATAGGGGTCTACCGATAGAAATAGCGGTCTACCGGTAATTTTATCGCTAGACCGTTATTTTGAATAGCGGTTTACCCTTATTTTATGGGAAGACCGATATTTTTATCGGTAGACCGGTAAAAATATAAGGGTAGACCGCTATTTTTACCGGTCTACCCCTATTTTAATTATCGGTCTAGCGCTATATTGACTTTAGACCCTATTCGCGCGCCATATAGGAAATCTGAAAGCAATGAAGGCTATGTATTTGTCTATTAGCACATTCAGTAGGCAGTTTTTGCTGTGAATTTATCAATTAAATACTGGCCCTGTGGTGTTCGGTTACAGCTAATCAGATGATGTCCGCCATTATGATAACATACCAGGAAGGCTGCCTCAGGTCAAGATGGGGTTACGACTACATGCCTTACATAGCTGCTAATTCTGTGTACCGTTATCCCTAAGGTTTGGATCATTTTGGAAGAGGTACTTAAATAACAGAGTGATTTTCTGATATATAAGAAGGCGTTCGTGATAATTTTGACTGCTTGATAAACCGCGAAAATTATGCCATTTCAGTCACATTTGAAGGGAATTAGAGAAAAAAACAAAACTAACAAATAGATATATGTATGTTATAGCAGATACTATATTTAGAGAAAAGGAGATTTTTTCTCTCAATATTTCCCAAACTATTTCTTACATTGATGTCAGAGCCGAATTACTGTATTAGAAAGGGTTAAACGAATTGATAAAATCAAAAATGTTTGACGTGTCCACATTGAATTGTGTTGCAAAAAGATTCTACACATAACAGAAAGAAAAGCCAAAAGATAGTAGAACGGCTGCTTATCTGTATATTCTTCACTTCTCTCTGTGCTTTTTAAGGTTATTGTTCCATTCGTCAGAATCGTGTGTTGCGTGGGAACATGGCTAAAGAGGCAAAAATCGCAACACATCGCAGTTCTCGTATTTCCTCTAAAGTTGAATTTGCCAGTTTTGAGTAATTTCCCTTTAGTATCAATAAGTGAATTATGTCATATACATGTCTTATATATATTTAATAATGTCGAAAGAAATATACTGATAGGCTTGTGAGTGAGCTTAACTACTTTCCGAACAACCACAACCAATATTAGAGTTCAAGTCTGCAAGTTTTAAAAAACTAAAACAGTAGTTACAATGTAATAAATTATCTTAATGTGTCTGTCATAACACGGAAAGCAAAGAGTGAAAAGGAGAACATGCTGAATACCAATATTTTCTTCTTTTCCGTCATTGTTTTCCGAGCGTTTTTCTACTTTTCACATACAAAATAATCATGGCGTGTTTGGGAATGGGTTTAACAAGATTTATTGACATTACAATCACAAGAACATGTAGTTGAATTACTTCTCGAGAACATTTTCTAAGAAATCTGCATTGCAAATTAAGGAGTTTTCGATAAAATGGTTTATGCTATTTGCATGTCTGATTTCATTCGAATTTCTCATTGAAAACCTGGCATGTTTTCACAGCATAGATTTCCTAGATCATTTTATAGGCGAAACAAGGATCATTGAAAGTTCCTTACGACTTCAATAATAAACACTTTTCTAGTGTTTTCTTGTTCATCGTTTCCAGAGTCATTCCAGAGTCTTTGATCCTTTTACAGAGCATGCGTTTGAAGACAATGAAGAAATGGCAGAAAACGCATAAAACAAATTTGGACAGTTTTAAGACAATGTCAACCTAAAAGGTATAATGCTCATTGAAAGGATTCTTCACCACAAAAGCTTAATAACCATATTCTAAACAAGATCTTGGTTTAACCTTTCCTAAAAGCAGAAGGGCTTTGGAAAGCATTTAGAGAGAAGAATAAAATAATTATTGTTATTCAAACTTTCACATTTTCTCACATTGGCAGGTTTTATGTAGCACAGAAACAGTGTGTGAAAAGAATGAATTATTTCTCCCTATTCTCAAAATTCTCAATTTTCCGAAAATGTATCGTCGAGACGATTCAAATGAGTACCCACAACATAGGGTTTGGAATTTCAGTAACAAAGTTAGAATGTCTTCACCCCACTTATCTGTAGGCCTGAAATATCATTATGTTACGTTCGAAAATTACAGAACTACAACAACATGTAGTTACGACATATTCACGTAACAGGCGATATTTTCTAGTGCTTGTTAAGATTGCAAACAAAATCGGATATACAAAAATATATAACTTGGAAAAAAGTCAAATATTTTAATTTACATTACCAAGTACCAGTATATCAACTTCAAATGCAGTCTCGTAGATAAAAAACCTCGAGGAATTTGACAATATTCATTTAGCTGTTTGTTTGATATATTTTCTATATAGTTTGTTCCGTTATGTATGGAAAGAGGTTTATGGCTTTTGAGATCAACATGGATCCTGCGTTTACACCCGCAGTATGATCAGGGTCCACGTTGTTCTCAAATAGATGCATTACTCTGCTTTTCAACAAAACATCGTAACTGTAGCTTATTTCAAGCTGGATTTACGAGGTTTTTGTTAAAAAGCGACGAATAATTGTTGCAACTGTCAGGCAGTTGTGTGGATTCTGTTTAAACAGCATTTAAGGTAGAATACCTGTAATGTGACCATTTTGAGATAACTAAAACATCGGTTTTTTTTTCGAGCGGCGTCGTTGCGTATCCGAACCCATTCAGGCGCGGTCTTAAACATTCGGCGGTCCACCGCCGAATGTTTTCGACTTCGTCCGAATAATTCCGACGTTGCGCGAACCTCATTAGGGGTAGACTACCTTAAGTAGCCGTCGATCTTATCATAATGTCGGTTTATCATACTTTAGGACACCTTCACTCGATCCCAGCTCAGTATCTGAAACATCATGGAATTTAGCATTGTACAGTAGCAGTAAGTGTGATATTTCTAATGAAGAAAACCACGGGACGTACTTGATTCTGCTAGTTGGAATATTTACACTCTCGTACAAGTGTGTGCTTGTTTGTGATTCCAAGAGTACATTATGTTTTCCTTGGAAACCAGGATTTTTCGTTGAAGTTTGGTGTATTATTTTTATATTTCGTAATTCTTGCTGTTTTTACACATTATCTGCCCTAATCCTTTCCAAAACGACAGAAATGAACCACTAGCTCCAAAACGAAATATGCTGCAGACTACAATAGTGATAGACAGAATTTGCAAACTCTTTAAGTTAAATGTTGAGCTAACAGTAGAAAGTGTAGGTTATTAGCATTTTCTTCTGATTTCTGTGCAATGTTTTCTAAAGATTATTTTTTAGGGACGCCAAACCCGCGCTTGTTTACGGGAAAGGTCAATACAACGTTCTAACGACTGTTACTGGGTATCTTTTTTTACAGAATAAATAAGGTATGATTTTATGCAAAGTTAATTGAATGTAAGAAAAGGAGAAAAGAAGATTACAGCTGGTATTCATCAAATTCTGTTAACAACTCTAAAAGTAGGAAATGCAACAATTTGAAGATAAACTGAAGAACAAGCAAAATTTAATACAAACGACTATGGGTTTAAAGACCTAATTTCGGTAAAACATTGCGTACGAACACGTGTACGGACGCTTAAATCTTATCTGTGTAATTTTCAAGATTTATTATTCAAAACTTTGGAATTTAGTAAGTGATACAGAAGGAATTTTAACGGGTAAGTAAACTTCTTTTGAAAGGGACTCTTTTTGACTCCCCACTAGAACATGGTTATGGATATTGCGGAAAATAAAAGAAAATGCTTGTGGCGAGCAATTTCTCCATTTACTGCGATGTTTTCTATACAAAAAAGACCAAAAATATGAAAATTTCATTCACTTTAAATTGTCGTCTGCAACATCTTTGGATTTGGACAAGTCTCGAATTTTGGTAATGGGTTAGACGCAATAATTGTCTGAATCGATATGAGAACTGAAGCATTATCACTGGTGGTGAACTAAAACAATTTTCCCTACAACAAGGTATAGATATTGTATAGATAATGACAATGAACTTGTTCTAAAAACAGACCGGGTTTACCGTTTTGTATTGACAAACTGTCGGTGTTGTTATAAAATCTCGTAACTACGGCTTCGATAAAGCCGTAGTTACGATATTTTATAACAACACCGACGGAATACATTGATCGCGAAAAAAACGTCCCTCGCTTTGGCCGAGTTCACCACCAGTGATTATAAAAGAGGCAGGATCTGGAAAAGAGTCCTCCTAACACTTGAGACTTTTATGTTTCAAGATAAGACTATGTCAAATCCCTGGATGATCAGGGCACTTTAGCAGTTGAAAAGGGTAATGGAAATCTAATTAGAGAACAACATGGATCCAGGCTGATCTTGATCCATGTTTGTCTGAACGTGACATATTTTCGGGTCTCGGTTCAATTATTAATTACAGTAGGCTAATAGTTAGCTTATAATGCATTGAGGCAAAGGAAGAAAATCGTCGGTGTAAATGCAAAACCTCGTATGTCGGTTCTAGCGATTTTCAAAGTACAAACTTGTGTGTCCAATTTAGACAATTCTTGCAGGTTTTGAGATATTTTTACCGATCAGTATCAATGATACATTACTTATGAAGAATAATTCCAAATTTCAAGTAAAACATTTCAGTTAAGGAAAAATTATTACACTTTATTCCCTCCCCTTTAAAATTTTCCGAAAACGAGATACGAGGTTTTGCATTTACAACGACGAAATGATGAATTTCAGCATTTTCTCCTATTGCCTTAATGTTTTCTGTGCTATATCATTCACAAATTCTACCTTTATTTACATCCATTTTGTCGTCTGCAATGCAGAGCTTTCAAATAGGACATCCCTGAAATGTTGATGTTTAGGAAAGGGTTAAACTACCTGTTGTCTATCTTGTCAGTCAACCTATTACTCTAAATACGAGTAAGTTGTATTCTAAGGATGAGGAAAATACAAATTATATAGATTGACACATTGCGATATTCGCTTACAGTAATTCGAGTTTTCTCTGGTGAAACTTGCTCTTTGATATGTTGATGTCGCTCATTTACAAATGAGCGACATCAACATATCAAAGAGCGAATTTCATCAGAGAAAACTCGGATTAGGCTTACAGTTGATGCACGATTATGTATGCAGGATAGCAACTCTCCGATCGATCCATTCAAGTCAAACTGTGTCGCTTTTGTCAGACTTTCTCAGTGGAAAGACACACAAAAACGTATCAAAAAGAGAATTTCATTTTCCTAAACAAGATCTCGTTTTGGGTCCAAATACACGGGTGGTTCAGATGACGAAGGTAATTCAACAAGTGTTGGGCTTGTGTATACATGCGTTAGCTTGGAAGGCATTGAGAGAAAAGGAGAAAATGCTGGTTATCAGCATTTTCTTCTTTTCTCTCAATGTTTTCCATAGATTATTTGGTTAGAGTCGTTTAAGTTCGTATTGTTTGGAAACTGTGTAAGAACGTACTTCTATGAAAATTAAATTTGCCAGATTGCTATTTTAATTAAAAGAAAATGGGTCGAATTCAAGTAGATAGAATCAAGGCACACTTAAATTTCCGCTTTAATTAAAGTAGGAACTTATTTAATTTTCCTTATTACATCTTAGATCATGAAACTTTTTTCCCGTTTTACAATCGTGTGTTAGAGTCGGGTTTATGTGTGAAGGAATTACATAATTTCATTACATTGTTACTAATGCTTTATCAAGACAAGTCCGCTTTTGATATATCTAAAACAGAAAATACACAATAACACAATAAACGTATTTTCCTTTTCCACAATATACTCATGTTTTCAGGTTCAACGCTTGGACTTCTAGTTTTCAAGAGGGTTATTTTGCCATTTATAATTCTTCTGTATTTCGATCCACCCAAGATCTTGTTGTTTCGGAAAACGTTCATTTCATTTTTGAAGCTAACAATCTTAAAGGGGGCCATGCTAGGTTTTTATGCTTCCTAACTGTACGGGAACTCATATTTTGTGCATGGAAAAACAATTTGCAATGCATAAAAACCCAAATCACGACGAATAACCATCTTTCCTTTGCTATAGATAGCGTGTTTGCACATTCTATTGTTACTTCAAAACAAGACAAGGTCAAGGTCAACGAGACACACCTCCGCGATATCAACACACCATACAACCGGCTGTGTCGATGACTGTGACCTTATTTACGAGGGATACGTGGAAAGGTTTATTTTGTACAAGCACTGAACATAAAAACGCGTATTTATCAACTATAGAATACCAAAGATCCTTTTGTTTATTTATAAAAGTGAATTAATTCGACCTACCATACACGTGACATCAAATGCCGAATCTGTCTTCGCTGACTTTCGACGCAGCCGGTTGTACGGTGTGTTGAATCTCGCTGAGCACAAATGACGTACCTCTGACGTAATTGATTTTTGAAGGTTGGGCATATTTAACCGTTACAAAACAAAAACAAGGACAATAATAAACTGCCAGCATGTTATTAATTGACTTGGATTTTAATACTTAATAAAGCTCGATGAGCGCTTACAATGGATATAATTGATCTACCCCTTCAGGTTGGTAATTTCGTACGTTATTTCTGGTTTGTAATTATTGTGCCATTTGCATTTTCGACATCCTAGCTCGTCCCCCTTTAAAAGTAAAACGAGGATGTATTCATAGAGCGGAACATCATGTGACACAACAACAACAATTACAGAAAATTGTCAATAAAAAAAGAATAAAACAAAAAAAAAAAAAAAAAAAAAAAAAATAATGATAATAATAAGTTGCGTGACTGATTTGAGTAAGATGTGTGATGGTTCTTACAGAAAACACCCGGTGAAAGATATTGACTACCAAACACATTTTGTCGCCAATAACATTTTGCATTTTAATGTGCTGTTTAAAAGTCCACTATATTCAGATAACCTCCGGTATTTTCGTCTGTTCTGCTTCAAAACAAATTCAAATCGGTCACAAAGGCCTGTAAATAGATTTATTGACGATTTTCTTAATGTTAATGTTATTCTGTCACGTGATTCCCCATCGCGGTCAGTTTGTTGATGAAAAAAGGTATATATATAATGATAATAAAGACCAATTTTCATCTTTTAACCACGAGTATTCTCTTGTTGGTCTAGATCTTAAAAGTGTTTAGAAACATAAGTAGGACGAAAGATTAGATCAGCGAATATGAAGCTTTTTTGTAACTGTGATATGTTTTATGATTTTATCAGTGCATTTATCATGGTGTGAAAGGTTTTCTGGAACGTCTCTCGACACCAATAAGCTCGAATCTGGAATATAATGCCTTTATGAAGTTTTATCATTTAAATGTCTGATATGCTTTACAATGTATAATTAATCGATACCCTTTTCTGCGAAAACCTCGTAACTGCAGCTTAAAGTAAGCTGCAGTTACGACGTTTTCAGGAAAATCGATGAATGTTGTCTAATTAGGATTAAAACTGTTCTCAAACAGGTCTTATTTGTACCGAAAGCGTTATCTGAGAAAATTATGGATCCTGATCAGAGGACGTGTATCTGAATTCATAATGGCGTCAAAACAAAAACGGTCCTGTCTCTGATAGATGAAATCGTCAATGTAAATGCAAAACCTCATATGTCGATTTGTGCGATTTTCAAAGTAAAATGTTCAAAATTACCTCCCTTGCATATGAATATAGAGTAAAATAATATTTGTAAATTGTTTTCTTCTTGAAGCATAATCTTGAAATCCAGCATGGTGAATCAACTTATGTGAAGCGTATCTGCAAGTGTGTGTAATTTGATGCATTTCGTATGGCTAGAAAGTGGTGTTTTCATTCTCAGTTCGTAAACCTTAAAGACAATTCTTGCAGGTTTTGAGATATTTTACTAATCAGTATCAATGGCAAATCATTTGTGAACAATATGTTTAAATTTCAAGTAAAACAATTCAGTTTGGGAAAAATTATTGCACTTTTTTCACCCCTCTTTAAAATTTTCCAAATACGAGATACGAGGTTTTGCATTTACAACGACGAAATATAAATCTATAAAAATCAAAGTACTGAAAGTACTGTTAAGAAGCAAATTTGTTAATAATGTAAGCCTGTCCAGAAGTAGAGTTCTTTGATTAGGTACTTTGATTATCCATTTGAATACATTGAATACTTTTATTCGTAGAGTACTTTGATTTGGTACTTTGATTGTCCATTTGAATACCTTAAATACTTTGATTCGTAGAGTTCTTTGATTAGGTACTTTGATTATCCTTTTGAGTTTCCTTGAACACTTTGAATAGCATCTATTTATAGCTTTGTCTATATTTCATAGTTCAGTAAATTGACTGACCCATTTACAAGGAAGGCAATTGGACTTATCTTTGAACCGTAATAAAGCAAATTACTACGTCGGTCTTTTCTTCTCTTAGAGACATGATTAATTGAATGTTTCATTTTCAGTCACACAATTCAATATCTACACATAACTTCAGACTTACATATTGAATATTCGAATGACTGTTGCCTCATCAATCATTGCTTTTGATAGAACTATTTATAGTGAGGAGGACCGGAAGGTGTTTTGCGGTATGCAGAGAATGGTAAAGCGCAGAGAAAGACGGCTGCAAAGAGAAACAAATTTCGCAAAATTTGCTTTCCAAAAACTGCTTGGATCGTACATGCATCGTTTAGTTTGTTTGAGAGGTTCAAGTGTTGCACGTAAGCAATCAGGGCGTTACGAATTTCTTCACAATTCGATAACAAAGATGGTGTTAAATATTATCTTGGAATACAACATTCTGTATACCTTTTCACAAACAACACAATATAAGACTCCTTCAATTTAAAATATTTTGCAGCCAACAAAATGAATGTTGATGGATGTGTGAATCGTCGCAATGTAAACGCAAAAGTACAAAATGCCAGTATCAATATTTTCTCTTCTTTTGCTACAATGTTTTCCCAAACGGTTAGGAACATTTTATAGGGACCAGTCACTGTTTGGGAAATGTTAAATCGCTGCTTCTAGATAAAAACCTCGTTAATGCTGCTCCAAATAAGCTGTAGTTACGATTTTTTGTTGAAAAGCGATGAGATGCTATCTTGGAATGCAACCTACTGTTAAAACAACTGATCATTGTGTCGGAAATATTCTGGTTATTTAGTGATACACCATTCTACTATGTCTGAGATATTTTGAGAAAGTCTATTTCTAAATCTTATTAATGTTTAAATAAAACGAGAAAAATCATTAGAATTATATAACCCTTACCTAGACGATTAAGTTTGACATTAATCCAAACCGACGCGTGTTTCAAACAAGTAAAATAATTCATTGAAGAGCAATGTGGACCTCGATCAGATTGGGCATATGCACATGCTGATCTGGATCCATGTCGGTCTCGAAGATCTCTTAGTAGGGACATTTTTCAGGTTCCAGGTCATCTCGCTGCTTTTCAACGAAAACCTCGTAGCTGCTTCTTAAAACAAGCTGCGGCTAAGAGATTTTTGTTGAAAAGCGACCATAATACTGTACATGTATTTTGATTCCATGTGCACCTTTTCTGACGACCCGTAACATTTGGGCATATAACGCTGCTTTTCAACGAAAGCCTCGTAATTGCAGCTAAAAACAAGCTGCAGTTACGAGGTTTTCGCTGAAAAGCGACGATAAGCGTTAACTTCCGACTCGACACGTTTGTAGAATTATAAATGAGTTTATGAATAGCTCTAGACAAATACAGCAAATATAGGACCCCCACTTCGATAACATTGAAGCCTGAATTGATCATCTTTTGAGATGTTTTCCACTGACATACAAGAAAAATTACAATTGCGTCACGATAAAGGGGAAATTTTCAACGAGTCAGTCCTTACACGATCAGAATTTCAGGAATGTTGGAATGAAAAAAATTATGAATAAGAGAAAACTGCGCTGTTGCCAATTTTCTTACATATGTTCTTTAAGACTTTTAAAATTTCTCTTTGGGTCTCGTAATAGTGTGACAATGATTAGATAAATAATGTAAGGACGCAAGACTAGAAAATATTAATCATAGAGAATTAACTCATTTCCAAACAAGACATGGCTTTGCCGTCCCTAATGGACTAAGATTGGAACTTAGAATCAGAATTTTCCCATTTTGCCTCAATATTTTCTTGGCTTTATTATTGCCAAAATTCTTTCCAGTAATATTATTTTTGTCATCTGTTGCAGCAGCTTCCAAATGAATAATTGTGGATATCATAGAGCATAATATTCATCTCCTTTTAAATTTTTAACCCTTTCCTAAACGGCATAATTTAAGGCTGGTCTTAATGCAAAGCTGATGCAGATGACAATATGCATGTTTTTGACGACATAATTTGTATACAACCAAGTAATGAAAATATTGAGGCAAAAGAAGAAAATGCTGATAATCAGCATTTTCTTCTTTTGCCTAAAATTTTCCCTAAAATATTTCACTTAAAAACGTCAAACCCCATGGTTGGGTAAAGGCTAATTAAACAAGGAAGAAGGACATTGTGACATTAACATAGGAGGTCGCTATCCATGCGATGAAGAGGTTTTATCTTTGATCCACAGAACATGGAGTATAACCTTACGTTCGTAACTGCGTCACGCACATCCGCACATCCAATATGGTGGAGGTACAAACAGGTGAGTTTTACAAGCATCGAATTCAGGCACTACCTCAACGTGTTTGATATATTTTTTGACGAACTTGTTCAATAATAACACTGTAAACAATGTCACACTCTCTTTATTCTGATTTATTTATGTAGTAGGCCAATATCGGGCCTCGAAAAAATGACATGATGTGCTTAACTATAATACTGTAATTGACATATTTTCAAGTAACAGTTACGCACATCATCGTGATTTTGAAAGCTTTATTACAGCTTTTATACTAACCTAAAAAAGTAAAGTTCGATTCAAATTCCTTTTATGATAAACAAACATCGTATTGGTGAAGAAAACTAAACTAATACGTCCAGTTATACAAATAAAGCTTGAGAATTATTTCCCTAATTTTGAAGTCGCCATATTGGATGTGCGTAACTGCAGTTACGAACATCAGGTTATACCCCGTGACAGAAGAGCACGTTTATTGTTCACTTTTCAATTTGCATTTTCTGTCTATATAGCGTCCTTTTTCAACAAAATCCTAGTGACTGCAGATTGTGTTAAGCTGCAGTTACGAGGTTTTTGATGAAACGCAACGATATACTAGTGTACTTACAAGGAGGCAGGGTCGAAACAAAGGCATGGAAGAAATGTATCCAATCGTTGTCAATGTAATAGCAACAATATCAGTAACAAAAGGAAGTTCGTTTACGAGATTCAAACTAAGAAATTATTTAGAGAAGGGAAGAAGAGGGATGGGAGACTATATAAATAAATAACCAAATTCTTCGTTTTTTTTTCAAAATAATTTTTATGATAGGCCTATCATCATAAGATACGTCAATCAAGGGTTCATACAGTAAAGGGTTATAGTATACTAATCAGGATAAAAGGTTAAGAACTTTATACATTATTCAAGTTGTTTGGTTGCAGTGGAGGATATCAACAATTTACCCTTTCCCAAATTATACAGGTTTTCCAAGCCCACAGAAAAAATAGTCTAGGAAAACATTGATGGAAAAGGAGAAGATACTGACTGTCAGCAATTTCTTCTTTTCCATCAATGTTTCCGAGTATCTTCTGTTTTTTTTGTAGAAGCAACAGTTCTTTTGTCTTCTACGGCTTTTAAATTCGAGCCAGTCTCACATTTTGTCATAGGGGAAAGGGTAAAATATTATTATGTACGTATATGGTCGATAAGGTTTTCTTTGTAAAATGTCAAGTATTGCTCTTTCCACGTCATATGAAAGTGACAGATTGTACTTTTATGATTATCTTAATAAAGGAAAAAATGGACAAAATTAATATTCGTGTGGTTTCGGTGGAATTTACCGATATTTTCTCCATAATCTGGTCTAGTCAGTAATCATCATCATCATCATCATCATCATCATCATCATCATCATCATCATCATCATCATCATCATCATCATCATCATCATCATCATCATCATCATCATCATCATCATCATCATCATCATCATCATCATCATCATCATCATCATCATCAACAACAACAACAACAACAACAACAACAACAACAACAACAACAACAGCGGCAACAACAACAACAACAAGAACAACAACATCAGCAGCGGCAACAACAACAACAACAACAACAACATGATCAACAACATATAACATGTTTCATTTTTTGAAAAAGGCTATAATTGTCTAAACATTAACTTCCCTCCCGAACAGAATTTACCAGTAATTTTGACGCCCTACCATAAAAGGCCTGAAAAACATCATCTCCTAAATATTTATCATACTCAAATTCCACATTATTATAATCCATTTTGTCGTCTATGCACAGACGTTTTCATTGTTTTGCTTTTGGGGAATGGAATTAACTAATATTGCTTATGCAATGTACATAATTCGTTTTTATTTTGTCTGTCTAAATATCCGTTTATCATTGTCATGGTGAACTTGTTAGGCCTATATTCTAGTCACTTTGACATGTATAGTATAGAACAAGGCAGTCATCACCTTAAAGGGACATTTCATTCCAATTTCATTTTTTTAAAGTATGTCTTGATGCCAAGATTGGTTATTCTAATGAGTATAAATACTATTGGTTTTTTGAAGTTGTTGCCAATAAGCGAGAAACACGCATTCAAAGTTGAGACATAATCAATAAATTGCATATAAATCCGAACTGTTGTCCACAACAATTTGTTCAATTTCAACACAAAAATATAAATTTCTCGTAAACGGCGCAATATTTCGGCTTGAAATTTTCAGAATTTTCATAAGGAAATATGCTCTTTCAGATAAAAATAAAGGTAAAATTTATGACAAAAAATTCTGAAATGTCACTTTAATATTATGATGGCCATATTTAGCCACCATACCGCAGCTGTCGATAAATTCATACATAGATCTACTTATTATGTTGCATATTTTCTATTCGCTTCATTACTTCTAAATGTACAAACATTTTCTTTTATTACATTCGAAAATATTTCGTCTCGCCTGCGGTAAAGGACCTTTTCTCGGATGGTGTTATTTTGTTTGCCTTTTCAACCGTGATAGAATCCTTTCATTGACTTCATACAAATCTTATATACGATATTAAGGCGAGTATTTACAAATTTCACTTAGGCTATGTAAACAATGGGACATTGGTTCTTAATTTTCAATACAATTTTGCTTGCATTGGTTTGAATCTTGCAGGTGTAAGACACCTGCAAGATTCGAACCAACACATGCAAAATTACAGAAGTGTGGAGTTCTATATTACGTTATTTACAAATGAAAATTTTGTTAACATGTGCCATAATATCGTGACTATAATTATGTATGCGTGGAGAAAGTGCAATACTTGCATCAGTTTTTCATTAATCGAAATATTTGACAGTTTTAGAGGGTTTTAGTTTAGTCTATTGTTTTTAAGGCTTCATTATCACAAATACCTAAAATATCTTTTGACTGACTACGCCTCCATAAATGATAAGTAATGAATTATAATTGTTACATGTCACTACAAAAGGAGCATTCTTATATTTCGAAAATAATCTTTGGTACTCACAATAATTATTGTTGCCCATGCTTAAATTAGAATGCTTAGTTGAACTTAAGGATTAAAACCCATCATTAATTGAAAAAAAAAACACTTAGTGCATCTTCGGACGTCATCAATAGCAACGAAAATTAACGAGGGTATCCCCGTCAATTTCCGTTGTTACGGATGATGCCAAGAAAACCAGGATACTGCATTTCTCGTTAATTTCTGTTGATACGGGGGACGCTCGAAGATGCACGAAATGTTTGGTATCCAATGATGGGTTGTAATTCTTAATGTCAATCTTTACTCGAAGAAAATCCATCTACCCATAAAGGATGGCCAATTCAGATGAGAAGTATGATATATGTAAAATGTCATTCACTTGACTTATTGTTTGCAACTTCAATTTGGACCTTTGTAATAGTTTGTACTATGGTAAAGGGTTAAATGAATGAAAAGACAGAACAAATGATGCTTCATTGGACTTGAACCTTGAACTCATTGTATGTTTCTGCTCCAAAACAACGACTTCTGATGGCGCCAGGCTGTGACTTTTCATGCATTTCAAAGCTTTCAATTAAGATAAAGTGGGTGATAAATTGTATGATGGATGTTGTTATTATTGTTCTTTGCTAAACAGTCTTACATCATGATATATCGCCAATGTTACTGCAAAACCTTGTAACTACAGCTTGATCAAAGCTGTAGTTACGAGGTATTGCAATAACACCGACAATACATGTTCCAAGATTTTGAAAAGGGGTCACAAATCATTGGAGACCATCATATTTCAAGGCCAGACCGTACCTAAGTAAATGTGAATCTGGTTAGGACCAGTGAAAATGTCTTAGAGTATTCATAAAGAAGAAGCCATTAGAAAACATTTTGGGTCTTCATCGAAGGTCAGACTGCTTACGGGTATACACAGGCTGGTCTGGATCCACGCTGGTCTCAAGAGCCTTTAGCCTTTCCAAAACAAGACCTAGTTTTATCATATCTAAGAGAAAGGGGTTGGTAAATATTTAGACAAAAGACGAAAATGCTGACTATCAACACTTTCTATTTTTGCCTCGTTATTTTCTGTGCTATCTTGTACACAAATCCCGTCTTCAACAACATCTAATTTGTCATCTGCAGCAGCTTTCGGTAATTTAGGTACATATAATTTGTTCCGCCTCAAATGATTTCATGGTTCATCGACATGACCTTCAGTGCACAACTGACCAGTACAACATAACACAAGTAGAAGCCCTAAACAATGTTTGTGAAGCTGTTATGGCCCTAAATGGGTCATTCAAGTCGTTAGGACGATTATTCGGTGTGAAAGTGCAAAAAATATTCAGGCAGGATCTGGAAAAATGTCTTTATGGCATTTGGGGACACGATGAATCTGGATCTGTTTGTATCACATTGCTTTTTCATATAAATCTATATTGCTGTCGCATTATCATATAGTTGACAGAGTGAACGAGGAATCTTCAATAGAACCACATAGATCCAGGTCAGACTGCGCGTACGCGCAGGCTGATCTGGATCCATGTTGGCCCAAAAACCACAAGGCTGTCTTTTCCATATCCAAACTCTATTTGATTGTAAGTGCGTATAAGTTTATAATTCACTAACTAACGTTAGTTTCGCGCTTTTCGGATTGTCCTTTGTATCACGTGGCAGTGCTACTTTAACCAATTCGTTAAATGCGCAGCTGAACAATTTCATGCACTGGTTGTCACAAGGGTTGCGCCTTTACATTTGTTTTAACATGGGGGAACAAGTCATTTACAATGGAACACACATTTTTTAAAAGAAAAACAGTTTTCATGTTGACCTTGACGTCTTACTGTCTGTCAAAAAGACAACGTTTGCCAGAATACCACATTGAAATCCTAAAATTTTGGATGATGCATACTCTTTGGAAGGTTTTGCAAAAAAAAAAAAAAAAGAAAAAAAAAATACAAGCAAATGAATAAATGCGAAATAAGAAACAAAGGTCTAGCTCTTTGAACATCAACTGTGTTTGTTTAAATATCTTCAAATAGGAAATCAGAATTTTATTTTGTTACATGCATGTAGCTAGGATCGTAATGATAAATCTAACAGATATTTGACAATATCATTTAAAATGAGCGGTTCTTCCACAATACCATGTAAGAGTTACATTAAAAAGTCATGCTGGTATGCACAGTGGTAGGAACTTTCAAATTCAGCACAATAAAACTACAAACATGAGAGAACTGTTGGGAAAACACGGGGTTAATACAACTCGAAACACATAATATTTAACCCTTTCCCAAACAAGACCTGGTTTTGACGTGCCCATTAGAAATGACTTTGGAAAACATTGAGACAAAAGAAGAAAATGCTGATATTTCTCCTTTTGCCTCAATATTTTTCCATATTATACACAATTTTCATGTGAATTTAAACCAATTTTGTCCTCTGAAGCAGCTTTCAATTCGGAAAAGTCTAAATTTTGGCTGTTTGGGAAAGGGTTAATTACCAAACCCTCTCCCTCCATAAAAAATCTTATGAATGACGAAGATGAACATCCAATTCATAATTCAATGATTCAATATAGAAAAAGGATAATTTTGCCGATTACTACAAGAAGCTCATTTGTTGAACATGTTTCTAAACTTTCTAAGCACAGTACCGCTGTGAATTTGAAAATCTGGTTGATTGAACAATTTTCTATTATAGTATAGAATCTGGATTTTTGTCTAGAGAAAAGTGATGTTTTGGTGAAGTGTAATCCTTTGATGTAAAAGTGATGTGATAAGGTTTATTACTGAATCCTCAGTTCATGTATACTAGACTGTTGGGTTTATTAACCCTTTCCCAAACAAGACCTGGTTTTGACGTCTCAAATAGAAATGGCTTGGGAAAACATTGAGACAAAAGAAGAAACTGCTGATAACCAGCAGTTTCTCCTTTTGTCTCAATATTTTCTTTGCCATATTTTGCACAAATCCTATCTTAAATAACATCCATTTTGTCTTTTTCTAAAGTTTTTGAAGTGGATCACCCTAAAATTTTGCCGTTTGGGAAAGGGTTAAATGTGGAGTATAAATGAATGCACATGAAATACGTTACATATGTGAATCACTGAATGAGAAGGAAGGGAGGAGGCGGATATTTAGTAGGATATTAAACAGTGACTTAAGTTTCCTTGTGTTTGTCTTATTGACATTTATCGTGTTTACAAAATCGTGGAAAGTCATTAGAATTAGCAGAAAGAGATTAAAATGGAGTTTCCGAAAGTAAGATCTTTTTTTTTTTTTTTTTTTGTTTTACAAATTGTAACTGTAGGAATACTGTAACAGTGGTGTTTTGTAAATGCATGTATTGTTTTATAATTTCATAGGATTACTTATTTTAAATCTAGTTAGAATCTGCCAAGGACACCACTAACCAACATTTCTAAATCGAATGTCTAGATCTAATTTGCATTGTAAGCCATCTGATTGGACGAGATGTATCTTTGGACCAATCGAATTGATTGTATGGTACTTTTGAATATGTACTACTGGTTGTGATTGCACTTCTGGAACAAATGCTCTTATAGTTCTTCAGTCTACGATGAACAAAAAAGTGTATGCTTAGTTGTTGAGACCATGTAGCTTTTATATGTATATTGTATCGCTGCTTTTCAACGAAAACTTCGTAACTGCAGCTTAAAACAAGCTGCAGTTACGAGGTTTTCGTTGAGAAGCGGCAGTATTGGAGTGGCGGGGGATCGAACATGCGACACCTGTGTTGCAAGTCCAGCACGTTATCATTGCACCACATCCGCTCCTGACGTCCCTTAACACAAAGCTATGGAACATATTTACGTAAAGTAAAAAATGCTGATGAGAAGGTTTTTCTCATTTAGCCTCAATATTTTATCGAAGATATTTTTGTTTGTCCAGCAGCCCCTAATTTCGAGTGGTCTATTTTACTCAGTTTCTTTTTGGGAAATGTTAAAGACACAGTTTGGTCCAGATCAGCCCGCGTCTACGGACTGTCTGATCAAGCCCTATTCATTAACAGGTTCTATATTATAATGTTGCAACCCTCAAGGAGTAAAGTAAAGGCTTATATGAATTTATGCTGGAACCAAAATCTATAACGGCCCCATTTTCCAGATTCAGGCAAAATATTTTGCGCCAAATGATGTCAGATGTCCTACCAACTTCACGCACTTATCAGATAAGAAGATTTGAAATAACGTGCATTTCTGATTTGAATTTCATTTTTCATTCATCTGTTTGAGATGTTAACCCATTGCTAAACGACAAAATTTAGACTGGTCCAATTTCAAAAGATGTTGCAGACAACAATTTCAAGTGAATGAAACTTTACATTTATTGGTCTTTTGAGTCGAAAACATCGTGATAAATGAAGAAATTTGCTTGTCACGAGCAATTTCTTCATTCGTCATTTTGTTGGAATGTGATAAAACCAGAAATACTTTAGCAAAGGGATGAATGAGTGTTTAATGCAGGCCCATATGAAGCAATTTTAGGGGGGGGGGGGGGGGAGTATCGGATGGGCTAATTTGGATTTTAATCTTCTGTCTAAACATCCAGCATTCTTGGGCCAAATTTTGAACTCTTTAAGCACCCAGTCCCCATTTTCCTACGTGCTTGCAATGTTTAAGGTACAGAATCGCAATTCTCTGTTTGCATTTCTAGAAAACATAAATCTTGTTTTGTCTGTTCATTCTCTTTACTCATTTAGTGACTCAAGATAACACAGACCGACAAAAAACTTTAATCCACGCAAAATTTATCACAGGAAATTCAGCGGCTTACTCATAGGTTCTAGTCACATGATAAAATGGGCCGTGCGCAGCCATCAGTTTTAATATGACATTTCATTCCAGTTTCGTTTTTAGAAGTGAGATTTGGTACCAAGATTGCTTATTTTAATGCGTTTAAATGCTATCAGTTTTTTTAATTGTTGTTGATAAGCCAGAATGCTTTTAATGATGTGAAAGAAATGACAAATTCCATTTACATTGTAAACCGTGGTTAACCACAAAATTGATTTAATTTTAAGAAGAAAAAACATATTCCCAGTAAACTGTATACTTGGCTTGAAATTTTCAGAATTTCTATAAGAAAACAATGCTCTTTCAGGTAGAAATAAAAGTAAATTTTGAGAAAATATCTATGAAATGTCTATTTTCTTAACGACTACATTTTATGCTGATATTTGCAAAACAATTCTTGCAAGAAGGCAGAGGGTTTGTATGTCAGAGTATAGAAACTATTTAGTGAAAAAAGAAAAGAAAAGAGAATGCTTAACTACAAAACTTCACTTTATTATATTCTTCATTGAGCTCAGTGCTTTCTAATTTTCTCTTTCACCAACATTCAAGCCTGCCATTGTTCTAGAGACGGATTCGACGTAGATAATGTATTTTTTTTAAATAGAGAAGTTCAGAACTAGGGGTTATTTTGCAATGGGTTTAAACATGAATATGTCCCTCTGAAGCGCCGTAATTATTGTTAATACCACGCAAATCTTTAACCCTATCCCCAAAACAGAAAGAAACTTACAGCTTGCTGCAGATGACGAAATGGATGTTGATAAAGACGAAAAACGAATAAAACATATCATTGAAGACATTGAGACAAAGGGAGAAAATGCTGGTTACCAGTATTTTCTTCTTTTGCCTAAAATGTTCTCAATCGTTATCTATAAGGGAATTATATCCCTCTCCAGCTACCATATTCATTGTTGATATCGATGCTTTTCAACGAAAACCTCTTAACTGCAGCTTATTTAAAGCTGTAGTTACGATGTTTTTGTTGAAAAGCGACAATATCATCATCATCTCAAAGCGGGAGTGTTCAAAAGGCGCTGTATGATATCAGTCAATGAAACATCGCAGGCGCACTTCAAAAGTAGTTAAATTTAGTCGAGCGTTAATTAAGTTTGAATTCAAAAAACCCTTTTAACGATGCAGACTTGTAGCAAATGATGCATGTAATGACTGGTCCAAATTGATATATGTTGCAGGCAACAAATGAATTTTTATTGGAAAATCTTAGTCAGGTCTACTTTTTTCCGAAATATTATCAAATGCATATTTGTTATTGTATGAAAAAATGAGAACAGTTACATGTACTGTTTCTTTTTGCTTTATTCTGATCATAATCATGTTTACAATATGTAGACATGTGTTTGCATGTTGATTTCACATCGTCGGTATGTTTTGTTTCACTGTCATTCAGACTTCTTTCATCTTTCTCACTTCCCCTTTAATTTCGTTTTCAGTTTCATTTTTCTTTACTGTTCTCTCTTTTTCTCTTTTTCTCTTTTTCCTATTGTAACAACGCTGACTTTTTGTAAGAGGAGAACTAGGAGATAGAAGGGAACTATTACAAAATACCGACATCTGCTCACCAAACGGCATCACATTATGCAGAAAGCCGTTATGGCTTATCAGTTTCTCACGTGTAAATGACACAACTGTCATTCATAAAATCTGAGACACTATACAGTCATGTATCACATGGCATTGCCCCTTAATGTTTTACAAAACGACAAAATCTTAGGGTGCTCCTATTTCAAACCCATTGCAGACGACAAATTGAGGTTGGTCAAAATGGATTTGTGTATTATAAAGCAATAGAAATAATGAGGCAAAACAAGAAAAGGTTGATCATCGTCATTTTCGTCTTTTTCCTCAATATTGTCTCATGCCCGTTCTATTTTGGGACGTCAAAACTAGGTCTTGATTTGGATGTAATTTATGTTTTTCCATACAAAAAATGATAGACTGATCTGAATTGAATGTAAAGTAGAATCTCTGCTAGTGTTAGGCATTTCAAACATATCGATGCTTTCCAACAAAAGCTCATAACTACAGCTTCTTTTAAGCTGCAGTTACGATGTTGTTGTTGTTGTTGTTGTTGTTGTTGTTGTTGTTGTTGAAAAAGCGACGACATTTAGTAAAACTAGAGAAAAGCTGGCCATCACCGTTCTCTTGTTTTCCATTGATGGTTCTCAAAGCAAAAGCTTTCGACCAGCTTTAGAAACTACTGGCGTTAATCCAGAATATCTCCTTTTGATTCAATGCTTCCTGAAATATAAAGACGCATGGTCCAAACACTCAGTAACATCGATTTTGTCGTCTGCATCAACTTTTTGGACCCGTCCCAAACGTTTGTCGTTTGGGGGGGGGGGATCTATAGACGTTTTACTTTATCACAAAAGAATCGCAGAGAAAATATTCCAGTATCTACTGGCGTTCATTTTATGTTTTATGACATTCGAATTAATTTTCCCTGAATTCCATGCAAATGACGCAGGGCGGTGCAGAATAGAAAACTTATAAACCCTTTCCCAAACGGAAATTAGAAAAAAAAAAGACTGGAAACATACTAACCGCAACAACATGGATCTAAATGAATAGGGAACGTAAGTTTACTATAGCACATACAATATTGAGGGAAACGTGAAAATGCTGATTATTTACTTTCGATGTTTTCTGACACTCTCTACTTCAAGGCCATCAAACCAGGGACTTAGTTGGGAAATGGTTAACATCATTGATTGGTATCTCAGACGTGCGTTTTTAATAAGGAACGATTTTATTGACTTAGCCGTGACGTTATTTCGGACAAACAATAGTAGTTCGTATGTGTTGTTCTAAAATCTCGTAACTACGGCTTGGTTCAAGCCGTAGTTACGAGATTTCATAACAACACCGACAGTTTATCAAAACATGATTATAAACATAGTCTATCTTTAGCACAAAGTTCATTGCCATTATATGATATCCAAATTTACCTGTTCCAAGACATGCCATCATGGATTTTACTTCTCCAACATCATACATTTTTCGAAATATTGAGAGAAAAGACGACAATGTTTAAAATTGGCAATTTCTTCTTTCATTCAAATTTATTTCTATGTTAGGTCATTCGATAATCCGAGTTTTCTCTGATGAAATTCGCTTTTTGATATGTTGATGTCGCTTAAATGGGCGACATCAACATATCAAAGAGCGAAATTCATCAGAGAAAACTCGGATAAGTCATTCGAATGCCATACCCTTAGTAAAGGTGGTTATGTTGTCTGGTATGTCTTTGAATTTGGAACAGTCCAAATGTCTTACGTTGTGGGAAAGGGAGAAGTTTGTATTTTCTTACAAAAGAGTCGATTTATGGAATGTATAACAGATATAATGAAGTCCGTGTTATGTTTTATTACATTAATTTGCCTTTTCCCAAAACATGTATTGTCTTGACGTCCGTGACCTAATTGGAAAAACATGGAAGTAAATGGAGAAAAAACTGATTACCAGCATTTTGCGTCTATGTGTTCTATGCGGTACTATGTACACATTTCCTTTCTTTTTTGACATCCGTTTTGTTGTCTGCAGAAACATTTAAGTTTAAACAGTCTAACTTTTGTCTCTTGCGAAAGGATCTATTTCCGCCTGAAATTCCTGGCATATGACGCAGGGCGGTTCAGACTCTAAATTTATCAACATTCTTGATTACTTTTTATGAGAGGCAAAGTTATGCAGCATGCCGAACTATTTTAAGTAGAGTGCATATTTTAAGTGCATACATTCATATTCATAGCATCTATTCAATAAGTATGAAACTAACATCGAATTGCAATGACTAACCGATTTTCCATGTAATGACGTATTTCACAAGACAATGTGACCAAGCTTTGAATGTTGATGAATGATGCTGGCATGAATACTGCTCGTACAGCTAGTATTTTGGACATTTGTTTTTGATACGATGTTACGGTAGTACTGTGTGAAAAATATCAGGAATCCGTGGTTATCTGCTCCAATTTCCATAAAAAAAGATCTGACTTTCACGACCCCAGTAGAAATAGTTTGGAGGAAATGTTGTGATAAAGGAAGAAATAGCTGACAATCGAATTGATCTGACGACTAAATCTCCTATCAAGTTTGACCAATTTTATCATTCCGCCGTTTGAGAAAGAATCAAATCAAATCAAATTTTCTCACAACAAAAGGATGTTTTTTGACTGTTAGTCATTGACAAGACCTTCGTCCCGGGCGAGGCAAGTCAAGATCATTTATCAAAAAAGAATTATGTTTGACATAATTATAATGTTTATAAATGGCTTTAACTTGATTCATGACCATTGTGATGAATTACATTATAAAAATAGAAAATATACTTAAACGATAAAATTAGGTTATAGAACGGGATATATTGAGACAAAGGCGGAAAATGCTGACCCAGAAGGACCGAAAGCTATTAAACTTGATATTGAAATTGTCGTCTGCAACAGCTTTCAATTTGGACCAGTTTAAAATTTTGATGTATCGTAATTAGGTAAACCCTTTACCAAACCAACGGCGGATCCAGGATTTCTGTTAGGGGGGTTAGGTTTTATTCAAATAGGGGGTGGGGGTTCGTTTTTCTAGCATTTCACAATTTTGACTGAGTTTCTGCATGAAAATGAAATAATCAGGCTACAGAGGGGGGTTCGTTCGAACCCCCCCCCCTGCCCCCCACCCCTGGATCCGCCACTGCACACGGTGACTTTTTTTACTTTCCACAAGAAACTGGCTGTGGAAAACATTGTGGAAAATGAAGAAATTGCTTGTGACAAGCAATTTCTTCATTTCCCACAATTGTTTCCATACAAAATGATTAAAACCTGTACCTTTTCATTCATTGTTAATCATCGTCTGCTACATCTTGGACCGATAAAAAAAATTGTCGTTTGGTAATGGGTTAACAGCGGACTGTTAGTTTGCCAATTTCAGTATTGTAAGGGTATTGTTACAGATGTTAACCATCTAGTTTCTTACGTCGAGACAGACATAACAATGGTGCAAAACGACATACCTTACAGCAAATAAAAACTTTGTACTTCAACATAGTTAAAAAGTGAATATAATTATACATCATTATTGTCGTTTATATCTCGAATTTTTGTTTTTATCGGGAAACTTTTGGACTTGTCCAAATTCAAAGATGTTGCAGACGACGATTTTAAGTGAATTAAATGTTACTTTTTATCTCTATAAGTAGAAAATATTGTTGAAAATGAAGTAATTGCTTATCACTAGCAATTTCTTCATTTTCCACAATGTTTTCCAAAGATTTTACCCTTTGGGGCACCAAAATGCGTCAATGTGTGGCAATGGGTTAAATCATAGCCATCTTCTGATTTAAATTAAGTCTATTCTTTAACCATTTCCAAACCGACCCAGTGTATATTAGCCAGGATCTTGGAAAACGGCCTTTATAACATATGGGACAACACTGTTTCCAGATCAGACTCTACCTGAGTGTAACATGATAAGGACCAATACTGTTGTTAAATCCATTACCAAACGTCAAAACCAGGTCTTGTTTGGGAAAGGGTTAACAGTTGCTACTTGTTGTGAATGGGCTATAAGGGAACAACATGAATCTTGATCAGACTGTGCATATACACGTGCTGATCAAGATCGATGTTTTTTTTAAAAGCCATGGGGGATTTTCAAGGGTCGTGCTCATAATTATGTATCCCAAATCTTTTTTCGATTGGTGACGTGTTAAAGTAGTTCACTCCTAATTAAATTCACACTTGCAGAATTTTTCATGTGACGTATCTATACGGTCACGTGACAAGTTAAAACAAAGTCGGCACTTTCAACTGACGAGTGTTTACGAAGTCGGCAGAAAAAATCCGACGTTGCGCAGTTCTCATTAGGGGTGGACTACCTTAAGGAATATTACAACCTCTTCGTAGAACTATTTCGTCTTTGTATTAGGTGTGTCTTTCTAGTTAAGTTGGTCATCCCAGTACATTTCGTCATTGTGTCTTGTTGAAGTCATTGTCTTGTTTGAAGATTATCTTTCAAGTACACCTTATTCAGTCGACGATTTGGTAAATTCTATGAACTCTTAACCCATTAATAAACGCCAAAAGTTTTGACTATTCAAAATTCAAAGATGATGCAGACGACAATTTCAAGTGAATGAAATTTTGCATTTTTTGGTCTTTTTAAGTAGAAAACATTGTGGGAAATGAAGAAATTGCTTGTCACAAGCAATTCTTTCATTTCCACGATGTTTTCCAAAGTCATTTTCTTGTGGGGAGTCAAAAGGAGTCACTATGTGGTAATGGGTTAATTTGAAAAATAAAGTGTTTCTTTCTTAATCCTTCCCCAAATGGGCACAATTCTAGACTGATCACGTTGAAAACTGATGCAGACATTAACTGTGTCTTAAAATGAAAGCGCATGTATTCAACTTTAACACAGAAAATTTTGAGGCAAAAAGAGAAAACGCTGGTTATCAGTAATGTCTTCTTTTATCGTAATGTTTGCCAAGCATTTTCTATAGGGATCTCAAAACCAGATTTGCATGTAAAAGGGATAAACAGCGAAAAAGTTATTTTGACAACAAAAGAAAAAAAAACAACAACAACAAAAAAATACAGACGCACGATCTTTTTTTGGTGTCTCACATGAAGGATAAATGTCTAGGCTAAAACAGCTGTTTTTCTATTTGCCTGCAGAGATATGTAATATACACGTCTTTCCACTTTAAATAAATTTCATTTGAAAATGATAAGATCAAAAACCTTTCGTTAGTGAAGTATTAGATTATTTTGATAATTTTGTGACGTGTTTTGTTTTGACTTTGCCGTCTTAATAATGATCCTTCCCGAAATTGATTTTCGGAATTGATTTTCAAGTGAGCCAGGATCTAGAAAAGGGTCCCTTAACCCATTACCACACAATGACTCTTTTTGACTCCCCACAACATAATGGCCATGGAAAACATCGTGGAAAATGAAGAAATTGCTTGTGACAAGCAATTTCTTCATTTCCCAAAATGTTTTCCATCCAAAAAGACCTAACAATTATAAATCCCATTCACTTGAAATTGTCGTCTGCGGGATCTTTCAATTTGGACCAATCCAAAATTTTGTCGTTTGGTAATGGGTTAAGGCATCTGAGAACAACATGGTTCTAGATCAGACTGCATAATTATGATATGTATACAGACTGATCAAGGACCATAGCGTTCTCAAATAGCTTCTTCATGACACGGAGCAAACATGAGAGAGCAGTATGCAACTTCATTAGATCCAACTTTGGCTAAGGCTGATATGACAACACGGTTGTCTCAAATGCTATAAGGAAGGGACATTTTTCCAGATCCTGTCCCAACTGTAAATACTATACTTTACGGATTAGGTGATGTGTTGACACATCAGAAATCGGGGAAAATGCATGGTGATGTGCAGTGGTCGTTATGTAATAGACTGACCCTATTTGTGATATAATTAACGTATACATTATCAACTTTTATTTTGCACATATGTTTCTTTGTGACCACCACAAATTTATTGTCTGCATGATATTCATTAAGAAGCACTCTTCAGCCAAATCAAGAGAAAACCCCAATTCAGACCAACACGGATTAAGTTCAAGAATAATGCTGCTCTCATGAAACGAAGTAGATATAGCTATAAAAGTGCAACATGACTGCATAATGTCATGCATTTGATTACCTTTCACAAATGATAAACGATTTTGACGACCCTAATAAAAGATGTTCTTGAAAGTATTGAAATAAAATAAAAAGAAAATACTCTTCTTCTTTTGCATCAACATTTTGTTATACATCTTGTATTCAACCATACTTGTTGGCGCATCTATTTTGTCGTCTGCAATTAGATAAGCCTTTTATTTAGTCGTGTTGTTTACAAAAGAGTTAATGGTATTTCAATATATTTTCAGGTAATCAGTAGTTATGCTGAAGCATCGCGTGACGGGGTCTAACCCCCACCTGGGCCCCTCAAAAAGTGCTTCATTACCAAGGATGACGTCATCAACCTCAGCCCAGAACAACGTTACCATAGTAACCGAGCCCGACACTGCCAACTCAGTCGAGGCCAAGGATGGGATAAAGAGATTAAGTGCTAAATATGACTCGGTCGGTAACATTTCGGCAAACTGTTCACCGTTAAAATCTCCTCCCATTGGGAGCCCCGCAAGGAGTAGTCCAATGAGTGACAGTGGTCATTTTGTTTTTCCGGACCCAATTATGACTCAGAAATTTCGTGAAGGAGTGAACGAACAAGATTTGTTACAAATAGAAACGTTTTACAGGAGTCACAAAACCGACGTGTACGTGTGCGGTTGTCTGGCGAATATGTACGTGGGATCTATGAAGTCTAACCTCTCTAATGATGAGTGGACGTTCTCGAGTACAGGAATACCCGTGCTTGTGTTAGATACAGGGGCACACGTAAGGGAACGACAACTTCACATTATTCTCGCTGAAAAAGGTACTGGATTTACACTGTGGAAGGATGTTATAGACAATATGACCCGTTATAGGGCCCCAAATACGAATTTTCACACGTTACACTTGTCCACGGATCATTCAAAGCTAGCTGGACTAAGCTTTGATGAGGCAGCCGCAGCTTCGGAATTCTTAAACCATCTTCAAAACTTAACAGCCGATCCGAATGATGAACTTTTGAAAATAGGAAAAGGTAAGAAAAAGAAATCTAAAAAAGACAAAAAGCACAAACTCAAACTGCCAAAGAAATCCGAAATCTCGCAGCCATGTTGTTTTATACACGTAACGAAACTTGATCGTCCGACAAGCATGCCAGCTTTAGACAGGGTACCAGAACTGGAGAGTTCGCCGGGAGCCATCTCCACGCCTTTCAACTTTCAACATCTGAGTGTCCGTAACCGCAGTGCCAGCGCTCATTCCGGAAGTCTGTCCAATCTGATGGGAAGTAAACTCACCATCAGTAGCAACGATAGCGCAGACTCGGGCGTCTCCGAAGATAGGACTTCCGGTCGTACGGAGAAATCGTGAAACGAGATTCTTATTGGATAACAACGCGCACTTGTTTTTAGTGTTTACAATCTGCTGGATTTAAATATATGTTGGATTTTATGTGTGCTCTGATTGAATGAAAAAGTGTATTTGTATTCGTTTTTCGTGTTTCGTGTTAAAAATCTTTACAATAAGAAATGTTGCCTCCCCTTCTTTTGCAACATGGCAACATGTAGATTGATTCCCTTACGACTTCAAAACATTGACCCTGAACCCGTCTAAGTAGCGGTATATTTCATCTCTTTTCTTTTTCTATCAAGACTTCGTAACTACAGTCTCAACGTAGGCATAGTACATAAGTAAAAATGAAATGTTTTAAGACGATTTAGACTCCTTTAAATGTTTGGTGCATAAATACATGTGTCCTAAAGCAATTGGAATTCTGGTGCAAAAATATTCCGCAATACACGTTTTCCATTTATATGTCTAAATCTAGCCTTCTCTGAAAAACAGTTTGTAGTTAAGAAGTTCTCAAACTAAAATCTAATTAAATTTTAACCTAAAGTTTAATTAAATTTTAGATTTGATTTAAATGTTTATTACAATGTTTCGTTATTTGTGTGCTTATGTGTACCTTGGTGTCCTGGACACTTTGTTCGATGCAATATTTTCTCGTAATGACACAAATAATTATCGTCGGTGGGGAGTCTAAACCTCGTAACTCCAGCATATTCAAGCTGTAGTTACGAGGTTTTGACTCCCCACCAACGTTAGATATTTCCATTTTGCAAATAAAATATCTTATACATCTTGTTTCAATGATAAGCATGACTTTCGTTTCATTTTGGTAACGACAAAGCTAGCATCTCCCCATTAAACGATGTAGACCTTCCGACTAGTCCAAATAAGGCCTTTGCAAACCAATAGATAATTTTAGACTTGTTCATAAAATCACGAAGAACATTTGAGAAAATGTGAGCAGATTGGTTTTCTGAATCTTTTTCCATTCTTTCCGTCAAATGTTTTGCAAATATGTATCTGTTGGATTTTGTTTTAGACAGTACCCCATAAACTATGAAAAAGATATGAAATTGCCAACTTTTGCTACATTGTATAATGTAACGACGATGTTATTATTTATTTATTTATTTTTTTGCTACTTTTAATTTACAAAATGTGATTCTTTATAGAAAATGTTTCTTGTCAATTTGAGAAAAAATCTTTATAAAATCTATCAAGTGCTTGTATTAATGTCATGCTTGTATTAATGTCAAAACTGGCATTCTTGTACTTTTCCAATGAGCAAATCTGTCGAGCATTAGCAGAAAATACGATTTATATGACTCAATACTGAGTAGGCGGAGTTTCTATGTGAGAAATTCTTGTCTTCTAGTTTATTGTTTTTAAAATGATATAGGTCTAGCTATTAGCTAGAGATGCTATGCCAGGTCGGCACCTATAGTTGTCCGGTCACAATATTTTGGTAGTGTTTACAAATGTTACCTATGTCAACAAGGGTAAAACTTCCTTAATTTTCAGTACAATTTTGCAATTTTTCGAATCTTGAAGGTGTGAGACACCTGCAACATTCAACCACCACTTGCAAAATTACAAAAGTTTTGAGCTCGAAATTACGTTGTTTACAATTTTTTTGTAATCATCTGCCAAAATATCGTGACAGGACTATTGCTGGCAATTCTAAGCTAAAACCTTAATCGCTGCTTTTCAACGAAAACCTCGTAACTGCAGCTTAAAACAAGCTGCAGTTACGAGGTTTTCGTTGGAAAGCAACGCAATGCTTGAGACATATAGTACATCCCCCATTTTGTTTAGTTATATAACAGTTTTCACCTGCTCTATTTACCCGACTGATGGCAATATATATCTTTACGTCATTTATATAATTACGTTTATTGCTTTAACATTCTTTCCGTCTGTTATGAAAATTGGCGAAGCAATAAAACTTGTTATCTGGTCTTTATATCGAAATGCTTCTGTGTAATAATGATATTACGCCGTTTCACTATTTCAAAACATGTTGCTGTATTCTATCCATCATCAGATGCCAAAACATTCGTGCAACTTCGTCAGTGTTCGTGACAACGGAACTTTATGGACTTATCCGCAATTTTGAAGTCCGAATTACCTCGTCAATTTACGTTGTCATGGATAACGTCGAAGTTGCTGACGAAATTCATCGAAGTGTTTGACATAATGATGGTTAAAATACGTTAATGTCCAATGTTCAACGAAATACCGAAAGAGACGGACTTTTGATTGCTTTTGCAATGTTCAACTGATCTATGTTTTGTTTTTCGTCAGTTTGTAATTTACACGAAGTGTTACGGGTGCTTCGTGTATACATGCACGTCGAAACGAAAAAGTGTGAAACCATGACTTTCTTTTTGTGTCTATTCAATTATTATTACGGTTATAAATTGTTAATAAATATATACGCAATCGAACCTTTTTGCTGTTTTTTTTCTTGGTTCCTTTTTCTGTAGAAAAAATGCAATATAATATAAATTGAATGTGGAAATGTTTAATAAAGTCTAAACAGCAAATAGTCGGTTTTATTTTAAAACCTCGTAACTACAGCTTGAATCAAGCTGTAGTTACCAGATTTTGAAATAACACCGACGAAGTCCTTTCGAATTTAAACAGACTTTACTGGTGGCGCGAAGCAAATCCAATTTCTGTCATTCTGTTCGCCATTTCTACATTTTCCCGCCATAAATCAATCAAAGATCGATACCAGACAGTTAGCCGGTATGTCATACAAGATATATATGAGGCGGTAGCTGGAAAGGGTGTCGTTTGAGACCAGAGTAATAGTTAAGAGGGGGACTTTAAAAATGCAATATATTAATTCTCGTTCATGAAACCAACAAAATGATATCGAAATATTGCATTTTGGAAAGCCATTAACCCCCCCCCCCCCTCACTTGTAGCTCTGATCGATTGAGACTTGTTGAATACAGTCCCATGTCAGCCTTCGCGCACAAGCGGTCAGATCAAGACAGCCCGGGGTAAAGCTCCGGCTACGAGCATCAATTTGATGCCTCGTGGAAACATTTACACGTATAAAGAGGCAAATAACGGCAAAACCCGGTCAAGTCTCTGACCTGAAGAATTGTGTTGTTCTCCAAAAGCTTCTGTGCTACATGTTACAACTGTAAGAGAACATCGTGAGTCCTGATCATGTCCCAGATCAGGCTGCACTTAGGCACAGACAGGTATGGATGCATACTAGAGTTAAATACCATAAGGCTCTATTTTCCATATATTGGTTCATACATAACGCAGGCATACTATATTTTCTTTGGAAAGTCTGTAATATCAGAAATTGGATCTGATTGTAATTCCACCTTTTCTGATATTTAATGAAAATCATTTAGACAGTCGTCATTTGTCTCTTCTGTTATTGTATATAGTGTCATGTACATACGGTGGTTAATCACGTGACGTAACAATTTCAGAAATCTTTAATAATTTCGGGACCGATTTGAATGCGGTTTGAAGCAGAGAAGGTGGACAGACGTCACGCATTAGATGAACGTGTTGGATTTTTGAAAAATTAACTGATAAAAAAGTTATTGAAGATAAACCAAAATTTTGGTTTATCTTCAATAACTTTTTTATCAGTTGATTTTCTAAAAATCTACCACGTACAGCTTATTTCTGACATTTCACATCTTCTCTGCTTCAAACCGAATTCAAACTGGTCAAGTATTGACAAAGTTATTGAAGGTTATCTGACATTCTAAATCACGTGATTATACATTGTGTGTACAGCAGGCGAGCAGATGCACAACGGGAACCACGTGACCCTAATCGACGACTCTGTGCTGTTCCACTCATGAGGTCAGGATTAGATGATTAGATTTTCAGTACGACTTAAGGTTCACAGACCCTAAAAACACCACTTTCTAGCCATACGAAATGCATCAAATTACACACACTTGTAAATACACTTCACATTATTAAGTTGATTCACCGTGTCGGGTTCCAAGATTATGCTTCAAGAAGAACATAATATACAAATATTATTTTACACTATATTAATATGCAAGGGGGTAATTTTGAACAATTCTGTCAAATATTTCTATAAGTAGATGTATGCATAAATTCTAAACCGTTCAAAATGCTTATGTTTGTATTTGGAATGGAAATGTAACACAGTCTAGGAATTACTGGCACTTTTCAAAGTTCGCCTCTGGCTCTTTGATGCTATTGATGGGTTGTATACGTTTAGCAGTTATTCGAATGAACCGATGTCCAGAAAACTGCTTGACACGCTGAAAACAATCTCTGTGTAATGTTACGCAACAAGCAAAGTTCACATTTTACAAAACACGTGATTAATGTACTTTGCCACATAAACTTAACGATTTCGACAGAGAATATTGGAAATATGATGGACATAAACACGGCTGTGAATCACGTGACTCAATGATAACAAAAAAAAATCGTTAAATATGTGTTCATACTTGATCAATCTAATTTCGGTTTGAAGCAGAGATGTTCCCAGAAATTAGTAGAATGTGGTTGTTAATCCTTGAAAAATGAGCTGTAAGACAAACTAAAATTTCAGTTGGTCGTCAATAAGTTTTTTTTTATCAGCCGATTCATAAAAGATACTTTGAATTCAGCAAATCCCTGACGTTTTTCAGTGATCTCTGCTTCGATCTTTTTTCAATTGATTATACATTAACAGAATTATTGAAAAATATCAAAAACATTGTATCAATGGATTTCCTGTCTTGTGAAAAAAAAAAAAAAAAAAAAAAAAAGAAAAAAAAAAAAAAAAAACGGTTTCGTCAGAATTTTCTTTTCGGTACATGTAAATGCAGCTTGGTTGCAGCTCTAGATAATTTTTTATCCTCAACATTATCAAACCCCCAGTCTCACATAGTCAACAAACCTGGTGTATTTTGTTAAATGATCAAGGTTGTCTGTACTTTCACAGATTCAAGTTAACCCTTTCCCAAACGACAGAATCTTTTACTTGTCCAAATTCAAAGATGTTGCAGACGACAATTTCAAGTAAATTTTATGTTACATGTTTTTGTATGTTAGGGAAGGAAACGTTGTGGGAATTGAAGAAATTGCTTGTCACAAGCAATTTCTTCTTCATTTCCACAATGTTTTCCTAAGGCATGTAGAAAGTCAAAAAGAGTTATTGTGTGGGAATGGGTTAAAACAAGACCGTTTTTGTTCTCAAGGCGTAAGATGCCAAATATCATTATACCTTTCTAGTGAAGGTTCCAAAACTAACGGCAGCTCAATACTACAAAAAGAACGGCACATTAATAAGAAAACTCCTGATTATTATAGTTATTACAGACACAAGAAACATCAAACAAAAACACGTAACTCCCACCTGGGTCGCGACACGGGAAAACGGTTTTTGTATTCTGCTGTATTTTGTAAGTCAAGGGAGCTAATTCTATTCTACTCTACGTGAAATTGTACAAAGTAAGTGCTCTTGTCTTGCAAATGTGAGTCCAATCGAAATACTTTTTCAAAAGCTATTTTATGCAGCTGGAGCGCCTAACTATAGATCCTAGTATTTCTCTCGCCAGTAGCCTAACACGATAACACTTTTTCTGAAAATCCAGCTACTCATCCCACGTAGGCTCTTGATTATGTACGAGACATTTCGGAAAGGATAGTCGCCGTGACCAGGGATCAATCCAGGGACCCCATGATTGGTTGTTTGACCGCTAAAACACACTGCGGAAAGCATTGCTTCTATCGCAATGATGCATATAGCGTATTACAATACAAGAGGCTCAGTTTCCTATCCAGTACATTTATCGTGTACACAAGACTCATTCATTATTGGGACGTTTTAATTAATGATTATTACATACCAGTGAGAAAATGGCTGTCGGTGCGGTTCATTTACCTGTCTCAAAATATATAAGAATTGGCAAGCTTTTTTCTAGAACACCTTGTATATCATGTATTCATATTTATAATATTTATCACAAAGCAACCACACACTTTTCTTGTCGTAGTATATAAACCATGAACGAGGGACGTTCAATTAATTTTGGAACTGGGGTTATATAAGCCTTAGTTATGTCGCGATTCAATTTTAAGTTTCTTTAATCCTTTAAAGTAATCCTCTTTGACACCCATACACTTCTAAAGTTTTGAGATCCATTACTTATATGCCAATAAATTGGCCTCTTTTGGAACACCCCGCAGACACTGGAAAATTGCACTGCGTATGGAACATGAAGGCCTATACCGACGACCAGCGGCTTTTTTCGTCATCATAGGGAACACAAAAAAGCCACACGGGCTTAAGCCCGGCTATAAGGGAGTATGAAGACGCTGTGCCTCTTTCAGGAAGTCTTGGACAAGATGACACCTGTGGACAGCTCCGTTGTCATGGATTCGGTACATGCCCCTTTAACCGGTCCTAGACCTGCTCTTTTCGTGACATTTCTTTACTTTCGCCGACATACATTTTGTATGAATGACCGGCGATAGTTGTACTATTTGAAAAAGTAATTTGAACAATACACTCGTTACATTTGAAAATTACCGCGTTCAAAACTTTTGCCGCGCTTTTGATTTTTTGGCTATTACGGACCTTGCCTGATCTTTTCGCAACCATTGCTTACTAATAATACGCCATTGGTGCTCAGAATAGTAGATTATTGTTCAATCATACATATAAAGCTCAGAAAGCCCACATTAGTTGCATTTATTGCATTATTTCAAAATATTTTTGCACGGGTGGCTCTCTGTCCTTTAGGCAGCAGGTGGGGGACCCAATGGGCATAAACCTTTCTGTGTTTCAACCCTTTCGTCAAAATCATATAACATGTCCCCGATGAAAAACCAACTTATTCTGCTATTTCTTGCACATTGAACCATGCGTCTTGTTCGGTCATGTCGGAATCTACAGCAACATTTGCTTTGGTAGTAGCTCTACCCGGGTTGCCTGAGAGAGGGGCATCATTCAGACCAGTTTTGCCAATTTTAATTTTTATTATCTTCCTAAAAACTGACGTATATTCAACGTTCGAATGTCCACGAATCTGATATAGTTCACTTTATACATGTGATGCAGATATTTCAAAGCCTATGCGACCTTTAATAAAGACCCGTACATCCTACTCCAGCTCGTTTTCCATTTTGCGCAGAGCGAAATAGCCAGTGTATATGACTGAACCAACTAAAAAGTTCAATAACTTTTTAAAGAGTCAACGAATTTGTCACAGGTTTTGACCAAGTATAGACAGTAATTTTCCCGTCAAATAGCCACAAGCACCACTAGTTCTATGGAACCGTAAGGTATGGTGGACCATTAGTACCACTTTTAATTGAACGCCCCTCGTATAAGCTGCATTAGGCTAGTACGGTGGGGAATCAGGTGACATAACATGTTCACTATTTTTCAATAATTCTGATGTGTGATAATGTGTGGCAGATTTGAAAAAAAGGTTTGATTCAGAGAAGGCGGGAAAATGTCAGGGATTTGAATGAATGCCGATAAAAAGTTGTTGAAGACCAACCAAAAGTTTGTTTGATCGTCAATCACTTTTTTATCGACCGATCATAAAATGATATACCGGTTAGTCGGTTACTTTCTGACGTTTCTTACCCTTTCTAATTCAAACCGAATATAGTTATTAATACAATTGTAGACGGTTTTCTTAAACGTTGCGCGAGGATTATGTAAGGATGAATGATATGACAGTTTCAATCTAAATTATCGCTGCTTTTCTGCAAAATCCTCGTATATGCAGCTTAAAACAAGCTGCAGATACGAGATTTTTGCAGAAAAGCGATGTTATGTGGCTCTCTATGTGAGGCTAAATTCTTGTGACCTGCCCTCATAGTTCGTAACTTTGCAAAATTATCCTAATGACGTATTTCTTAAACAGAACATTCATTATAAATAACGAATTCAATTATTTTTCCTGTAAGACACGTTTTTTATTTGATATCTCTAATGAAAAAAAATCCAGACACCCTTACGTTTTAATTTACCCTTTCCGAAACGGCAAAAATATATGTTACCCAATCTCAAAGCCGCTGTTGACGAAAAAATGAATCATTACAGAAACAGAATTGTGTATGCTTTATTTCTTTTTTTAGACAAATGGAGACAATTTTGGTTATAAGTACTTTCATTTTTTGCTGCAACGTTTTATCAAGCCGTTCAATTATTGACGTCAAATCCATGTCTTATCTGGGAAAGGCTGAACTAACAAATAGTCTGAACCTATTTCTTTCTTGTTTTCTTTTTCAAATTCTCCTATTTGTTTCCTGTCGTAAACGTAATACTGTCCTAACATACAACAATAAATGTAGTCCGGTCACGGTTTTAAGGCACGTGTTTCTAAATTAAAAAAAAAAAAAAAAAAAAAAAAAAAAAAAAAAAAAAAACAACTCCGAATCAGTGTAATTTTGCATGTGGTGTTCGAACATGCAGGTGTATCCTACCTGCAACATTCCAACCAACACACGGAAAATTGTGCATTAAAGTAGTCTACCCCTATTGAAAATCGCGCGACGTCGGAATTATTCGGGCAAAGTCGAAAACATTCGGCGGTGGAACGTTCCACCGCCGAATGTTCACAACCGCGCCCGAAAAGGTTCGGAATGGTAACGACGCTGCTCGAACAAATCCGATTTTTATGAATCTCAAAATGGCCACATTACGATTATTGTACCTTAATAAACAGAAGTTTGTAAAAGGGGACCAAAGACCAGATAAATCCACAATGGAATTTCACTTTTCCGCGTCCACATCACGTTATTACGTAACAGCCAAAACTTCGCTTCAGGAGTGTCCGATCTTGGAAGTGTTCCGGCAATGATTAGACAGTAAATATGTGTGTGTTGCCGGGTCTTATTGGACGAATAAGATCAAATGGCTTCAAGAAAAGGTTACGCTGTAAGAAATGCAAAAACATTTGACACGCAGGGCATTCATTGAACAACTCGACGGTATGTATATACATATATATGGCGTTTTGGTACGTAAGGGAACAAACTCTTTCCTTAACTCAAAGTGCCATATCACGGTGATGCCGCTTGTATCAGATTTATCTGAAAACAATACTGTGTCGAATAACATAGGTTATTTGTAAAAAAAAATGTCCGGATACGAATTATTGGAATAATCTGGCTAACACAGCTAGAATGGACATAATTTTGGACTGCATACATACTTTTTAAAAAAAGTCTGGCAATATCAGCAGTAACCTATTAGCCATAATTATCTGAAAAATAATGGCATTTGAAAACACAATGGATTAATAAAAACCTATGTAAACTTTCAGTTTGACCAAAGTCCACGTTGTCCTCTAAAATTTTCTTTGGGATGTATATGTCCTGGTCAGTCTGCACTTGAGTCGTCGCCTTGATATTAGACTGTTCTAGCTGATTGTTTGTGAAAATAAGAGTTTGGTACCGTTGGAAGCGTTTCTGAGTGTTCAATCTGATGGTGCTTACAAGTTGTTGAAATGAAGTCTAGTTTAAAATGACATTTCAGAATTTTTTGTCATAAATTTTTACTTTTATTTTTATCTGAAAGAGCATATTTCCTTATGAAAATTCTGAAAATTTCAAGCCAAAATATTGCGCCGTTTACGAGAAATCTATATTTTTGTGTTAAAATTGAACAAATTGTTGTGGACAACAGTTCGGATTTATACAGCGGCGGATCCAGAGCTGGTTCGGGGGGGTTCGAACGAACCCCCCTCTGAAGCCTGATTATTTCATTTTCATGCAGAAATTCAATCAAAAATGTGTGCTATTCGAAAAACGAACCCCCCTATTTGCATTTATCCGAACCCCCCTAACAGAAATCCTGGATCCGCCGCTGTTATATGCAATTTATCGATTATGTCTCAACTTTAAATGCGTGTTTCTCGCTTATTGGCAACAACTTAAAAAAACTAATAGTATTTATACTCGTTAGAATAACCAATCTTGGCATCAAGACATACTTTAAAAAATTGAAATTGGAATGAAATGTCCCTTTAAGAGATTTCCAGTGACAGAATGTTCTATCTGCTATTTATTCTATATAAAGGCAGAAATTTCAAAGTCGATTTTCTCGAAAGTGTAAAACTGCCTGTTACATGTAGAGCAGTCAAGTATTATAGTCTGGTTCCCTGTCGTACTATGTATTTTAGTACGTCAGGCATTCACTAAACATGGCCGCCCCCAGTGGGGTAATTTAATTACAAAGATAAAGAGCAAAGTTCTTTAATTTTGTGAGCAGGGAATGGTCATTAGAAGAGTAGATAGGTATCGGTATATTTTTAATACTAGTAATAAAAGATTTACATGACCTCAACGCTAACCCGAAATAAAACGGTTTTAAATTATGTACATAAAAAGTATATGAAGGCAATTTGGCTGCATTCCAGATTTATTTAGTAGTTCGATTAGCTCAGTGGTTAGAGCGTCTGACTTGGAAGCTAGGGGACCAGGGATCGAATCCCACGTTGGGCAAACGTTTTTCTTCTACTTTTTCTTTTAAGGGGGAATGCTCCAGTTTTTCGGAACACTCGGTCTTTACTGTAGAAAAATAAATGTTTCGTACCAATATGTTTCGCTACCATATTTTCAATAAAATAACACATTATTAAAATTTACCATTTTCGCCGATAAAAGTGTATTTATTATGCGAAACTGATTTCCTCAAGATGGAAATCGATTACTTAGAGCAAGACAGTCGTAAGTGTGTATGCAGTTACCACTGTTTTGCGTCATTTTATTCATGTGTAGCTGATAAAAAAATGCTGTAATTCGCTAATAAGTGCGCTGACCTATACATTTTCTTTTTGAATTATTACCAAGACATGTTGCTTAATACAATGAGGGAGTTTCATCAAATTCTATTATGTAGAACTTGAAATATTTCCAAAAATATGCAAATTTTGACATAAAACACTCCAGCTTCGTTGATCTAACCGAACACGCGAGCAAGCTGTTTTATACATATACGCGTTTATAGTAGCACATATTTTGGGGTTTCTGTTCTAATTAAATGTAAGATGTTACTTTAAATCCGTTTTCGAGACAAAACGATGAATATACCGCATTTTATCAGCATTTTAGTGACCTTGGACGGGTGCAAGAAATTAAGCATTTTTGATGTAGGGGTATGTGATACGAATGCCTATAAAATTCGAACAAGATCGCTGACCACCCATTTTTATTTCATTTTTCAATTGGTATACTCCGTAAATATTGACCTGAACCTGTTGAATATGTAATGAGTAACTGCAATGCGAAATAATCATTCTTCGACGTATATTGACGCGAGGAACACATGCAGAATTCAAAGTTCCAATGCTGATGGAAACTATCGACTCTGCTCGACAGTGAGGAGTGCTGGCGAGTATTAATTATTCAGCATCACAATTACTCATTACATATTCAACAGGTTCAGGTCAATATTTACGGAGTATAATAACATGTAATTTCAACATACAAAATATAAATAAATTCTATTATTGGAAAAAAATTAGGAAACTGGAGCATTCCCCCTTAATACTTTTTTATGAAACCAAACTATTCTAGAAATCACTAAGATGCAATTAAAACATAATTGGTAATTGTGTTTTTATTACGTCTTTGCAATCTGTAGAACCATTTGGTATGAAAAATGTAAAAAGAAAGGGTGTGTGGCTGAAATATGTATCACTCTTGGGATACGATCCCTGGTCCTCGAGCATCTAAGTCAGACGCTCTAACCACTGAGCTAATCGGACTACTGTTATGAGATGCAGCCATATTGCGTTCATATACTTTTCATGTACATAATTTAAAACCGTTTTATTTCGGGTTAGCGTTGCGGTCATGTAAAACTTTTATTACTAGAGTTAAAAATATACCGACACCTATCTACTCTTTTAATGACCATTCCCTGCTCACAAAATTAAAGAACTTTGTTCTTTGCCTTTGGTAAAATATCAGCCCAGTGGGCGCATCCACGATTACTGTGTGCCTGACCCAATAACGCAGTATTAGGGGCAGGTAAGCCAGACTATCAAGTATTTAGGCAACGTAGCTATATGGCTGCTTGCGATGAGCGGTAGTCTAAAATGCTTCATAGGTCCTTTTTTCAGATCCTTTTGAGCTCTTTAAATTGAGACTAGTCTCTAAAAGCATCTTTGTTTAAGAAAAGGTAACCAGTCAATCACGTTGACTTTGGATCAGATTGACCTTTACTGGCTTTTGACTTCCCTATTGAATAGTTTTGGGAAAACATTGAGGCTAAAGAAAAAATGCATTTCTTCTTTTGCCTCAATATTTTCCCACAATATATTTGACATTAGTGCAATCTTGTTTTGCAGCAGCTTTTGAACAAGACCACCATAAAAAAGTTTTGTCGTTTGGGACAGGGTAAAGTTGACGACAAATAACATGAGCCCTTTTCCAAACGAAAACAAAATTAAAACTGTTGCAGATAAAAAAAAGGGGGGGGGATGTTAGACAAGATACGGGTTACAAAATGGGAGAATGTTGATTATCAGCACTACATTATATGCATTGATTATCCAGTTTCTAGTTATTTTCCAAACTTCTTTTAGATGTGTCAAAAGCAGGTCTTGTTGGAAGCAGTAAATAGAAAAATACATGTTGAGTCAATACAAGTTTTACCCAAGAGATCATACAACATCGATGAAAAAGAAGAAAGTGCAAGTTGTCAGCAATTTTCTTCCATTCCTTCTATGCTTTATGAAATTATATTGATTGTGACATCTAATCCAGTAATACGTTAGAGAAATAGATTACAAATAGAAGAGAACAGAATATAACAAACTCGATTTCATATATAAATATCCAATATAGCATATTACGTGAATATAGAAGACATAATTAGTTAATTCATCTAGAAGACATTTTGAAAATAATTGGCATTGCCTATTATGCTTTTCATTTTACATTGTTTTATTCAGAAACAGAATTATGTTCTGTAAAGTAGATGAGACTTTCAGATATGTTTATCAGTATAAGATGCGTGATTGTTAAGCATGGCAGATCTCTCACTCCTACAATGTCTCTGTGCATTTAAAAAGTAGTATTGCTGTAAAGTGGAATTTGAACCAGGTATCGTCACAGAAGGAAATGCAGTACTTTCACCAAAGTACTGTCGATTTTGTCTACTTTCCGCTGGGAACCAATGTGGGACAAAAACACTTCCGGTCCTCATGTCCATGTGGTGGTAATCGTTGTTACTGGGTTCGAATCTTCTGTTATACGGAACTGAACTGTGTCGATCGTGATCAGATCGCTGTAGTCTGTTCAGAGTTGATCTGAGTTCATTCACTGATCTGGTCAACATTTGTATATAGTTCCGTGCGAGTGTAAGTGTCGCTATTTTTGACAGTTTCCGTACTGACGGTCCATGTGTGTACGGTATAACCTCACGTAATCCGTCCATAGCTACGTTCAGATCGTGCATTCTCCTTCTCTCACGTTGATTAATCTTACTTCTCACTTCGTTTACTCCACTTCTGACTATCCTATCTGCATCGCTTGACATATCAGTTACTTTTATCTCGTTCTTATACATTCCAAAAGAACTATTTGACACAGTTTCATTGTTGTCATCTATATCCCGATTTTTTTCTTGTTCCTGACTTAAATTTCCAACATCTACAACGCGGTTCGTTTTAGAACTTCTACTGTCGGATTTTGATGACGATACTTCATTTTCATTTTGTAACACATCAAGTTCGTAAATTTTATGTGTACCTTTATCCGAAATGGCATGTTCCATGTTTGTTCTTTAGATTTTCATACATTCCAAATTCTGTTGACAGATAACAAACTTTCGACAAATTAAGATGACTTTGTAATTGTCATGACTTTTTGAATGAGCGCTGCAGCCTTACCCTTTCCTTAAATTATTTCGAACAGGGAACTCTAATTTAGACTTTCTTAGGTGAAGGAAGGTTAACCAAGAATCATGAAACAGGTATGTAAGTCTCTGTGTAATATTTGTTTTGAAAATAAATGCGAATTTTCTGAAAGTTTCTCGTAAGAAATGGATAAAAAATCGTGTTTCTTATTTAAGACATAAAGTCAAAGCCCCTGGTTATGAAGGAAAACAGGCTAATTGCACTGTCGCGATATGTCAAGCATTAACCTTTTCCCTAACAATGTTGCCAACATCTGATGTATCGCAGATGAAAATATTTATTTCATTGTTTATCTACAACTAAAATATTCAATTCCATAGGACAGAAAACGTAATAGGAAAAGAAATGATAAATGATAGATGGTCTAATTTTTTTATGCTTCAACGTTTTCCAAAGTTTCCTGTAATGTTTAAAGATCGGGGATTGTTCTAAAAAGGGTTAAAGTCAAGGCGTTATTGTTTTCACCAAAAGGTGTAGGGACCGCGCGCCTCAAGTACAAAAGGGGTCAGGATGGTTCGGTGAAAAGTCACCAATTAGGGGACACATAGGGGCCATGAAGTAACCACTCGACTTGTGCTAATTAGTCTGTTAAAATTAAATATGTTTACAGATGTCCACCATTTGAAGCAATCTTGAACGCTGAGATGCTGTCAAACATCGTTAACCCATTACTGCACATTGACGCCATTTAAAACCCTTGCGAAAAAGGGCTTGGGAAAACATTGTGGAAAATTTCACAAGCAATTTCTTCATTTCTCACAAGTTTTTTCTAAACAGAAAGTAGAATATCACTCACTTAGAATTTCTGTCTGCACATTCTTTGAATTTGGACAAGTCTACAAAGCTGTCTCCAGTAAATGGGTTAAATAAGTTGAAAGATGTCCACCGTGTGATGTAATCTTGGACGCTGAGATGCCGTCAAACATTTAAAACCCTTTTCTAAAACACAGAACATTAGCCTAGCTAATGCCAATTTGAACGCAGAACAACATGTATAGTAAAACTAGTGACTATGTTACTAATGAGCGAGGTAACATCTACTATAATGTATTTGGGAGTATTTCGGGAGAAGAGTATTTGTTTCATGGATTGAGAATGAATTTCAATACAGATTCGATGTACAAAGTTGCACAGTAATTCAGGGCTTTTGAATTCATGCGGTCTTTATTTTGTCACATTTGTTAAAGGCCGAATAAGGTAGCAACAATAAAAAAAACGTCTAATTTACAAACGGACAGACAGACGGACATACGGAAGGACAGGCATACAAAAGGGTCGGCAGACGGACAACGATAAAACACCCCCCATCTTTCGATGAAAATAAGAAATGTTTGGTAACTCAGCATTTTCTACCTTTCTTATTGTATTTTTTTAAAACTCTGTTACAGGGACGTGAACACCAGGGCCTGTTATGTATTATGATTTAACTATAATTGATCAGCATATGGAATTGACACATGTATTCTCCTACATATCAGATAGGTTTTTTCCCATTACAAGAGACACAGACGAAGAATGTTCTGAAAGGTGCTTATTTAGCGATGAAACTCAAATTGGGGGTTGATGGCATCTTCATTAAAGCTATATTTCCACACATTACACATTGGGGCGAGGCTAATTTCGCGATCCATTTAACCCCTGTATGACAAGGTGGAACAAAAGTCAGTCAATTAACACCACTCATCAATCGAACCGACCAGGGGTACAATGACCTTAAACTTGATCGGTTAATTTTGATTGACGTGCAGAAACGAGTGGGGCTCAATGGAAAAGCTCAGTGTGAGATTGATATTGATAATGCTTTAAGTACAAATACCCAATTTTCACTCCCGTGACATAGAAAGTTCCGAAAACATTGTGAGAAAAAGAAAGGTTTTTGACCAACATCATTTTATCAAATTATTAGCTCAATGCCATACAGATATGTCGTTTGAAAACCCTTAAAGCACCACTAGATCAATAGAAGCCTTGTTTTGACAAACGCGAAATATTGAGAATTATTCCATTCCAATGGGATTTGATTTAATGTATATGCTTCTTGCAATTCCGCCTAGCTATCTTTGGTGGTTTACGTGACAACAAAATTGACGAGTGTATGCGGACTTTTAAAAATCGGGATATCCTCGCCAATCTCCATTGTCAATGATATTACCGAAGATGAACGAAGCGTTTGGTATCTAATGATGGATCGAATAGCGGTCTTGTAGCGTTCCAGACAACCATTTGCTCAGATGGTCATATTATCGTCGCTTTTCCACGAAAACCTCGTATCTGCAGCTTTAAACACAAGCTGCAGATACGAGGTTTTCGAAGAAAAGCGACGATATATGCACTTTTGTCAGAAACTACCTGCCAGTAATACCCGAAAGGGGAGTTAGGCAGTATATATAGATAGATAGAACTATACTGCCATTGTAAACGAAGACCTCGTTGATACCAAAACGGATCCAGGTTATTGTGTCCATGTGTGCTAATTAATTTGTATCCATGTAGGTATCAATTTTCATGATAAAAACTCCTGAATAAACAACGATAAACAAAGACGCGAGGACGTAAGGCTTTATGATTTATTGCCTTCTTAATCATACATGTAACATCAAAGGAACGTGTATTCTGTTACAATTTAACAGCCCAGTTCCTTTGCTCCAATATCACAAACATCGGTGTCTCGTAGCAGCATCGGCTGGTAAAGGCTGAACACATGATTACCTGGAATAGACGGTAATTCGTTAACATGCACATATTTAAGGTAGAATACCCCTAATGAGATTCGTGCGACGTCGGAATTATTCGGGAGACGTCGAAAACATTCGGCGGTAGAACTTTCCACCGCCGAATGTTTACGACCGCGCCCAAATAGGTTCGGATACGTAACGACGCCGCTTGCAAAAAAGCCAATGTTTTATGAATCTCAAAATGGCGTCATTACGGGTATTCTACCTTAAATGCACCAGAAAACCAAAAAGATAAAATGAGTTTGTCCATATATACTCGTTGTTGGATTAACTGGTTTTGACGCCCTTGTGAGAATTTGCTTAGGAAAAGATTGGGGCAAAAGAAGGGGTGCTGATAATCACCATTTTCTCCTTTTGCCACTGTTTTTGTGATATATCATCCCTAGATCGTACCTTTTTCAACACTAACAAATCATTGTCGAGAGAAGCATCTTTGAAATTCAACTCGTCTGAATATATTTCGTTATTGAATAATTCTCATTTGGCTATGATGGTTACACTAAAAATGTCGTTACCAAGAATGAGCTTACCTGGATCATAGTAGTCATACAGTTTAACCACAGCAGGCTGAGACCCGGCCACCAAACTGGTCCGCATAAACTTTATAGTGGTACATTCTGTCTGGGAGGGCACCTGTATGCCGCAGATTATCAACATTTAGGACAACGGAGTACAATGTAGCAATTACGTCTTAAAAACAAACAAGAGGGTTATTGGCCCTGAAGCGCTCACCTGAGATAATAGCTTTCTGTATATATGCTGTAGCTAGCCTCTAAATACAATAGTTTTACAAAGATTTTACCTAGATACCTATTTCACAACACCAAATGTGTCCAATTCTGAATCAATTTCAGGTTTATTGGGCAAAAAATGAGGCCTCTGAGTGCACAAAATGTATTTTTATGATTTGACCCCATCACCTATTTTATGATACCAGATGACCCAATTTGACGTTGTCCAAGATTCACCAAAATAGTTGTTTTGACCAATTTTCATGTTGATTGGGCAAAAAGAGTGACCTCTAGAGTGCAAACAAGGTTTAACTAATATTTGACCTTGTGACATATTTATGACCTCAGATGACCTAATTTCAAAATACATGTAGTCCAAGATTTTACCAAGACAATCATTCTGACCAATTTTCAGCTTGATTGGGCAAAAAAATGTGGCCTCTAGAGTGCGCACAACGTTTTAATATGTTTTGACCTCGTGACCTAGTTTATCACCCTAGATGACCCAATTTCAAATATGTTCGAGAATAGATCAAGACAATCATTATGACCAATTTTCAGGTTGATAGGGCAAAAATGTGACCTCTGGAGTGCAAACAAGGTTTAACTAACATTTGACCTAATTAATCACCCATAATGACCCAATTTCAAACATGTCCAAGATTTTATCAAGACAATAATTGTGATTTATTTTCAGGTTGATTGGGCAAAAGACATGGCCTCTAGAGTGCACACAAGGTTTTACTAAGATTTGAACTCATGACCTAGTTTATGACCAAAGATGACCCAATTTCGTACTTGTCTGAGAATGGGTCAAGGCAATTATTCTGACCAATTTTCAGGTTGATTGGGCAAAAAAAATGACATCTAGAATCAACATAAGGTTTTACTAAAATATGACTTAGTGACCTAGTGTTTGACCACAAAATTGACCCAATTTCGAACTTGTCCGAGATTTTATTAAGAAAATCAGTTTGACCAATTTCAAGGTTGATTAGACAAAAAAATGTGGCCTCTATAGTGCACACAAGGCAAAGTTTGACGGACACCGGACGACGAACGACGGACGACACACGACGGACACAGTGGTATCACAATAGCTCACCATGAGCACTTTCGTGCTCAGAAGAGCTAAAAAACAGAAGATGATATCGATTTTGAATATTTCTACAACAAAAATTATATTGAAATGTCTATTATCTAGAATGGTCAGAGTTTTATTTTCGGTGGTACATGATTTTTCTTACTCTTATATTTTGCATATTTTTAATTACAAGTAGATCTACTCTAAAATTGCATTCATTATAAACTCACTCCATCAAAGCAAAAATTAGTTAATTTTCTCCCTCTTCCTCTCTTTTGATAATACCTATCTTTGTTATAAAGAACTGGTCGTCGGTAAAGACGTAACTAACATGTCACTTACATCATTGTGTAGTCTAGTTTACTGACTTACCTCGTCAAAATACAGAATGAGTTTATTCTCTCCCTCTTCTACCCTCTTGATAATTCCGAGATTTGTTACAGAGAACTGGTCCGCGGTAAAGCCGGATAACAAGCCTATCTCCATCACGGACATGCCGCTTATATCATCACCGAGCCAGCTGTAATGGTTTGTCATAATACCGGTACATGGTAAGGTATTGCACACATCATGAATTACCAAACTCATCGTACAACAACGTCGTCATTAGTGATAACGGAAATTTACGAGGTTCTCCGGATTCAAAATCCGGATAACATCGTCAATTTCCATTGTAACGGTTAAAGATGAAATAGCAAGCGAGATTTTACGAATTGTTTGATATCTAATACCGGTAACCGGAAGAATACATTAATTATAAATATGATTTAGTCGTCAAATAACAGAGAACTGATGTGCGTTCTTTAGAGCGAGATTTCTTGAGATATCTTGAGATTTCTTAAGATATTTAAGGATAAAGCGTTCTTTAGAGCAAGATTTTAAAGACGCTCAATGGGAGGAGCCATTACCCTATACATCGTGCGGAACCCCTCGGTCAACTCTGTACAAACAATATAAAAGAAAATTTGACCGAGTTGTTCCGAACACTCCATAACTCATAAATCGCGGTGTTCCGAATGCTCCATACTTTATACAAATGACGTCATGATGACGTCATTTGTATAAATATGGAGCATTCGGAACAGCTCGGTCAAAGTCTCGGTCTTAAAAACGCTTTATCCAAAACACCTTAAAGTGACATTTCACATTCATTTCATTTTTTAAAAGTATGTCTTGATGCAAAAATTGTTTATTCTAATGGGTAGAAACGCTATCAGTTTTTGAAGTTGTTATCTATATGCGAAAAATAGGCCTTCAAAGTTTAGACAGAAATGACAAATTCTATATAAATCTGAACTGTTGTCCACAACAATTTGTTTAATTTTAGCACAAAATATTTATTTTTCATTAACGGTTCAATATTTTGGCTTGAAATTTTCAGAATTTTTATAACAAAATATGCTCTTTCAGATAGAATAAAAGGAAAATTTATGTAAAAATAATCGTGAAATGTCAGTTTAAGAAATCTTAAAAAAATCTCGCTCTAAAGAACGCGCCTCTGGTCAGCGGTAAGGCTGGACAATATGCTTATCTCCGTTAAAGACATAACGCATATCATCGCCCGTGGCACAAACTACTAGTACAACAAACCAACAAATACTTAAAAACTCTAAATGTTCAGTGAAGTTGAAGCAAATGCTCCTTTTCTATATTTGGAAAATACATGTATATGTATTGTATGGCAAACTGACAATTTGATTGACGTTGATTAAGTTGTCGTTGTCTTTTGTCGACAATAACAACATAAAATTCAACAAAACTACATTTTTGATGCAGTTTTGGCAGGAATTAAGTAACAGCTTGGGTAACACGGTGGGGATTGTGCATGCTGGGATGGGTAAATCTACGGACAAATTTGCCTCGCTTCAGGTAAGACATTTTGCAATAACTTCCTTATTTCTGCGTCAATTTAAAAACGGTTTGTTGCATGTACCCCGCCTTACTGAGCTCTTTCCACTGATGTATGCCTTACACGAAACATATGTGTACTTTTTGCGAAAATTGATCCCAACCGACCAGAAAAACGACAAAAAATTCTGATTGTTTTTCAGGTCAGTTGGGATCAATTTTTGGGGAAAGTATGGGGAGTTTTCAAGTAAGTAATATACAAAAGTAAAGCGCTCATAAAGGCGGGGTACATGCAACAAACCGCTTGAAAATTGACACAGAAATAAGAAAATTATTGCACAATTTCCTACCTGAAGCGTGGCTTATTTTGCCGTAGTCGTTATCATTTCGTTTTCTGGTCAGTTGGGATCTATTTTTGGAATAACTAAAAGGATACCACAAATAATCCACGTATCTAAGGAAAGAGATTTTCGAGGCGGGGTACATGCAACAAACCTTTTGAAAATCGACAGAGAAATAAAGGAGTTATTGCAAAATATTTGACCAGATTCGAGATTATTTTTGTCCGTATTCGTTATCCATCCCAGCATGCACAATCCCCACCGTGGGTAAAAGACAGTCTGAAGTACATCATCTTGCCATACGGTAATATAATCGAGAATGGCGATTTATTACATCATCATGTTTTGAGAAAGAACTTCAAGTCCGTGCGATTTACGTTGAAAGTATAGTTAAGACAAATCGGAAAGGACGACAACACATACAGTCGACACCTGTTGTGTCGAAGTCGGAGGGGCAGTCAAAATACCTCGACATATCCGGAGTTCGACTTATCCGATTTTGATTATTTTTCGATGAAAACGATATTTAACCAGTTTTGATGTGTCTATGATTGAAATATAATAGGAAAAGGAAAGAAATTGCTCGTATCGAGCAATTTCTACCCTTTTCCTACTATACTAGAGGAAAGAAGAAACGCAACAACTATTTTTTGTTATTTCTCTTAATTCTTTTATGTTACTGAGGCTAAAATGTAAATGATTATTACAGGGTACTGTATCTTGATATTAGTCTTTGTGTTTACGTTTGAACCTGTCTTACCCGTGAGATAACGTCAAAATAGACGTTTACACGTTTCTCACGTGCAAACCTTTAAATATCCAAACTTTACATAGAACTCTTTTAATTTGTGTAGATGCACGTCGACTCGACAAAATGCAATGATTTTTGTTTGGATTAGATCCTTAATATCGTTTTGCAACCTATTCAAAGACGTCGTCCGGTAGCAATCGTGATGTTTACGAATGGAACATCTCACCCGCAGTTGCTGCTGACTTTGTTGTCCATCGGTTTACAAAATATTGCTTGAGATAACGTCTCAGAACTAACGGAGCAACTGGTGGTCGCCCGAAAAAGCTGTCATCAACGTCTAACGTCATGACGTCAGGACCATAACGTGCGTTTATTTTACCTACGTAAACAAATTCTGTTATCGAGAAAAAAATGTTGATGCTATTCATGAACAGTACAGCAATCAATTGCAGCCAGGTATCGTTATAGTCCGTTTGGATTGCGTTCAATAACACATTTAACGTTGACGCCAAATCGCTCTCGTTTAAACGCATATTGATGGCAAGTACAACCTGTGACATTGATGAAATTCTGACACACGAAAGTCAAATGATTAAGTTTTACTATGCATTGAAAAAAGTATGCGAATTATGGTGATTTTGAGAAAAAACAAAAACAAAACGCATGACCAAATTAATTTTTTGTTGCGTTTCTTTTTTCCTTTAGTACTATATTTCAATGGCTATATTCAGTCTGAATTATTTTGTTTTGAAACAAATATGTTAATAGATGAGGACGGGACCAGATTTGAAATTCGACTTAAGCGAAAATTTGACTTATCCGATGTCGACATAACGAGTGTCGATTGTACTTTGATAAATCAACACTGTAAGTGACCTGTCGGTCAGTCAGCACCTTCGCCGAACTAACAAATCCGTCTATTTACATGTTTCAAACAAACTTGTTACTTATACCATCTGTAGACTTTGGCAAAGAAATATGAATAATTATGTAATAATATGAATAATTATGTAATAATAATTTCGGTGCGTATTCAAATGCATTGTATATAACAAGAAATACAAAGTATACTGGTATAAATGGTCAAGTTCACGGCATACCTGAAGCAGGCCTGTAATGTAAAGCTGTCCATGGTCTCCTCTGTGGTGGTTAGAGACAAGTCAAACAGTGGTATTACAGGGTCCTCCATAACGTTGTAGGTTACGGATATCTGTAATTGTAAAGTGTAAAGATGAAGATACAAGTCTGTAATGTAAAGCTGTCTGTGGTAGTTAGAGACAAGTCAAACAGTGGTATTACAGGGTCCTCCATAACGGTGTAGGTTACAGATATCTGTAATTGTAAAGTGTAAAGGATGAAGACACAAGTCTGTAATGTAAAGCTGTCTGGTAGTTAGAGACAAGTCAAACAGTGGTATATTACAGGGTCCTCCATAACGTTGTAGGTTACAGATATCTGTAATTGTAAAGGGTAAAGATGAAGACACAAGTCTGTAATGTAAAGCTGTCTGGTAGTTAGAGACAAGTCAAACAGTGGTATATTACAGGGTCCTCCATAACGTTGTAGGTTACGGATATCTGTAATTGTAAAGTGTAAAGATGAAGACACAAGTCTGTAATGTAAAGCTGTCTGGTAGTTAGAGACAAGTCAAACAGTGGTATTATAGGGTCCTCCATAACGTTGTAGGTTACAGATATCTGTAATTGTAAAGTGTAAAGATGAAGATACAAGCCTGTAATGTAAATCTGTCTGTGGTAGTTAGAGACAAGTCAAACAGTGGTATTACAGGGTCCTCCATAACGTTGTAGGTTACAGATATCTGTAATTGTAAAGTGTAAAGATGAAGATACAAGCCTGTAATGTAAATCTGTCTGTGGTGGATAGAGACAAGTCAAACAGTGGTATTACAGGGTCCTCCATAACGTTGTAGGTTACAGATATCTGTAATTGTAAAGTGTAAAGATGAAGATACAAGCCTGTAATGTAAATCTGTCTGTGGTGGATAGAGACAAGTCAAACAGTGGTATTACAGGGTCCTCCATAACGTTGTAGGTTACAGATATCTGTAATTGTAAAGTGTAAAGATGAAGATACAAGCCTGTGATGTAAATCTGTCTGTGGTGGATAGAGACAAGTAAAACAGTGGTATTACAGGGTCCTCCATAACGTTGTAGGTTACGGATATCTGTAATTGTAAAGTGTAAAGATGAAGACACAAGTCTGTAATGTAAAGCTGTCTGGTAGTTAGAGACAAGTCAAACAGTGGTATTACAGGGTCCTCCATAACGTTGTAGGTTACGGATATCTGTAATTGTAAAGTGTAAAGGTGAAAATACAAGTCTGTTATGTAAAGCTGTCTTTGGTAGTTAGAGACAAGTCAAACAGTGGTATTACAGGGTCCTCCATAACGTTGTAGGTTACAGATATCTGTAATTGTAAAGTGTAAAGATGAAGACACAAGTCTGTAATGTAAAGCTGTCTGGTAGTTAGAGACAAGTCAAACAGTGGTATTACAGGGTCCTCCATAACGTTGTAGGTTACGGATATCTGTAATTGTAAAGTGTAAAGATGAAGACACAAGTCTGTAATGTAAAGCTGTCTGGTAGTTAGAGACAAGTCAAACAATGGTATTACAGGGTCCTCCATAACGTTGTAGGTTACAGATATCTGTAATTGTAAAGTGTAAAGATGAAGACACAAGTCTGTAATGTAAAGCTGTCTTTGGTAGTTAGAGACAAGTCAAACAGTGGTATTACAGGGTCCTCCATAACGTTGTAGGTTACAGATATCTGTAATTGTAAAGTGTAAGGATGAAGATACAAGTCTGTAATGTAAATCTGTCTGTAGTAGTTAGAGACAAGTAAAACAGTGGTATTACAGTGTCCTCCATAACGTTGTAGGTTACGGACATCTATTATTGTAAAGTGTAAGGACACAAATTTTTTGACAATTCAAAATAGAAACCTGTCACAGACAAAAAAAACTTTGGGGCATAGTTTTAGCTTTCATTATCATAAGTTACACACCTGAGCTTTTTCCTAAAAATAGTTTAGTGATATTTATTTGCATACCTTTTTTTATCTGTGAATTATGAAGTCTTTTAGATGTGCAATTTGCAAAATATGATCATGTTTTGCATAAAGGCAAGTGTCATGTCAAATGAAATCAGTTATATGTTACTTTCGAACATTTTGTCACTAGAGCTTTAACTATTTTCCAAACAAGAACTGGTTTTGACGTCCCTGATGAATTAGGCTTGGCAAGAAAACATTGAAGCAAAGGAAGAAATTGCTGATGCTAATCAACATTTTCTCCTTTAACCTTAATATTTTCTATTATATATCATGTACAAGTTATATCTTTGTCAACATCCATTTTTGTCATCTGCAATCGCTTCCAAAAAGGAGGACCTTAAAATTCTGTCGTTTCGGGAATGATAAATTCTATACCTGTAGTATAGTGACACCCCCGCCAGTTCCAGTTATCTTTACAACAGATGTAGATCCTGGAATCTGAAATTTTGAACACTTTTTCAATATAATGTTATACCAATTTACCCATTGTCATATCTTTTCGCGCCAAGTTTTTACTCGAAAATTACATCTCGGTGTCAACTATTTTACAGAATTCCAGAAAATGTTATACTCTTTTTACAGAAATGCTCATATTTTGGAGAGTTATTACCTTTACATTATGTATTGCAAGCTAACATATTCGGCAAAAATTGATAGTTTTACTCAATAGCTGTATTTTGACAAAGGGCATTGACAAAACTTCCCGGGAAATTACTTTCCACCTTTGACGCCTATATGGCACCGAAAGGGTTCAAAGATATACATACGAAGACTGTCTGGAACAGCATGGCATTCTGGTTCGTGACGTAGAACACGTGATTAAAGTCGTCTGGTTCCGTCGTTATGTCTATTTTTAGATCAAAATCAGGGGAGAAGACTGCTGATGCGATATCTGTGAGTGCCTGTAGCCCAAGAACTGTGTCCTGTAATCATGACGATACTACAGGTAGAAGATGCGAATGGCTTTTAAAAATGCAACATTCAGTGTTAATCAAATTACGAAACGGCAAAATTATAGACTGCTCCTAATTCAAAGAGGTTGCAGACGATAGTTTTAAGTGCTTGGAATTTTATGATTATTTGGTGTTTTTTCTGTAGAAAACAATGTGGAAATTGAAGCAATTGCTTATTATTGAAATTTTTTAGCATAAGCAATTTCGTCATTTTCCAAAATGTTTTCCAAAGCTATTATCTTGTGGGGGATTCAAAAAGAGCCACTGTGGTAATGGTTTAAGTTATAGTTAGCCTACTCATTGAAATAGGGTACAATGTAGCAGACTGCAATTTCTGTTGGAATATTCGAACTGGTAAGGGGCAAATTTAGGAATGTTACGAAAAGTTTTGACTGGATTTTTTATGGTAAGAACAAACAGAGCTTCCTCAAATCATTACAAATTTCAATTTAGGAACCATTTCAGAATTCGCACTAAATATGCTAGCTTTATTTGATTAAGACTGGAACCCTGTAACACGTTAAAGTGAAGTGGGTGGGTAATAGGAAATTTGTCGGCTGTCGAGTCTCAAAATCAAAGGGTAAGAGAACTTTGAAAAATTTTGCAAAAAGTAGAAGGAAACCACATATTTTAAATGCACTATAAGATCTAGCACTGTCTCGGCTCTAGAGACAACAAGCCTTGAGTAGGCTATCATTTCCCGTGTGGGTTCAGGGTAAGTTGGCGTTTGCACGAAAACAGCCCAATTTTCACTAGTTTTCGCGGCCATGTAGAATATCCTTTGTTGTCAAATTTTTTATTGCCTTGGTGTTAGCATATAAATAACTATGCTTTTATGCAGCTTTACGACTCGTTTTTGCTAACAAAATGTGTTTTTGATTTCAGGTTGGTGTTTGAGATGGTTATTTAAGTTTCCAGTATATTGGCGTGTTTCGGAGAGCGATTCGGCCCCAGAAACTGCAGTCTGCTACCTATTGTCTGTGTTTAGGACTTCATGTTAAGCCAAAAACCTCGGGCCACACACCCTTGGTATTTACTTAACACATGTAGTCCGTCGGTCGCACATTGGTCTTTATTTGCAAAACCCTCTTCATTTGTTATTTAAGGAATGAATGCAATTTTATTTTTTTTTTCACGCAGGTATGAAAAATAAAATCTTATCACACTGTATGAATCCGCGAGGCGGTTCATACAAAAGAGTGATTAGATTTTATTTTTCATACCTGCATGAAAAAAATAAAATTGCACTCATTCGTTATAATTTAATATTCTGGGATTCAACAAAACACGATTTTTAACCCCATTTTGAGGCAAAAACAAAAAAGTCCTTCTTATTTCCAATCTGATCTGAGCCATTACATTGCGTATGAATACATGTTCTTTTGTGCATTTGGAAAAAATGGCCATCATTTTGTTTGAATTTTGAAGCGATCACAAAATCAAGCACAGAAATTGGGCTTTGAATCGTCAAATGAGGCCATGATAAAAGGTATTTAACGAAGTGAGTGCAATTAAAATGTTCTAGTCTATGATCATTCCAAATGACCAGTCTAACCATAAACAAGGGAGATTACTGCAAAGAAGTAAGGCGATCTGACAGAAAGAAAAGAAAACAAGCACGCAAAAAACAGAAACAACAAGAGGAAACTAATCAAATGCATGTGTTTTAGGCACGGAAGATAATCGGCATTGATTGGACCGATCTTTATCGTACTCTGTGATGTGTCTTTGGGTTGCTTTGACCAGACGGCAAAAATTACAGTCTGTCACAGACTCTGTGTCGAATGACTTGAATATGTCTCTCGGTACAATTTCAACGTCTGCAGCAGTAAGATCTCGTGCTCCCGTCAATGGATAATGGATGAAAATCATGAAAGGATAAGTTTAGTTCTCTGTTGATTGTTCATGTTTATCTTTTTTTTGCAGATAGATCTGATTTGTAATGCATTTCTGAATTTATACAGTGGACAGGTTCCGGCAGCGAGTTCAACTGTTCAAGTGTATTCCATGCATGATTCATTCGTGTTTTGTTGGTTCATTAGTTTTTGTTGTTTTTTGTTTTAAATTCTCATATCTGTGTATTTTTCTATAGCTGTTACAGTAAGCAAAATTTGTTTTATATACAGGGTTTCACTTTTAGACTTTAGGGAAAGTAGGTGGTCTATTTTACAGGAAATAGTCCCGTCATTTTTTTTTCATGGAGTTATGAAAAAAAATCAACCAATCAGAACGCTCGGATTTCAACTAAGTCAACTAATATTAACTTATTACTTCATAAAATGAAACTTGCAAATAAGCAAGCCTGGACTTATAGATATTTTATTTCAAAGCGTTAAAGAAATTGGCAAATACAATCAAATTAAGACTATGTCTACATTTCAATTAACGTAACATAAAGTTTTATAACCTGCGTGGATCCAAATCCACCCTGGCTGTTTCGTTGTTTAAGCAACCACTTCATGACCTTCAGACCGTTCGTCAGATAATTCTTTACAATGTATGTCATCAGAATGTAGGAGTTGGTTTCTATATTTCTCGGTCTGGACTGGTAGTATGGCGGTCTCCAGGATGAAGTAGGATTGCTTGGTTCTTTTATAGCTTCCCAGTACTTCATACCATCTGGCAAAAATTAGCAAAACGACACAGTAACACTTTCCAAAGGTTTGTGTAAAAGAAGTAAATTGTCAGTTTTTAGACTTTTTTAAAATTCTTAGACATATTATACCGGTGCGATGAACAATGGAATCACTCGTTCTTAATTCTCAAAACAATTTTGTATGAAATGCCTTCCAGATTCGAACCATCAGATGCACACTTACAGTAGGTAGCATTTCGATGCCGTACTGTGTACAAAATATAATGCGTGTTTCGCTTATTTAAAGGGGTAAAAAATATGTCAATGCCATAATATCCTAATCGGATTATAAGCAGTATGTATTGAAACATATTAATAATGAATATTATCATGAATTTCTTGTTATGACCTCCTGTTGTGGCCATTGTATCCAGTTTATCCAGCACATCGTCCACTTTTTCACTGTCCGCCAACGCTAACGCATACCCTACAATCGCCAGCTCATATATGTTAGTCATGTTGGACACCTCATTCTCGAGCGACGCCACGGCCTCATCTTTAACTAACTTAAAGTACCATCCACCGGCAGCGTCAAACTGAAGTGGAACGTTATGTACAATGGTAAGTTTACCCTTGCCCAAAAGATGACGCCTTTTGACGCACGTAAAGGAAATGATTTGGGACAAAAAAAACTGACACAGAAAAAGAAATGCATGCTGATTATCAGAATCTTCTTAATTGGTGTCAATATTTTCTATGCTCTATTGTGCAGAAATTATAACTTTATCGACATCCAATTTGTCTGGTTTGAAAATGTTTGAATGATGCTGTGTGCATACCAAATCTCCCATATTTGCACTGTATATGACAAATACGTGTATCTAACAATCTGATCGCTAACATGCAATATTTGGATAAAGAAATGAATAAGACAACTTCACACTATCAAGACAACTTCACAAAGACAGGTGACGATCATAAAATGTCATGACGCCACAGTAGATATCGAACTTTTCAGAAGAAAAGGCTTAAAATTATGCCAATTGCAGTAATGTTAGATACGTGCTAAATGTTCTGGGACTTGAAGATAGATACATGGTACATTAATAGTGAAAGTAGTGTCAGATATTACGGCTAATTCTGTATCTACCCCTGTTTTCTTTGCCTCTAGAAGAGCGATTAGCGTGAATGCCACCAAATTAGTCCTTCCTGTTGCTGATCCGCCCTGAAATAGACATGTTTGTAAATCGTTGTATGGTAGTATGCTATAAAGGTGGCTATAAATTAATTGAAACGGTATAATAAAGGAAGTTTATGGAGATAGTGCCTTTTAAAATTCTGCAATTGTGATAGCACAGCAGTGCAAAGAATTATACTAAGTGGTCAAATGCCAGTGTTGTGCGAACAGAAGACATTCGTTATATTGATGCTTGGCGTTTTTAACTTCCTTTCATTTGTTTCAACTGTTCATTTCGACATTTGATATAAACAAAACAACAGGAAGACCAACTTATTAGTTAATTCGGTGTGAATTCATTACTAATAACATATTGACAAAAGATTTGTGTACATGTATACTTTTAGTGTTATCACTTAAGTTGATATGTCCAATGCTCTAAGTCTGATGGTAAGAATTTGATGAAATTTTCATACTTTAGTAGCAAACCAGATGCCCCTAACTATAAACTACTTAAAATTTGCGTATAAAAATAAGTCATGGAAAAGGGGGTGGGGTATTAGCTTTACGTCAGCTCTTTGTGTCCCAGCAACAAATTAACATTGGCCACAACTTTTGATTAGTAAGATATATAGCCTTCATATTTTACACTTGCATTGCTTCCTTTTCCATAATAATATAGAATGTTACTTCTCATAAAAGAGAGAAATCACTTTTAAATTGATGACATACATTTTTGTGACAATGCCGTATTCGGCGAGCATAATCTCTTTCTGACGGCTTTTGTTTTAAGTTGTTGCTGATACGCGAAAAACACCCCTTTAAAGTTTAGACAGAAATGACAAATTCTATACACATCTGAACTGCTGTATACACCAATGTGGTTAATTCAAACACAAAAACATATATTCATCGTACACGGCGAGATACTTTAGCTTGAAATTTTCAGAATGTTCATGGGAAAATAATTATGCTCTTTCAGATAAAAATAAGAATAAAATTTACATAAACAATTCTGTGAAATGTCACTTTGATACATTGAATTACTATTTACGTGCTGTAATTGGGTCTATAAAATATTTCATATTGTTTAATGCAATTTGTCATTCGTTTAACAAAGAATTCGTGAAGTTCTAATCATATTGAAATTGAAATGGCTGGAGGTTGATTTTCAATAAAGAATTTGACTTCGCTCGAATGAAATTAAGATTACCTGCATTTCTTTATGTATAACACGTCCCGGTTCTCTAAACATGCTTATATCACGATCATACTGGTTAAGAAGCCAATTTATCGCCTTGTCCATAATCAAACCGTCGATGTAGATATATCGTCTAGCCTGGGCGAAGGACTTCACAACAAATGCTGTCAACCACGTACTCCCAGACGGGTCATCTTCTCCAAAAGCACTGAAAGAGCCGTCACTATGTTGGTATCTGAGTTCCCTTTGATAACCTGTCGGAAAAAAGAATAGCAAACAGGTTTCAAAATAATCTTTTTATGTCGTATATTTTACCGTACCATTTTGTATCAGGAAGCTAATTAGCGCATGCGCGATTTTAGTCTGAATCAACACTTATACTACTTTGTTGATAAGGTTCAGTCAAAATATGTGCTTGCCCTTAAACTCATCCGAATAGAAAATGATACGGTAAAAACACAGAGTGAAAGGGTCTAAAAAATAACTATTTAAACAAAAAACTAGAAGATGTCGTTCTGTTGGTATCGTATGTGTCTGTCATAACCTGGCTATAAGAACCCAGTGGTTGACCTTTCCTAAAAGAACCGGGCCTATATTATCAACAATCTTACGACCAAATTGGGCGGGGAATTCAGTGAATTTGTCGTATGATCGTTGATGATATTGGCACTATGTTTTGACGTATTTGTATAACATTGATGAAATAGAAGAAAATGCTAATGACCGGCTTGCAACAACCCCGGTTAAAGCTAACATTTTTAGAATACTTGCTACGCAGGTCATATGTTCATCCGATGCTGACGATAATTTATATAAACAACAACAAACAACTAAACTATATCCACAAAGAAGTGGGGTCATTACATATGCAGATGTCCCGGGTAAATCTTGCTGGACAATACCTGCTCTCATGTTAGAGAGATAGATTTTATTTAGGTAAAAGATACATGACAATACATGGTAAAACATAGAATAAAGAATCACAATGTAGTAAGCATATAAAACATCGTACATCACATGATCACAATTATCAACAGTTACCATGTCTGCCACATCCCTACCTAGGATAACGCAAAAAAGAGATGAGTGATCTCTTATTTCCATTGCGGTCCTAAGCACGGGTGTGGCTGACATAGAGAGACATTGTGATTTACCCGATTGAATAGTAAATATTACACAAAGTTAACAAATATCATTATCACAGCATTATTATCACAGTAATGCAATGTGTTACGTTGTTTTTATCTAGATGACATTTAATTTTTGCCTTGAATAGAGAGAGCGACTCTATAGATTTGTTATTGGCAGGTTGCATCCCATATAAGAAAATGATTTCCTTCCATGGGAACCAACCTTCGGAACCGCAAAAAAAAAAAAAAAAAAGCCGCTGCTACTAAATCTCGTATTGTATTTGTTTGAAGATGATAGGGCTGAAAAGTACTGCGTCATGTAACCAGGTGCTAGTCCATTTTTAATTTTAAACACATGTACAAGCATTATCTCTTCCACTCTTTTGGAAACTGGCAACCAATTCAAAATTTTAAAATGTTTGTCTAAAAAACGTGATCTATGGGGTAACTCTAGAACAAATCTTATCATTTTATTTTGCATAATTTGAAGTTTATCGGTCCATTTTTAGCTCGACTTTTCGAAGAAAATGAGAACTTATACTGTCACCCGGGCGTCGGCGTTGGCGTTGGCGTCGGCGTTGCAACAAAGGTTAAAGTTTTTTCAAACATCAATTACTTCCATACTATCAAAGGGATTCAACCCAAACTTGGAATACTTATTCACCATAACACCCTCTACCTTACTATCTGGCTCCACTATATTTGGAGTTATGCCCCTTTATATTAAGCAACTTAGAAAGTCGAGCGCGCTGTCTTCGGGCAGCTCTTGTTTATTTACCAAAATACCAAAATGCACATGCGTAATCAAAATGACACTGTATTAAAGATGAAACAAGCAATTTTCTGGTATGTAATGTTAGAAATTTGTTTTTACGATACAAGAACTTAAGGCGTGCATTTGCTTTGTTCAGTAATAATTTTGCCATTCATTCGCCAGACAAGTTTTGATCTAGAGAAGCTCCAAGATATTTAACAAATGAAGTTGAGTTAATATAACTACCTGCTCTCATGTTATGTTGTCCTTTAACCAGATCTTCGTCTTTAAGGTTACTTGTTTTTTCAAGGTAATCAATCACAAAGATGTTCGGAACCAATGAGATGAGGTTTTGTTCGCCACACCCATAGGGCATGCGCAGTAGGCTGGTTAAACCGGAAATGGATGGTCCCATAAGGTCGCCTGGAATGGGAAAAAAGGATAACAATATAGGCCGGTCACGATATTATGACACATGTTTGCAATTGATAGATAATTTATATAAACAACACGTTATAGAGCTCCAAACTACTGTACCTTTTCATGTAGTGGTTCGAATCTTGCATGTGTCTGACACGTGCAAGATTCAAACCAACGCATGCAAAATTGTATGCCATAGTGTTACTCGGATTCAAAGAAGGCATTTTGTCATCTGACATATCAAAGCTCTCCGAGTTATTTCGCTATCACGGGATAGGTCTATTTTTGTTTGTCAGACCAGACAACATTCGTGAAATGTCACTATTCGCGAATCTTCTCTGCTCTGAAAGGGAACTGAGAGGTCTTGGCATCAAAATAAATCAGAGAGCAAGATGGGAACTAAATTAGGTGATAAAATACCGGGAAACGTACCAAAATGAAAATTTAAGAAAATGCATGTTTGTTAAGGTAAGTTTGGACTCGGGGGGTACTTTTTAACCGCCCAATGAATTTTTTTTATTTTCACATATGTTGTGATATAACATTTCTTGAACAAAATATCAAAAAATCAGGGTAGGTTTCTTCGTTCGTTTTCGTGTCAGAGTTATCTGCCCTTGACTAGTAATGGTCAATTTTCGCAAAATTACCTGTATGATTAAAAAGTCATGTAGCAAGTTATTCTGAATGGATATTTTCAAATGTTATATCAATTTAGAGACATAACATATTCACAAAAGCGATGATATGATTGAAAGATTTTTTTTCAAATCCTTTCCTAGAAAAAATAATCGAAAAAAAAATGAAAAATCGTAGTTTTTGCACTCATTTCTGGCAAAATTTTGCAACTTTTTTTCGATTTTCAAAAAAATTCCCCAATGAATTTGTTTTGCTTTTGGATATGTTAGAGGTGATACAAAGAGGGTTTTTTGCTGGAAAAATCAACATACATTTCCACGTGAATAAGAGAGCTAATTAATGCCAAATTTTGGGTCAAAATCACCAAAAACACTGTTTTGCTACATATGCTGTATTTTTAATGTAATTAAAAAAATCCTTAAGATGCTGGTATGATCGATAAAAATTAGTCAAATTTGTTAAAATGGCAGGCTTAGGTTTTCGCATTGTTGTTAAACAGCAACAGGATTTAAGTTCAATGTTACCCCACCCACCCCCTGCCACTGTGTATTAGATTACCCTGTAAACACAAAATTCTATACTGAAATACTTTTAGAAACTTAGTTTGGTATATAAAAAATACCATTCTCCAAAGAATCGGACACTTTCATTGCATAAATTTCATTTTGTTTCATTTTTCTAACTATTTTGGAAACTTTTAAATAAAAAAAAACTTTGTTGTTTATTGCAAATGCCTTTATTTTGAACACTTTATCATTATATTATGGTGAAAACGATTTATTTATCAATTTTCAAAGCAAAATGAAACTTGTATACTCTAGCGTTTTCATGAACAAACGCCATTTTCGGTATTTCAGTCAGTAACAGTCGGACATTTGGCATAAGACTCCGCAAAATAAACATTCATAATTGGACTTCCGGTTTCAAATTCGTCCAAATTTTTCGCAACTTTTCTCGACCCATAACATTGATCGCGACTAGTCTTGCTTCAGCCTACAAATACAACAGATGTTTGCCGCCGACAGACAATTCAACAGTTTCACCATAGAAAAGACTAAACAGACGTGAAATTCATGTTTTCGCTTTAAATCGTCAAGGAAAAGTAGACTAGAAATGATCAAATGAGATCGAGAATCGACGAGCACACTTTCATTGAATTTGGTTTTGGACCAAATCCAACACACGAGAATGAAGAAAACATGAAAAATCTTGAACTGCGTTGTCCTCTATGAGCTCCGGATGGTCTTCAAATTGTTGTTATTTCGAGAAATTGGTGAATTTTGGGATGAGACTTTTGTCAGAACCCACTATCAAAGCTATGTCCAGATTCATTGGAAGGCCTCATTGGGAACATAGGCACTTGGATCCAGGAATAATAACATTTACATAATTATAGTCCTGTATAATATAAATATGAGAAGGTCGGACTGCGGCCATTGTTTCAAGTAACGGAAGTAGCTGGTTCCTTGCTCATAGGGGATAAAACTATCCTGTGACGGAAACCAGAGGCGCTTGTAACAACATCCGTTACTTGAAACAATGGCCGCTGTCCGACCTTCTCATATTTATATTATACAGGACTATATGTAAGTTATTATTCCTGGATCCAAGTGCCTATGATTGGGAATGGCTCTGTGTTTTTATCCATAGAAGATCAAATGCACATTTTCGTCCAACAGAAAGAAACTAAACCTGGCATCTATCGGTCTCGTGGTGAACAGTGTTGTTTGTGTAAAATTGAGTGCTGACAAGTGACAACAACTTTCATTCTTAGACAGCTAATCAATAGACAGGATTGAGGAAGACATTAATGATATTTGACGCGACATGTTTTATACATAGGCACTTGGGTTCAGGAATTTTAACAACTTACAAGAAATATAGTCCTATATATAAATATTTATATATAGGACTAGATCTATATTTCTTGTAAGTTGTTAAAATTCCTGAACCCAAGTGCCTATGGTTTTATAGTGTGACCTAGCTGCGATATCGTAGCTACAATCTTGATTATGGGTATAATGGTTGGTGAAACCGAGATCAAACTTCAAAAATGTTGCGGTTACATTATTGCAACTAAGTGTGACCCTGTGTGAATAAAAAAATGATATCTGCAAATGCATAGATCTATAGAAAGGAACGTGAATATGGTTCGAGTTCATCAAGTAACCCTTTACATATTTTCGGACAAACAACAGTATTTTTTGTGGTATTCGAAAACTTGCAACTACAACTTGATTGAAGCCGCAGTTGCGAGATTTTGTAACAACACCAGCGATTTAACGATGTACATGTACTCTTCACCAATTTATTTTCATTCATTGCAGGCCCGTAGGAAGCAATTTCATATTGGGGGGGCTAAAGCCTTTGTCCTGAATATTTGGCGGGGGGGGCTAATTTGGATTTTCCCAAATTTTTCAGTGTATAATTAAGAAAATTTGGCATTTTTGGCCAACATTGGGGGGGGGGGGGGGGGGGGGCTTAGACTCTTTAATCTGTTTGCATTTTTGACAAATTAGCTCTGGTCCCTTTAACCCTTTCCCAAACAAGACCTGGTTTTGACGTCCCTATTAAAAAGGGTTTGGGAAAATATTTAGACAAAAGAAGAAAATGCTGATTATCTACTTTTGTCTCAATATTCTAGAGCTATATGTTACACAAAACTTATCTTTATCAACATATGTTTTGTTTTCTGCAGAAGATTTCAATTTGGACCGCCCTAAATTTTCGTTGTTTGGGAAAGGGTTAACCCATTACCACACAGTGACTCTTTTTGACTCCCCACAAGCAACTTGCTTTGGAAAACATAGTGGAAAATGAAGAAATTGCTTTTGACAAGGAATTTCTTCATATCCCACAATATTTTCCATACAAAATGATTGAAATACATATTTTAAATTTTATTTTTTCATTCATTTTTAGTTGTCGTCTGCAACATCTTTGAATTTGGACAAGTCAAAATTTTGTCGTTCGGTAATGGGTTAAGACATGCAGGGCTCGAATTTCCACTAGCATACTAGCAATTTGCTAGTTAAAATTAAGAATTGCTAGTGATTCTATCTGACACTAGATTGTTTTGGCTAGTGGAAAAATAATCCCCACCCACAAGTTTAATCAATGCAGCCTGAAACGGCATACAAAACAACTTCCAAATATTTACTAACTGTACCAGCTTTCAGGCATTTCCTTTGAAAGAACAACTATATGCACCATATTTAACTTTATTTTCTAAAATAAAAACAAAATTGCGAGTTAATTTGCCTTTTTGGTAGTGATTTCAAAAGTCACAAGCAAAATATTGCTAGTCATTTTTTTAAGGTAATTCTAGCCCTGACATGTGACCTGTCACGCTAAAAGGGACCTTTTGATATGTCCCTTACCTAAAACAAAATTTCGAGTAATTTAAAAGACTCAGCAGAGGTCATTCAACCAGATGCTGTCTTTTGAAAATTGGGTTTGTATTGTAAGATAGGATTTAAATATTCTATGTTCCGAAAAATATGTGACCCGTCACGCTAAAAGGGACCTTATCGGGTGTGTGAAAAATATCGACCCTAGCCTGTCTGCGCAGCCAGACTAGGGCCGACACTTTTCACTTTTATGTAATTTTCTAAATCTGGAATGTTGTCCCTATCTTACAATATGTTCACTTTTCGCATACGGGATCTGGTTGACCTGTGCTGGGTCTGACAATTTTGTCAAAATTTGGATTTTTGGAGTTCGGATAAGGTCCCTTTTAGCGTGACGGGTCACATATATAAGAATTAAAACTTCCTACCACAACCAGTCTATGCAGACGGACTCTGGCCAATATGTTGTACACTTCCAAGGTCCCTTTTAGCGTGACAGGTCACATGTAAGCAGGAAGTTTGTCCATTATGGCTAATAAAAAAATTCAAGAGAAAGCTCTGATTGAAATATACATTTTCTTCTTTTCCTTCAAATTCAATGTTTTGTTTAATCCCCTAAATAGGGCTGTCAGGGTGTTGTTTTTTTTAGAACTAGCTGGATATGTTGTCCCTGAATGTTAATTTTTTTTAGCCCTTTCCCAAACAAGACCTGGTTTTGATGGAAAGAATATTTGAGGAAACTTTGAGAAAAAAGAAGAAAAAGATGATCAACATTTTCTCCTCTTCCCTCAATATTTTCTGGACAATTATGTATTAAAATCCTATGTTACCAGCATTATCACCACAACATCCTCTCTGAGCTACCGGTTGCTCTCCTAAATAGATTACCCAGTCATTGTTGGAAGACAATGTCTGAGACGATATTTGCCGCAATGGGGGATTGAACAAGGGTCTTCATGATTGAGAGTCTGAGGCGATACCGAATAAACTTTTTTCAAATGGCAGAATTTTGGACTGTTCCAGTCTTCTAGTCTCAAGATGCTGCACAGGCGACAAAATCTACGATGATTAACCCATTCCCAAACGTTGAAATTTTGGGCTGTTCAAAATTTAATTGACTTTGCAGACGACAAAACCAGACAGGAATTTGCTATAGCATTAGTTCTCATATCAGATGATATGAACCCATTATCAGATGGCAAAATAATAGACTTCCAAATTAAAAGGTGTTGGAGACAACAATATCAAATACATGGAATTTAACATTTTTTTGTTCTTTCATGGTAGAAAACAATTGTGAAAGAATAAATTGCTCGTCACAAGCAATTTCTTCATTTTCCAAAGTGTTTTCCAGAGATTTAATCTTGTTGGGTGTCAAAAGGCGTCACTGTGGTATTGGGTTAAGGCAAAAGGAGAAAATGCTGACTGCACCAATTGAAATACTCTCCATACAGCTCTTTTTGATCAATTTATAGCGGACAAGAATTGACCTAGCAGAGCATTCCATTTGATTAACATGGGCTGCTCTGCCAGGTCATTTATCGTGAGGTACCCGGTATACCTGTCGTCAGGTCATTGATTCGGTCATTTTAACAACATGTTTACCTTATTAACACTTTTCCAAACAGCAAAATTTTAACATACTCAAAATTTAAAGCTTAAGGTATTGCAATGACATGATAAGTGATATCAAAAGTAGAAAATGTGCTTGTTATAGCACAGAAAAGATTAAAGCAAAAGGAGAAAATGCTGCTTATCAGCATTTTGTTCTTTTGTCTCAATCTTTCCCCATGTTTTTTTCTGTAAGGGAAATCAAATCAATGTCTTTTTTGTGGAAAGAGTTAATAAGTATCATTGTCGTTATTCAGCATCCAATGGAACTACTTGTACGGTGATCACGCAATTGGTCACACATCAAGTTTTCAATTATCCAATTAACCCCTTACCAAACAACAAAATTTTAAGCTTGTCCAAACTCAATGATATTCTAGACAACAACTTCAAGAAAATTGAATTTCACATGTTTTGGTCTTTTAGGGAGAAAATATTGTGGGAAATGAAGAAATTGCTTGTCACAAACAATTCCATCATTATCCACAATGTTTTCCAAAGTCATTACCTTGTAAGGAGTCAAAAAGAGACATTGCATGTGAATAGGTTAAGGGGGTGAATCAGCACAGTGCCTCTAGAATGAATGCAGCATAGACAGGCCATGCTTTGCTCCAGAAAATTTTCCTAGTGGGGGTCATGTTTTCAAGGGGCCCGACTGCATTGGTGCAGGAAAAATTAATTTACTGAAATTCACTTTGATAAGCCTTTTGTTTTACAAGTTTGAGGGGGCCAGGCCCCATCCAAGGGTTCTCCTCAGAATAATTTGAAGCCGTAGTGGCAGATTATAAGTATTGGTAAACCTTGAAAATCATTGTGTTCATGAATAAAAACATACTTGGAAAAGAAGAAATTGCTCAATTTGAGCAATTTCTTCTTTTCTCATAATGTTTTTATAAAGAATTATTACATTTTGATTGATTGTAATGCATTATTTATAAGTTTTTGACATGAAGTACCTCTCAATGTCTCTATTTGGTGACCATTTGAAGAAATTAAGCTGTAGGGGTAATTATGAAGCTGTAGGGACAATACATTGATTTCCATGAAGCTGTAGTGGGGCCGATACAGCTTATTAGGCTGGGGAGAACACTGCATCCAATGATCTGCACATGCAGGTATCAATCAAAATCTTAATCTGAACACTTTGTTTTTCATGCAAACAAACTAGAGGCACTGAATACACTCTTTGAACCAACATCCACAGAGTGAAACAACTAACACAAGTCATAAATCAGTTTAAGAACTTTATTCATCATATCATCATCAGTCAATGCTTACAAATTATACCGGTATAAAACCAATTAAAAATACTGATTACAAAAGTGACAAATGAAAGAGGTTATTGTAAACTTTATTTTAAATTGGGAATTTGGCCAATCAAATTGCAATGAATAATTGCAAGTTGCTGACTTGCTAGGAAATTCAATGCAAATGAATATCAAGCAGACATACATGTATGATTATGCATTATGGATCACAGCTTTAAATGGCGGTACGGACCCCCACGGCATTGGCCGAAAAAGGCGAAAATTAACTTTTGACTATAAATTTAGTGTAATGTTACTTATTTACTACAATTTAAGCCATAACATGGTTTGGACCCCCCCCACCCCTGGAAAAAATCTTGGGCTTGGACCCCCCCCCCCTGGAAAAAAATCCTGGATCCGTCCTTGCAAAATATTCAATTTCCATAAAACCCAATGTTGTAGGTAGATCTAATTGATCTGAATCATCTCTCCGAACAATTTAACCTTTTCCCAAACGGCAAACTTTTAGTGCATCCTAATTTGAAAGCTGATGCAGACGACAAAATGGGTGTTGATAAAGACAGGATCTGTGTGTAATATGCTATAGAAAAGATTGAGGCAAAAGGAAAAATTGCTGATTATCAACAATTTCTTCCAAAGCTTTTACCATTGGGACGTCAAAACTAGGTCTTGTTTGGGAGAGGGTTAAATCAGTACCCACAACATATGGTTTGGGATCGCAATAAATATTTAGAATGCCTTAATCAACTCTTATTTGTAGCTCTTTAACCCTTTCCCGAACAAGACATGGTTCCTGAATAGGCTTGGGAAACCATTGAGGCAAAAGAAGAAACTAAATGATCACCAGCAGTTTCTCCTTTTGTCTCAGTGTTTTCTATGCTATATCATACACAAATTTAATCATAATTAACTTCATTTTGCTGTCTTTTATCAGCTTTTGAATTTGACCACCCTAAAAATTCGTCGTTCTGGAAAGGGTTAGTGTTGACGAGTCACTAATAAACACAAAGTGAAACAAGAGTTGAAGACCCGTTTTATTATTATTATTATTATTTTAATTATAAATAATAAAATGGGTCTTCAACTCTTGTTTCACTTTGTGTTTGGTAGACCTTCTTTTTAAAAAAAAAACACACCACAAATTCACTATTGTTTCCTATCGAAAAATCCGTAATCAGCTGTATTCTTGGTGATATATGGTTTACATGTCCATGACTTGTAAATATTTTCTCGTATATTAGTCCCGTGGTGACGGTATTTACGTAGTGGAAGCTGGTGGAAGTGGAAGTTGAACTCGAAGACTTCACTGTCACAGCTTTGCTCCGTCGAAACTGTCTCGTTTTAGGCCCGCCTCGTCGTAGTCTGGATATTTGATGACTCGTCAACAACGGCAAGCGATAATGCTCCATTTCATCGAAGATTTAAATGCGTTATGAAGTTCGTATCTTTCAACCGAAGGCAGAGAATAAAGAACAATCGACTGTCAACTCTTTCAGTCGATAAATTGTCCGCCATTATTTTGTTTTTATTTCCGGTTATTTCCATTGACTGGTATACCTGGCCTAGTTACCAAATCCAGTCTACGTAGCCGTACAATAAACATTTGGTATGGTTCGACAGAAATGTCCGTGGTGTTCCAAATGAAAAGTCACGTGGGCGCTGTCCAAACTTTCCTTAACAAAAGTAAGGAAAAATTATTTCAGAACAAAGGTAAGTGATGCGCACCCGTGATAATCGGTTCCACTTACCCACGACTGAGATCCGAATCTTGACCGAGTCTGACACGACATCATCTGGTAGTGTGATGGATTGTTCCACATAGAAGTCGTAGTTCGGATTCGCCTCTATCAGGTACGGAATGTTGTAGCTTTCTTCTATACCCTCCGCCTGATTAGTAGAAAACCAGAGCGAACTGATAAGAAAGGGTATCACGACATTCTAAAAGTAACTTTGTCATTTCAAATATGAACCCTATTATGCGAGTAATCGTTTGAATCGTTGCAAATAAATATCATGAATATGGCTTGATAAATATTTTGCAGTTTGAAGAGTTAATGAGTTAAAGAGTGATGGGACAGCAATAATGTAATTTTACAAATAAGCACAAAATAAACCTCGACATTGGCCAGATGCCTTTTGTAAACTTACCTAGGGATTGTGAAAGCACCAAACCAAAAAGTTCCCACTATTCCTTACCTCGACAAGAAGTTGTCTCTGTACCGCATCACTGGCCATGGGGGATACAGCCTGAATGTTTATCTCGCAGTTACCCAGCCTTTTCGGCTTTATTGGAAAGTTGACGGTAATGGCACTGTCTGCGGCGATCTGAGAAATATCAAATATTTTAGCCTTAAAGTGACATTTCAGAATTATTTTTACATAAATTTTACTTTTATTCTATCTGATAGAGCACGTTTTCTTATGAAAAATCTGAAAATTTCAAGCCAAAATATTGAACCGTTTACGAGAAATATATATTTTTGTGCTAAAATTTAACTAATTGTTGTGGACAACAGTTCGGATTTATAAAGAATTTGTCATTTCTGTCTCAACTTTGAAGGCGTATTTATCACTTATAAATAACAACTTCAAAAAACTGATAGCATTTCTATGCATTAGAATAAACAATCTTTGCATCAAGACATACTTTTAAAAAACGAAATAAATGTGAAATGTCCCTTTAATAAAGGTGTATAATTATAATTTAGAATCTAGCATACATTGTGATCTCACAATTTCGTATCTGTATTCCTCTTTGTATACAAACGTGCATATTGGGAAGTTTCATTTTCGAATGAAAGATAACTCAAATATACACCGTCCTGATGAGTAGAAGAGAAGACTTTTATTCGTCTTAAGCTTACGTTCGAGATAACCATTGTGATCACACAAAAATATATTTATATTCTTACCACGAGGTCCCGTGTTTGATCCTCCTGCACGAAATCCAGGATCGACGTGCCATTGTACGATGTGGTCACAATAATGTTCTCAAAACAGTCAGAACTCTTCAGCAATACAGCCACCTACAGGGAAAAAGGATACAATTCTTATAGCAATAGTTAAGAAGAGTCCACATCATCGCAAGCCAAGGGTTCTACCTCCACTTTGTTTCGTAAGGAACAAAGTGGAATTTAAACTTTTTTATTATCTTGTGGGAACTCATTTGAATAGTATCGCACAGACGTTTCCAATGAGACCTAAAACATTGGAACTTGCTGGATAGTAAATTATATTATATATTGAGCATAATTTCCTCTCCTTATCTGTACATCTGACTTTTATGTATAGCTCTTCAGAAATATATGTAACTATAAACTTGTGGAATGACCCTTTGTGAGATGTTAGTCTAATAGTTTACAAGAAAAGTTAATTGTCTCCAATCAAAAATTAAATTCATTGTCAAAACATAAAATAACCAATGAAGCAGTTTACAAAAGTGGATGAAATAAGAAGCGAATTGAAATCACACAGCGTGAATCAACCAAATCAACTAGAGTTTCCTCCATTTGTGCATTTCATTCTTCTTTAATTCGATAATTGGTATCGACATGTCAAAGTAAACGATGCGATACAAAAATCCAGAATAATTACGGTTAGAGAGGAATTTGCATATTAACAAGGGTTATATTTGTGTGGTAACTGTTAAGAACTCCCGAAGCCGAAATGGATACCTCAATGTCCTCAGTAAAGAAGTTAAAGATGCTGGCTTTCAGTATAAGTTGTTCTCCACGAGTCACAGAATACGGCAGCTCTAGTCGGATGAAAAATTTGAGCAGAACGTCCAACTGAAAAAAAGTAGTTCGAGGTAGACATAACTCTACATAGGCGACTGCTTTAAATGTATTTAGAGTTCTATTTAAGATTGAGCTTATTACACATGTCTATTATGATAGCCATCTCTCACTATTTTACAGGTAGTAAACAGATTTCTAGACCGCAAAACGTGAAGCTTTTCCAAATTGGAAGAAGTTTTAGGCGACATTTTCAATATGATGAAATTTTAATATTGTACGCCTTTTCGGGTAGAAAACATTGTGGAGAAAAATAGGTTGTTAACAATCTTGGGTACACTACCTAATTTCATTGGACCTGTACAGTATGGAACCTGCATCTTATAGACTGTACATAGTGTTGATGTAAAGGTTGTATTGCATCAAAGTACTACTAGAAAATAGTAATCCTTACGCTAGCTGAGTTTGGAGCTATTCCCAGACCGGTATCCTTGTGTACAGCAAATGCTGTGGCTACCCAGCTTGTGATGGTATCTGGGACTGTTGCTCTGATGTAACATTTACCTTTTTTGCTGAAATGGAAATACAGATAGTGCAAACACATAATGTCACGTCGGTTGGAAAAAAAGTTCTTTCTACTTAGATTATATATCTACTGCTTTCAAAAAGGTATACACTTTTCATAAACATTTAGTGTATTTACGAAGAATCTATTGGAAAACTACATGGATCTTGATCAGCCTGTGTGTTAATCTGTATTCACATTGGTCTTAAATATCTTATTGACTATTTTTTCCAGATGCTGGCTGATTATGCTTACTTTGCGATGGCGCTGTTAGTGTAAATCCAGGTATCCGGAAACAAACTCCGGACCTTAGGAGCCGGTGCTGGTTCCGGTTGTTGCTCCTCCTCCTGGTCTTCCGAGCCTGGCGTTGTTGTCGGCATCATGGAAGCCGTCATCCTGGTGGACGTGAAGCCCGCCATTGTTGACATCATCACGGTGGTAGACGAATGTGAGTAGTAGTAGTAGTGTGTTGAGGACGATGAACGCCGTCCTGGTAACAGAGAACGGGTTATAAATGAGCCGGGCTCTGGAAAACGTCCTTTATAGCATTTGAGACAGCCAGGTTTCAAGTTCAGGCCGTGCCTAGATGCAGTCTAGCCAGCATCCTGTTACTCTCAAATGGTTGCAACAGACCACGAGGAAGCTTTTTGAGAACAACATGGTTCCTGATCAGACTGCGTGTATACGTAGGCTGATCTTGAACCATGTTGGGCTAAAAAGCCTTAAGGGACGTTTTTCCAGATCCTGGCTTATTTAATGTATGGCATTTGATATGAAAAATATTTGACTCGTCCAATATCTATGGAAGCCCTGGAGGGTCATTTTTGCATTTTGAGTTTTGACTCTCTACTTTTGACTTTCGACTTTTTGAAAATGGAAGCACTGAAGGGTCATTTTGCATTTTGAGTTTTGACTCTCTACTTTTGACTTTCGAATTTGCCTACACGCCTTGTAGAGAGTCAAAACAAGGCGTGTATGCAAAGTCGAAAGTCAAAAGTAGAGAGTCAAAACTCAAAATGCAAAATGACCCTTCAGGGCTTCCATTTTCAAAAAGTCGAAAGTCAAAAGTAGAGAGTCAAAACTCAAAATGCAAAAAATGACCCTTCAGTGCTTCCATTTTCAAAAAGTCGAAAGTCAAAAGTAGAGAGTCAAAACTCAAAATGCAAAAATGACCCTTCAGGGCTTCCATTTTCAAAAAGTCGAAAGTCATAAGTAGAAAGTCAAAACTCAAAATGCAAAAATGACCCAGTGCTTTCATTTTCAAAAAGTCGAAAGTCAAAAGTAGAGAGTCAAAATTCAAAATGCAAAATGACCCTCCAGGGCTTCCATAATATAAGGAATCTGATGGAAAATGTGGAACGTATCAAAAGTAATCAACTGAACCAAATAAAGGCATGTACATGGATCTGAAAGATATCCTGTTTTGTTTGTAAATCATTACTCACGTGGCGGTCGTGGTGCGTAGTATCTGTACAGAATTCCATTGGTCAACGCATATAGACCCGCCCCCTGAAATGATTTTACAATTGCTTAAATCTGGACCACTTATCTTAGACCACCCAGAAACATCTACCGCCATATACAAAACAAGATACATTTATGAAACACAAATTGTTGCTTTTCACCACACTTCGCAACCACAACTTTTTTTTTTACTGCAATTACGAGGTTTTCGAAGAAAACAGTGGAATGCATCCCAAAATAGTTTACATGTATTTCCCGTTTCGTTTCCAAGTTAAGTTTAGACAGACAGTTGGACGGACAACTGTAAACAATATACCTCCAACACGGTGGATTATCACGTGATACAACAATGTCAGAAAATCTTCAATGTTTTTGTTAATACTTGACCAATTTGAGTTCGGTTTGAAACAGAGTGACAAGGTGTGACAATGCCAGGAATAAGCTGGACGCGGCGGATATTTGAAAAAATCATCAAAAGTATTTTATCAAATGATTTATCAAAAAAATCCACCCGTCCATCTAATGTGTGACGTGTCCATCTAATGTGTGACGTCTGTTCACCTTCTCTGCTTTTCAGTTTGTTGACCTAATGAAAACAAACTAAATCGTATTAGGCTGTTTAATTTGAATAACTATTCGGTACCGAGCAGCATAAGTTCTGTGCCGAACAGAAAACCCTAACATTTCAAAGCCCGATCGAGCAGAAAATTATTCGTTCACAAGGCATTTCGTACCTTTTTTACCAGATTATTTACCATGGCGATTCGTCTAGTAGTCAACGCATATCGTTCTCCATGAATTTGTATCCCGCTTCTTTCACCTTCGGCTTTGTGATCTCGTCAATAGAATTCTTGCATTGAATGGGTTATATTTGAAAAAGTATGCTCTTAATACTGGATTCAATTTATTTATTGAATATTGTAAACTAACTTAATTTTTACAACAAACGGACTTACGCTGAACAAAGAGGACACATCTTGTCCGGGTATTGGTGCATATAAATATTTCTCCATACAAGTGGTACTAGTACACGGATACACAGTGGGATACTCGTACGACAATAATTCACCTTCTACCTGCAGGGAAAAGTAATAATTATTGTTAAAAATATTGTTTCTTTGAGAAATGATAGGAATTAAGTGAAGTCGAATATTTTTATACAGACCTTACCAGATAGGTCACTGCTCGAACAAATGTGACCCGTCACGCTAAAAGGGACCTTATCAGAAGTTTAAAATCCATTTTGACAAACCGATCAGACTCAGAGCGGATTAACAAGATCCGGTGTGTGAAAAATGAACATTTAGTAAGATAGGGAAAATATTCCAGATTCAGAAAAGTACATAAAAGTGAAAATTATCGACCATAGTCTGGCTGCGCGGACAGTACAGCCTGACTAGGGTCGATATTTTTCCCACATCCGATAAGGTCCCTTTTAACGCGATTGGTCAAAAATGTTTAAATGCAAGTCATTCAATCGGAATTCGAATAGATTTTTCATAAGCTATACGTGTTTATTTAGTAAGATTCGGGACAACAAATCGGGGGGGGGGGACATGATGACAATTATCGTTTAGCTATATTATTTTTTGTACTTTGGTCATTTAAGTTAAAAAAAATCCTATCTACTTTATCGTCTGAAAAATAAGCTTTTGTTATTGATCAAAGTAAAGTACTTGTATACCATTTCTTGTGTCACATCGTTGCCTTTCTTCAGTAGCAGAATACTCTTATCGACAGCCAGAACGTTACATTGTGACCCGGGATCAGCTCGTACGATCAGGGATACGTCTTTACCTGGCTTCACGACTCGTCTGTTGAATCGTATTTTAACCTGGAAATGTTAAGGTATATGACCCATCATTAAAAACACCACTTTCTAGCCATGCGACATGCATTAAATTACACACATTTGTAAATACACTCCAAATAAGTTGATTCACCGTGCTGGATTTCAAAATTATTATTCAAGAAGAAAATTATTTACAAATATTTTTTTACTCTATATTCATATGCAAGGGAGGTAATTTGGAACGTTTTTGTAATATATTTCCATAAGTACGCAATAATTCAAAATTATAAACCATTCAAAATGCTTATGTCTGTATTTGAAATGGAAATAAAACACAATATAGGAATTATGGGCACTTTTCAAATTTCGCCTCTGGCTCTTTGGTGCTAATGATGGGTTGTATACGTTAAACAAAATGCAAGTCTACCGTATTTTAACCTAGAATGTTAACCCTTTCCCAAAACAAGACCTGGTTTTGACGTACTCAGAAGACATTGCTTGGCAAAACATTGAAGCAAAAGAAGAAAGTGCTGATAACCAGCACTTTCTCATTTTGCCTCAATGTTTTTGAACTATTTTATACACAAATCCAACCTTGATTTACAGTAATTTTGTTGCCTGCAGCAGTTTTTAAAGTGGACCACCCCAAAAAATTTTCGTTTGGGAAAGGATTAAATAAAATGCAAGTCTACAAATGCATGCCGTGTAGAAATTGGCACCAACGTAGGCACATTAGGTAATGAAATACAGAGAGGTTGGTACCAATAAGCAACCACCTTCGGTGGCATGTTCATGTACATTAATCTATTTATACTTTTGAACATATTAAATATATTTAACAGTTATACCCTGTTTTCAAAGACGCCTTCGACATTGAATCTAATGGAATCCGCCACGATTTCTCCATTTCTCCTGATGTAATAAGCGATCATTCGTGCAATTGGTGCCATGTCGGAGGTCAGGGCCACTTTAAACATTGTCTTTCTTTTCTCCACAAATATCTGGTCTGTATACAGTATACCATCCCTGCCTGCTATCTGTATGGAAACAAAACATGAATGTCAATGTTTTCAACAAAAAACTTCGTAACTGCAGCTTGCTTTTTTACTGCAGTTACCACGTTTTCGTTGAAAAATGACTATGTGTAGCAAAAAAAGTAGTATGTATAAGTAAGTGACATAAATATGCGAGTGTTTCTGTCCAGTAAAACAAAAATACCAACTTAGATTTAGTCATGCTAGGATCACAATGAATTGATGTAAACACAGAAATCATATTCGATTATTCTGAACAGTGTATAATAGTACACAAAGGAATGCTCACATCGAACATTTTTTGTCATTTTGGAAAAGAGTAATAAATCGGGGACAGACTGACAGTTACCAAAACGTTTATGGTTCTTCTGGGAGCTGTGGAGCGAATCATGAATCGTGCATTTCTGCCAGACTGAAAATGAACAACAACAGACAATTGTGACATGATAATCAAATTTAAAATAGATTTTGTGATAAATAGCAGTATTAAAATACAAGAGATACGATAAGGTACTGGTATGAAAAAGGTATAGATATAGATCATTTCCATCATGTCCATTTTCAGATTCAGCATTGCCTATAGATAGGAATTTTCACACTCCTGAAAAGACTGCTCGGCAAAGACGTATCTCACAAGTTACGAAAGATGATGCTCTTTTCATATTCGAGTTCAAAGGATATGTTGAATGCACAACTCATACCGAACGTAAACGGATTAAGTTTAGAACGAAAGTAAATCACTCTTTATGATTTTAAACAATGCATTTCATTATTAAACACGTAGCTAGAGACGATCAGCCAAAGACTAATGGAAAACGGAAGGAGGAATGCTTAACATATATGTAATCAACATATTTCCTTATCCGTCAGGCATGTAGGAAGCAATTTCACATTGGGGTGGCTAAAGCCCCGATGTCTGAATATTGGGGGGGGGGGGGATAATTTGGATTTTCCTTAAATTTCCAGTGTGAAAAAAAGGAAAAATCAGCATTTTTGGTCAACTTTTGGTCAACCTAGCCCCCCCCCCCCCCCTTACCCGTTCCTACCGTCCTGTCCCTTATTATCATTTATTTTCTGTCGACCTAAGTTCTTGTGTATAATTAAATGTATCTAAATGTTGCGTCTGCTGTAACCGCTTTCAAATCTATTTCATGTCATATAAAAATGGTTTAGATGTTGACGACATTACGTACCTTTGGGTTTTGGGTCACGAGTTCGAGCTTCAGGTACGTATTGGTTGGTGATCGAAACTGGTCCATAAACTTCCCGGCAGATAAATCAGCATACTTCGCCTAGAAAAAGATTAAAAAATTGAATTATACACCTTTCGAGGAGGGAATCTCGAAAATTTTACTTTTTTAGAATTACAAAACAATCCATAATTTTAATGGTAATAATTAGTAAAGCCTGCAATAACTGAGGAAGAAGAAAAAAGAATAAATGCTGGTTTCTTGCATTTTCTATTTCACAGTCAGTGTTTTCTGCCTCTTTATTTTTAGAATCATTTACGGTTTTGCTCGAAAACACCGAAACTATACAATCATGACAATGTACATCTTATTAAAACTATATTCATGACACGTTAATGATATTTTAATTCAATCTTCTGTGAATTCCTTTGAATTAAAACAGTCTGTAAATGTTTCAGAATATTTCGTTTTTCTCTTCATGTTTTTTGTACTGATCTATAACAAAAAACTTACAACCATAGACATGTTGTTAGCGCTACGAGGTACACCAAAAGCGAATGTCGCTAGACCATTCTTGGCGACTGGTGATGTTATATTAATCTGGCGCCCATGCACATTTGTGTTGTTCGCAGATGAAAATGTAACACTGAAGTCAACCTCCAAGTTTCCTGGGAGGGGTCGACCTTTCTGGTCCGAGAGCAAAACCTAGAACACCAATTTTCAATAATATTAAGATTGGTTCTTAATCATTTCATTCAGATTTATTTTAAAAAATGCGGTTTCATTATAAATTCACTTAAATGCATGTATGTTATTATGTAGGGTGATATTTAGCGAAATGTTTGACAACTGTAATGTATGTAATTCATTTCAATAGCAAGCTTTAAGATATCAAACTTAAGCATTCTAAATGAGTGAGGATGAGTTTAATGTGTCTTAATTTTCCACTATGTTTTTGAAGCCTCCAAAGCGTCAAACCACGCCATTATGTGATAATAGGTTAAGTTGATTAAGTGAAAGGACCCATTCTTACATAAGCTTGGTATTGTAATCCAGGTTTGAAATACGTTGATCCCGTCAGGAAGGCGAGTTTCTCTCGCCGTGTGTAAAACTGTACATCGGAGCTGCCGGACTGCGTGTTTTCTGATAACGTCTCCGTGACGTTAACGTCTACCGTCAACGTCGTGGCATACGTGACGTCCAGTGCGAGGAAGAGCTCCTCGCGGCTTATTTGGTATCTATATTCACCGTTGATCTGCAGCAAAACGAACGTGATTTAATTTGTCTAAAATTCATTTTAAATGTAATTCAAATTTCTTCTTTAAGATCAAATCTAAAATAACTCTACCCACTTCATAATATCGATTAAGAATTGATAAGGTTTTGTAGTTTGATAAAAACGTAGGGTAAGAAACTGTCCATCAGTATCTATAGACTGTTTTCATTCACATTTTTAAAAGGAGATAATTATAGAAGTGATTTGTAAGATTTCCTGGACTGCATCCTTTTTATGTTCGACAAACTGGCATGGATCTATGTATCCATATGATTGCTTTTCTTAAAATCGTAATTTCTTAATAGAATATGCCAGTAAACAAAACAAGTCATAATAGATTGAAACGGCGTCATAGACTCTTTAAACTTATTGGCTATTCTAAAAATTAGTTCTAGTAAAACATACGTTCATGGGATAATGCTAAATAACAACAGAGCTGTGACGGAGCAGTTGACGTCACAATATAGTGAAATAGGACAAATTTGATGATAAGATGATAGAGCTTAAACCCTATCATTAAGGTGGTCCACGCATAATGAGATTCATATATTCATTACATGTCCTACATGGTGGAGCGTTCCACCGCCGAATGTTTACGACGTTGACCGAGTCATTCCGACATCCCGTGAATCACATTAGGGATGGACTACCTTAAAAGGGATTAACACTAAACGGAGAGTTAATTTCACCTGGAAGTTCAAAATGTACGATTTTTCCTTTTCTTTGTATCCAAGATACTTCTTCTTAACAATCAGAGTCCCGTTTCCCTCTACTGCTTTTCCAAATGTGTATCTGTAAAGACGAAAGGGAATTATTGTTGTCTGAAGAATTTGTGGAACATATTGTAAACTCATACCATACGTGGATTATTTTGGATTTGTCCAAATTCAAAGATGTTGCAAACAACAACTTCAAGTGAATGAAAAATTATTGTCCACGTCTTTCTGTGAGAAAGCGTAGTCCTAAATGAAGAAATCGCTTGTTACTTGTTGAAAGAACGAACAAAAAGAAAACCAGAAATTGTAGCTTGGAAACTATTGACAAAAATGACAAAAATGATTCTGTAAAAGGTCTGTAATTGGACCTGTCCAAGATGTGTCTGTTTTATATGAATAGTTACTATTTACCTGGCACTGATTGTTCCACTAAACCACGGTTCTGTCATCACACCGAACCCAGCTGTTGAGACCGTCACTTCAAACTTCGGTAGTACTTAACAAATAAACAAAAATACGTCGATGTATAAACGATTCAAAATCTTTTACTAAAAGGTTCACACTGAAAAATCGTCCGCTTCAAGGTATGTTTTGTTTCATTTCTAAGCTTATACTCTACGGATTGTGACGACATAAAGTGCACCGAACGCGCATTTGGGAGGGCTATTCCCGGTTGTAACTCACTATTCTCACAATCCAGTGGTTTCTTCAAACATTCAAGCGAAAGTATTTTTCGGTGCAAAACTAAAGTGCGAAGCGTTCACGTGAGCTGAGTGAGTTACAAACGAGAATGACCCTCTCAAATGCGCGCACCGTGCACTTTATCTCGTCAAAATCCGTAGCGTATAAGCTGAGAAATTAAACAAAACATACCTTGAAGCGAGCGATTTTTTCCGTGTGAACGCTTCCCAAAAGTCACGCGGGTTACCCACCGTGTTAAAGTGACCAACCAACTGTTTAAGATTTTTCTATAAATAGTTTTTCAATACAACTATCCTACCTAAAATAAATTTAAAAAAAAAAAAAAACAACTGTAATGGTTCTCGTTTAACTTTGAACGTATAATAATTGTTGCTGTAGTTGTTGTTATTCTAGTTGGAGTAAGGTCACCTGGGCAAGTACTTCCTAGATCGTAGAGGACTAAAATAGTTCTTTTAAAAAAATAAATGGCCCCTTTTCTGGTGATACCTTGCTCTCTGCATTAATGATTTTGAGCTAAGGGTTTCATTGGATATTTTTGAGTGACATGTTTCCTCATTTTTGAGCCAGATTCCATCTTTCTTTTCAGGACTATTTGGTGTGTTTTGGTGCAAGGATACGCGTGACCACCATTTCCGATGTCTCCATTTTTGCGTAGAAAAAAACACGGTACGTATGTTTGACTGATTTTTTTGAAAAATCCACTCCATGTTAGTGGGTTCATTTATCAGAAATTCAAGAGTTCAAGGGTAGATCTGTACCAGTTTAGGCGCAGTTTGACTCTAACTGAAGTTGTGTATTGTGTAATAATGCGTTGAAAATGGGATTTTACATAGAGTTATATAGGAGCCATTCTAAGTGTACTGCAACCAGTTGTCGTTGTTGTTCTCGTCCTCGTTGTTGCTGTTGATGGTGGTGGCTGGAGTTTGGGATGGTTTTGTTGTTGTAATTGATGTTGTTGTTGTTGCTTCTATACTTAATTTGTCAACATTTTCAGTTTTAGACGAACTGCACATAGATCAACATCTTAATTAGTGTTTCATGCATATTTATGTAAAACTTCTTTAATTTACCGAGACTATCCGTTTAAGCACTTTACCGTGGGTAATAACTTCGTATTAAGAAATATCCAAATTTCTTAATCTTAATATTCATTTATTCGGGATAAAAACTATGTATTTTACATTAAATACGTGAAAATAACCCAGGCTAGTTTATCTAAAATGGAAACATGCCAAAAAAGTATTAGAGAAAATATATCATGAATATGTCAACCTTGTGGCGTAGATTGGTTTTGTTCTGCAAAAAATGACATGGAGTTAAATCAATTCTTCTTATTCAAATCAGAATCTCTGTTAACTATATGTACTAGCCTTTTCGTTTCTAGTAAGGATGGCAGAAAGTTGGTTTCCTATACAAAGTTAAAAATGTGATACCCGCGGCATATGACTCCTTTTCTTTAGGTCGGAAATTGCTATGACCCTAAAACTACGTATACCTTGACTCCTACCCCAGTCCACGTGGTTCTGATGTCCAATCTATCTAGGACTAAGCTCCTTTAATATAAGACTTTTTCAGTAACATTAACTGTCCCTGTACTCACCGAATTCTTCAACCGTGAATTTCTTTGTTGTCTTTTCTTTCCCCTGAAATACATGTCCGTAGGTTGTTATTTTCTCTACCGAGAATAGTTATTATTCGCGTTCTTTACACATTCTACCCATCATAAGATATCAAACGTTCCTTGCAACTTCCGTGTGCAACTTAGCCGTTATCTATCATAACGAAAATTGACATGGATGTCCAGATTTAAACAACTAATGATGGCTGCAATAGCTTGACAAAAAATGGATAAAGGCATTCTAAATATATCATTTTAAATCATTTCAAACAACATATTTTGGGACTCATTAAAATTGTTTGAATGTGACGATTCCAATGAGTTCACAGAACTTACATGTAGGATTTCAGGAAAAATGAATGAAATATTGTATTACAGTAAAATAATGGCATTACTCTTTCTTATAATTATATTATTCTGTCGCCCATAATTGTGGTATACTTATTCTAAAGTTAGGAATTATGTCATGAGGGATAATTGTTTGTACTTGAAAATCGTGTACATAACCTATCCATATACTGTTTATAAGATATATTTTTCAAGCAGTACTACAAAGTATTCTTTGAAGTAAACATAACTTTATTGTTTTATTTTTGCATAGCAATGGAAAGTCCCTACTTCCGGCGTGTCAATAGAGGACATGTCCAAATCCTATCCGATTTACGAGCACATTAATGCATACCATAAGAATCGCTAATTGTGATATTATATACTGCAATAATCAAAGTACCACAAGTACTTAAGTATTAAATTACCACTTCGCTTACAATTTAGGCTAATCAACTTACATAATTACAAGGATCGTTTTAACTGAACAGGTACGTCTGTGTATTGCTTAAAACGAGGTTTTTGTCGAAAAGCGACGAAAAAGTGGTGTAGTTCTTTGGATGTCAGTAGAAATAGAAGTATCATTCAAATAATAGTTTCCTAAACGAAAATTATATTCACAAAGATTGCAATTCAGAGACTGATCTGATAGTGGTAATTAATAAACATACGCCATAAAGAACTTCGATTGACCAATCACCGAGCGGCGGTTCTGATGACATCACCATTTCACCCTGGAAAACCCCACTGTCTGACGTCACATTCTTCCATTGGGCAATCCTATTTTTTGATGGATCCTTTAGTAAACGAAATAAGCCAATAGAATATGAATATGACGGAAGTCCAATATATAACAATATTTTTTGCTTTTTCTTATCAATTAGTTCTTAATTATGCATCTCATATCTTGTTTGTTCATCCCTGAAATGTATTCTTAAGATATTCCATTCATCATTAGATGCAGAATACTTTACTTCGCACAACTTTGATGTGATCAATTACAACGGAATTTGACTTGGGAATCCGGATTGTCAAAATCCTAATACCTCCACCCATTTCCGTTGTCTCTCAAAACGACGAATTTGGTGACGAAATTTATTGAAGTGTTTGGTGGCCTTTGATAGGTATAATACCTTAAACACAAAGTGTTTATGGAGAGCTGTTATCGACATTAAACGTAAATGGGTCTCTATAAATGCACATTTTCATTTTTTTATCTTTATTCATTTTTTCCATTATGCAAAGATAGGAATCTTCTAAAGCTTTCAAATACTCACAAAAATGTCGATATCCATATTTTCGTGAAGGACGCTGAGGTCGGACTTGATGGCAAATACCCTGAATTGAACTGAAATGTTGAAATGTTACAGTCTACATCCAAAACTAGTGAGTTATAGTCGTTTCTCCTGCTATATCCCCAATCCCACATTTACTGGATATGTTAACATAGAAACTAGACCATCTACTACACTGTAATACAATCTGATTCTGTAAAACGAAAAAGGCCTAAAGATTCTTAAATCTATTTTGGACAGGATAGGAAGTTTTACGTGTAGGCCCCCCTACATACTGTAATTTACTTCTTCTACGTAGTTTGAAAGTACTGTATGTATCAAATATAAACAAATTGGTATATTTTTATTTAAATGTAAAACGCTAAAATTGCTGATCTATGGAATAGACCTCTAGGTTCAGTTTGGTACCAAAATTGTAAACATACAAATCTAACTTAGCGAATTATAGTTTATGTTCCAACTTTTTTCAAAAAAAAAGAAAAAAAAAACACGACGGAACGTTCAGCATTTAAAAATCTTCGAAACCCCGCATATGCAAATTAGGTATTTTGCATCTCTGTACTGTAAAATAGGGAAAGATTTATTTTGTAAGTCCACATCCAGAATTAACTCAGCCACAAATAGTGTTCTTGCTATATCCCTTTATCGTTTATAGGCTTAAGGTTGTCATGGAATTCACGTATAGTGGATTTAAGTCAATGTCAAATAACTTCCGTTCTATTTAATGGATTTGGCCCAAAGTTTACACATATTTAGTAACATTATATATAATTATGTTCACAAAATATCATATCAATTGATACAAAAGTAAAAGCTGTAGAGAGAGTTTCGTAAAGTTGGTACATCAAAAATAAGCAAAATCTGAGATTGACAAAAGGACGAATACAGAAAATTAACAAACTGATATACATGTTTAATGACACCAAAAAGCTTCTGTCCTCAGTACATTGAAAGTACATGGCATTACATGCAAAATTTCAATTCGATCTGATCTATACAGAAAAAGTTTTTTTACGTTAAAGTAAAATTTTGCTTTTCATGTCAATTTACCACACACACTTTGTTAGCCATTATCTCTAAAAACAAGCCCCCGTGAGATTTTTACACATACAAATTAAATATATTTTGTAACCCTAACAATTCACAAAATTTAAAGAAAAACTGATTTTTTAAACTTTGCAATTTTGAATTATTTGAACCTCTAGCATTTCAAATAAAAATAAATTAAATCGCATTGCACCGTGTCTTTAAACAATAATTCGCCGGTGTTTAACCACGCTGGAGTTACGAGGTTTTGCAATAACACCGACGAATTACAGTCAAATGTCTATATTTTGTCGGGCACAAGTAGCACTGGTGGTGAACTCGGCCAAAGCGTGGGACGTTTTTTCGCGATCATAGTATTCCGTCGGTGTTGTTATAAAATGTCGTAACTACGTCTTCGATAAAGCCGTAGTTACGAGATTTTATAACAACACAGACAGTTTGTCAATACATATCGGTAAACCCGGTCTATTTTTAGAGCAAATCATTGTTATTAGAAAAACTTTCCAATCAGATCTTTAAACTGACATTTAAACGCAAAATATCTGTACCTTGTTGTAGCGAAAAACGCCCCTCGCTTTTGCCGAGTTCAGTACCAGTGAGTAGATACTGTGGGGACCGTACCTGTTTGTCCTGGTTTGTATATGGCCTTGTCTGTCTGCACGAAGAGTGACATCTTTTTGATGATGTCCGTCAAATAATAGGTATGGTAGAACATCTGTAGACCAAACTTGTCCTTCGCCCGCACTTCTAAACGGTACGATGATAACGTTATGTTGTCGGGTATGTGTAGCTTAAATGAGTAACTTTTCTCCGCTGGAATAAATTAATTAAAAACTTATCAATACACGTGACAAATCACGCTTAAAGGCAACGTTGGATGCAGGATTTCTGGGAGGGAAGTTCGAATATACTATTAGGGGGAGGGTTCGTTTTCCTATTTTCACTAAATTTCTGCAAGGAAATGAAATACTCAGGCTACAGAGGGGGGTCGCCTGAACTCACAACTCCCTCTGGATCTGCTACTGAAGGGGCATTCTGGAAAAAGAGAACAGGATCGACCCTAGTCAGTTTGCGTGGGCTGCACAAGGTTCGAATCCTAGTGGGAGCCGGCCTGCCGGGTTAGAACTGATGCGACCGGTTGGTGAGCCTCTAGTTAGCTAAACAAAGACCCATCTCTGCCAGACACCCGACATCGTGAGTGGGGAATCGGGAGGAAATCTGAAGAGAGCGTCTCTTAAGCAAAAACTGGCTGGCCCTTTAAATATGGGTGACACTATGATAAACAAACCTTTACCGTTTTCCTTTTTATACAGGTGTTAGACAGTCTTACAAACATTGTGACAAAAATAAACGAATCTCGTGTTATTCTCCCTAAATGTTGCTCACCTACACTAAATTCGTCCTCTGTGATTACACGACCGTAATTTGTGATGGATGCCGACAGTACAAGTCTGGGAAATCTTGACTGGCGAGTAAGGTGACATGTAAATCGTGCACCAGGTCGAATTGACTTCGGGAATACCAAAATGTATGCACTGAAAATAAAACAAAATGCCTGTTGTTGTTGATTTTGTTGTTGCTGCTGATTTTGTTGGTATTTTACGAAATTGGAAAATTGCTCTCTAATTAAGATTTGAAAGAAACTATAGACATTTAAAACCTGGCAGGGAATCGCGTGACATAATGATACAAACAACTGCAGAACATCTTCAATAGATATTTTTATATTTGAACGATACTAGTTTAGTTTGAAACAGAGAATGTGTAAAAATGTCAGAGATTTTCTTGGTGTGATTGATATTTTTTAACAGCACCTGATTCATAAACAAAGATGACGAGCAAACAAAATTAAATATCTACCCACATCGACAAAGCCTTGGCGCGTTTTCGTCTCCACTACTTCAAACAAAATGAACACATGGTTGGGCGCACAAGAATACGCATAATTGAAGTTTACCACACCACTTACTTGTGAGCTATAGCAAGCTGACCCGTCAAAGACAGTGTAGCAAGTAGTAGAAGCATCATCTGCGTGAAGACAAAATGTAAACGTACAACTGAGTGAGAGGCTTGTTTCTGAGGGTAAAATCATTCTGTTAAAACACAAACGGGACCCAGAGGACAATATCGGAAACCTGAGCCCAACGAGCAGAAAACGAGTCTATGGCCAAGGTATATAGAACACTATGAAAATTAGAGTTTTGGTTTAAAGCCTGTTTTTACGAACTGAGAGACGTACTCAACTATGGCGCGCGAAAAGGGTCTAAAGTCAAAATAGCGCCAGACCTATAATTAAAATAGGGATAAAACGCTAAAATAGCGATCTACAGTCATATTTTTTGCGGTTAATTGAAATAGCGGTCTACCCTTATTTTATGGGTAGACCTATATTTTTATCGGTGAACCGCTAAAATATGACGTTTTAGCGGTCTATCCCTATTCTAATTATAGGTCTAGCGCTTTATTTATTTTATACCCTTTTCGCGCACCATACTATGTTTAGACGTTTTAGCGGTCTACCCCTATTTTGAATATAGGTCTAGCGCTATATTTATTTTATACCCTTTTCGCGCGCCATACTATGTTTAGACGTTTTAGCGGTCTACCCCTATTTTAATTATAGGTCTAGCGCTTTATTTTTTATACCCTTTTCGGGCGCCATACTCAACCGACTTACCACTTTAACCCATGAACACCGAATCTCAATATATACATGTACTTTATTCCACACAAGTTTATTGAATGAAAGTGAATAAGAAATATAACGGCCGACAGGCGAAATTCGATAGTGACAAATCACAATTTCAAAAAGTTCGGGAGAACCTACACACGGTGGATAATCACGTGATTCAACAATTTCAGACAATCTTCAATATTTTTGTTAATACGGGACATATTTGAATTCGGTTTGCAGTAGAAAGGGTGGACAGACGTCACGCATTTAGATGGACGTAGTGGGATGTTTAAAAGTCAGCTGATAAAAAAGTTATTGAAAAGCAACCAATATTTTAGTTTTTGAGGCCCCTATAAGAAAATGCTTTGAAAAAACATTTAGGCCAAAGCACCTTTTGCACCAATAACTTTTAAGCTGTTTTAAACGCAAATGCGTTTTATCAACATTCATTTGTCGTCTGCAGTCGCTTTTCAATCGGAATAGTCATATTTTTGTTGGTTTGAGAAAGGGTTAAGTAAGTAACGTTGAATGAGATCAAGCTGCACTTAACAAATGCGCATGCAGATCTTATACCGATTATTCCAGCATTGCAAGGATTGACCCATTACCAGCCGGTATAATTTAAGACTGGCCAAATACAAAGACGACAATTTCAAGTAAATGATAAGTAAATTCATTTACAACAATATTTTTCAAAAGCCTTTATATTGCGGGGCGTCAATATGTGGGAAAAGTAATTAAGATAATAAAAGACTATACCTTGACATTAGGAGCTCTTGCTCAACTTCACAACGCAATTATTTCCCCATACGTTTTTGAGCCTTTCTTATAGCGTACGTGCCTGGCGCTTTGTAACAGATGGTAGTATAATCCGGATAACACGGTATTACGGATAGACATGGAGATATAGTTAAATACTGCAATAAAAATAACTAAATTTTTGTAGCATTATGTTGTACAATATGTCAGATTAACTCTTAGTCATGATTCACAGTACATGTTCATAATTATAGTGAAAGGTAAGTTCTTTGTACTGTGGCTGATTTCATGTATCCCAATTATTCCATACACGCTTCAGAGCATTAGATAAGAGGGTATAAATACATTCTAACTTTGATATTTGAATTCAATGCTGTGGGTACTCATTTGAAAAGTCTCGATGACACTATTTGAATGAGTACCCAAAACATTGGGTTTGGTGAATAATAAAAGAAATATTGCATTTTGATCAGCAATCCCTCCCTCTTATCTGTAGCCTTGACCCTTACTTCGATTCCTCAAAATCAAAGCAACAGAAAATGATACTTTGATTTCAACCATTCTTTGGGTTAACTCTGCGATATGAAAAATATCCCCTCCTGAAACTGCTTTCTGTGGACCTGGTTTAAAGCAATTTGACAAAGCAACCGATATGAAGGGGTTATTACTTTATTCAAAATCCAAAGTGCATTAATTGTTAATCAAACCCTATGTCCAATGTATTCATTGGAATCGTCTCGACGAGTACCCACAACGCAGGGTTTGGATTGGGAAAAACATATAGGATGTCTTTACCCCGTTTCATCTGCTTCCTAAATGGGAGCATTAAAATAGATTTTCACCAACTTCTGGGCCAGTTTCATCAAAATATTTAAAGGGACATTTCATTCCAATTTCAATTTTTTAAAGTATGTCTTGATGCCAAGATTGGTTATTCTAATGAGTATAAATAATACTAGTTTTTAGCTCACCTGATTCGTCAAAAAATGTGGGCGTGGCAGGGCGGGGCTTATCAGAGTTAGAGAAATTGTTAAATAATTCTTCAAAAATCTTCTTCTCCTTAACCATTGAGTCAATTTCTACCAAAGTTGGCAGAAATGTTCCTTGGGTGACCCTTTTCAAAACTTGTTTTCAAATTTTTGATTCGTCAAAAAATGTGGGCGTGGCAGGGCGGGGCTTATCATACTTAGAGAAATTGTTAAATAATTCTTCAAAAATCTTCTTTGCCTTAACCATTGAGTCAATTTCTACCAAAGTTGGCAGAAATGTTCCTTAGGTGACCCTTTTCAAAACTTGTTTTCAAATTTTTTTGATTCGTCAAAAAATGTGGGCGTGGCAGGGCGGCGCTTATCAGACTTAGAGAAATTGTTAAATAATTCTTCAAAAATCTTCTTTGCCTTAACCATTGAGTCAATTTCTACCAAAGTTGGCAGAAATGTTCCTTAGGTGACCCTTTTCAGAACTTGTTTTCAAATTTTTGATTCGTCAAAAAATGTGGGTGTGGCAGGGCGGGGCTTATCAGACTTAGAGAAATTGTTAAATAATTTTCAAAAATCTTCTTCTCCTTAACCATTGAGTCGAGTTTTACCAAAATTGGCAGAGATGTTCCTTTGGTGACCCTTTTCAAAACTTGTTTTCAAATTTTTGATTCGTCAAAAAATGAGGGCGTGGCAGGGCGGGGCTTATCAGACTTAGAGAAATTATTAAATAATTCTTCAAAAATCTTCTTCTCCTTAACCATCATGTCAATTTTTACCAAAGTTGGCAGAAATGTTCCTTGGGTGACCCTTTTCAAAACTTGTTTTCAAATTTTTGATTCATCAAAAAATGTGGGCGTGGCAGAGCGGGGCTTATCAGAATTTGAGAAATTGTTTAATAATTCTTTAAAAATCAAATGTTTATCCAATTGTACCAATATTGGCTGGAATGTTTCTTGAGTGACTGTCTTCACTGTGTGTCGAGAAATTTTTGATTCGTCAAAAAATGAGGGTATGGCAGGGCGGGGCTTATCAGACTTAGAGAAATTGTTACATAATTCTTCAAAAATCTTCTTTTCCTTAACCAATGAGTCAATTTTTACCAAACTTGGCAGAAATGTTCCTTTGGTGACCCTTTGCAAAACTTGTTTTCAAATTTTTGATTCGTCAAAAAATGTGGGCAGGCAGGGCGGGGCTTATCAGACTTAGAGAAATCATGAAAAAAATCTTTAAAAATCAACCATTGGTCAAATTTGAAGTAAACTTGGCAGATCTGTTTCTTGAGTGACTGTTTTCAATGTGTGTTCATGAATTTTTTTATTTGTCAAAAAATGTAGGCATGGCAGGGCGGGGCTTATCAGACTTAGAGAAATCATTAAACAATTCTTTGAAAATTTTCTTCTCCTTAACCGTTGGACCAAATTATACCAAATTATTCAGGAATGTTCCTTAAGTACCCCTTTTTATTTTTAGCTATACTGGCCTTCAGGCCAGCAGGCTATTGTCATGGCGCTGTGTCCGTCGTGCGTCAGTCCGTCCGTCCGTCCGTCCAGTCGTCAACTTTTTCTTTAAAAATCTTCTCCTCAGAAACTACTAGATGGATTTCAATCAAACTTCACAGGAATGATCCTTAGGTGGTCCTCTATCAGATTTCTTCAATTAATTCTGATTGAACCTGAAAGTCTGGAGTTATCTGCCCTTGAATTAACTTGATTTGACTTTGTTTTCACTCTAGCCACTACAAATATTGATCAATCAATACAAAACTTGGTCAGAATGTTGTTGCAAATAAGATCTTGCTTTAATGCAATTTTCAGCTTGATCTGAATATTGCGTCTTGAGTTATGTGCCCTTGAAATTGGCAAAATTACCATTTTTGACCTTATTTTTACTCAAACAACCATAAATATCCACCAATCAACATGAAACTTTCATGTTATCTTACTGGCCATAAGATCTTGCATGGGTATAATTTTCAGCTTCACAGAAATCTCAAGTCATGATTTATCTGCCCTTGAATTTGACCAAATTGCTGTTTTCGACTTTGATTTTACACTCTTTACATCCACAAATATTGAACAATCATGTCAAAACTTAAACAAGATGTAGGTGAAGTTAAGATCTTGCTTTAGTGTGATTCTTAGCTAGATAGGGATATAAAATCCTCATTTACATGTATATGCCTTTCATTTTGACAAAATTGCTAATTGTGACTTTGTTTACACTCTAACAGCCAAACTCGCTCTACCAAAGACAAAGCTTGGTAATCAATAGATCTTATATGAATGTATTTTCAGCTTTCTATTTACTATTTATTTCTATTTATTTAGAGCAACAAGTATTAAAAAATCTAATCAAAACTTGGTCAAAAATTCAGGTTTGCCATTTGCATTAATTTTGGAATAGGGTATTTCCCAACATCTATTTTTAGCTCAAAATCTATTTTAGCTCAAAATTTATTTTTCGAAATATGAAATATTTTGGAGTAATCAATGATCTGTTAATTTAGATCTGTTTGGAAGAAGTAAAATTTTAATTGCTAGTATCAGCCTTAGCTGGAATGTTCTCCATTTGTCTTTTATCCTTTCTCAAATGGCAAACATATAGTTTTACTTTCTTTGCTTCAAGAACCACACATTTTGAACAATCTAGTTTTGTAACTTTCTTTTTGCTCTATGAAATACAAGCATTGAACAATCTAATAAAAACTTGGATTAAATATTACACGAAATTCAGGCCTGTGGAGCGACTCAAGACCTTCAGGTCTCATAATTATTACAAATTTCTGATTCGTAAAAAATGTGGACATGGCAGGGTGGGACTTATTCGACTTGGAGAAATGATAAGAAAAATCAACTGTTGGGCCAATTTGTACCAGGGATGTTGCTTGAGTGACTCTTTGTAACAATAATATTATTTGTGAATTTTTGATTTGTTAAAAAAAATGAGTGTGGCAGGGTAGGGCTTATCAGACTTAAAAAAGTCGTACAGAAATTCTTCAAAAATCAATTATGGGGCCAATTTAAACCAAGTATAGCAAAATGCTCATTGAGTTACTCTTTTCAAACACTTTGTCGTAAATTTTTGACAGGTTAATAAATGTTGATGAGGCAAGGAGGGGCTTAAAATATTAAGCATATTAATGCTTGTAATGTATCATTCTGATGTTTCAAAATTTAATTGTAAAAGTTAAATCTTGGTTATAAAAATCAAACTGGAACAGCACATGATATTCAATATTTAAGATGTCACTACATGCAATATGATTGAATACTAATGTGACTTCATTGCATTCATTGGAAATTATGAAACTTTATTAACAATAATTTGATACGACTTATATATTTGTTCACAACAAAATTTATATCATACACAATCAAATACAGGAAGAACTCAGGTGAGCGATATCAGTGCCTTTCAGGCACTCTTGTTTTAAGTTGTTGCCAATAAGCGAGAAACACGCATTTAAAGTTGAGACATAATCGATAAATTGCATATAAATCCGAACTGTTGTCCACAACAATTTGTTCAATTTTAACACAAAAATATAAATTTCTCGCAAACGGCGCAATATTTTGGCTTGAAATTTTCAGAATTTCCATAAGGAAATATACTCTTTCAAATGAAAATAAAAGTAAAATTTATGACAAAAAATTCTGAAATGTCACTTTAAGACATATTTTTGTCTTACCGATGACTTACGACAAGTTTAGGGCAAGAAACGCATATCACCAATCTATCAAAACATGTGTTATGCGATTGTAGTTTTTAAAGCGATATCTAAGACATTTGGTAAGTCAAAAATACCTCTTTAAAAATGGTCTGATGAAACGGGGGCCTGGATTGCTTAATAATCGCAAAGTCGATTCTGGAATTTCGGACTATTGTGCAATGTCCAGTTATACGTCAGCATCTTTTTTTGAAATCGTATAACTAAGTTTGGCACGATGTGCACACTGTACGTGCTAATGTCGAATGTATGGTGTCAATCAAACGTTACGCTAGGTGGCTTGCCAAAAAATCGATCCACCTGATCACGGGGTATAACCCGATGTTCGTAACTGTAGTTACACACATCCAATTATGACGGAGGGACAAACATGTGAGTTTTACAAGCATCGATTTCAGGCACTATATCAAGGCGTTTGATATATTTTTAGCTCACCTGAGCAACATGCTCCAGGTGAGCTTTTGTGATCACCCTGTGTCCGGCGTGCGTCGTGCGTCGTGGGTCGGAAGTCGTCAACAATTTCTTTAAACATCTTCTCCTCCTTAACCACAGGGCCAATTCTTACCAAACTTGGCAGGCATGTGCCCTTGGTGACCCTTTTTAAAACTTGTTTTCAAATTTTTGATTCTTCAAAAAATGTGGGCGTGGCAGGGCGGGGCTTATCAGACTTAGAGAAATTGTTAAATACATGTAATTCTTCAAAAATATTCTTCTCCCTAACCATAGTGTCAATTTTTAGCTCACCTGAGCAACATGCTCAAGGTGAGCTTTTGTGATCACCCTGTGTCTGGCGTGCGTCGTGCGTTGTGCGTCGGAAGTCGTCAACAATTTCTTTAAACATCTTCTCCTCCCTAACCACTGGGCCAATTCTTACCAAACTTGGCAGGCATGTTCCCTGTGTGACCCTTTTTAAAACTTGTTTTCAAATTTTTGATTCGTCAAAAAATGTGGGCGTGGCAGGGCGAGGCTTATCAGACTTAGTGAAATTGTTAAGTAATTCTTCAAAAATCTTCTTCTCCCTAACCATTCAGTCAATTTTTACCAAAGTTGGCAGAAATGTTCCTTGCGTGACCCTTTTCAAATCTTGTTTTCAAATTTTTAATTCGTCAAAAAATGTGGGTGTGGCAGGGCGGGGCTTATCAGACTTAGAGAAATTGTTAAATAATTCTTCAAAAATCTTCTCCTCCTTAACCATTGAGTCAATTTTTACCAAAATTGGCAGAAATGTTCCTTTCCTTCGGTGACCCTTTTCAAAACTTGTTTTCAAATTTTTGATTCGTCAAACAATGAGGGCGTGACAGGGCGGGGCTTATCAGACTTGGAGAAATTGTTAAATATTTCTTCAAAAATCTGCTCATTAACCATTGAGTCAATTTTTATCAAACTTGGCAAAAATGTTCCTTGGATGACCTTTTTCAAAATTTGTTTTCAAATTTTTGATTCATCAAAAAATGTGGGCGTGGCAGGGCGGAGCTTATCAGAGTTAGAGAAATTGTTAAAAAATTCTTTAAAAATCAAATGTTGATTGAAAGGGGGGTCTCATTTGCGCCCACGCACAGATTTTCTTGTAACTTTACACATAAAATGCCTCTGACCTATGAACTACAAAAATATATTCCTTTTACTCAAAGAGTGCATAAAGGCCTATACGCGGCACCTTAAAGTGTTCCCGATTTTCATTGATACCCATCTTACAAAAACTCAATGTTGGCTATCTAGTTTTGGTATAAATCCACAAGTTTTAATAAAAATACCAAGAGGATTCATTGTAGAAACTTTTGATACCTATACTGTTGGTACCAACACGCGCAAAAAATTCTTAGAAATTAATTTTGTCAGAAATTGTCAGAAAAACAGCCGAGAAATTTTCAAAACCAAAAATTCTATCACATTTTTTTGTATGTTCCCGTCTTTGTCAACCTATGAAATCGATAAAAAAAATTCGCCAAATATGTCCCCTGTTTGTAAACAAAATTTGGTGAAAATTTGAAACCGGTAACGCTGTCAAATAATGAGAATTGTAAACAATGCCGCCTAAAGATGCTCCCGGATTTCAATGGTTCCCGTCCAGCAAAAGCCCAATTTTGCTTACCTAGTTTTGATATCAGTCCCAAATTTTAAATCAGAATAGCAAGAAGAGTTATTGTAGAACATGTAGAACATTTTCAGACCAATATTTTTAATAGCAACATGCCACATAATTAATTTCTCAGAAATCTATTTAGTCATAAATTGACAGAAAAACAACACAGAAAATTATATGAAACCTAACATTCAATCAAACTTTTTTGTATGTTCCCGTCTTTGTCAACCTATTGAATTAATAAGAAGGTTGGCCATATATGTTCCCTGTTTGCATGCAAAATTTGGTGAAAATTTGAAACCGGTAACATTGTCAAATTATAAAAATTGTGAACAACAGCACCTTAAAATGCTCCCGGATTTCAATGGTACCCGTCTAGCAAAAGCCCAATTTTGCTTACAAAGTTTTGATATCAGTACCAAATTTTAAATCAGAATAGCAAGAGGGGTCATTTAAGAACATTTTGGTACCAACAATGTGGCTGCCAACATGCCAAAAAAAATCCCAGAAATTTATTTGGTCAGAAATTGTCAGAAAAACAGCCGAGAAATTTTCAAAGCCTTCAATTCAAATAATTTTATTTGTATGTTCCCGTCTTTGTCAACCTATGAAATTGATAAAAAGGTTAGCCATATATGTCTCCTAGTCGTATGCAGAATTTGGTGAAAATTTGAAACCGGTAACATTGTCAAATAATGAGAATTGTGAACAATGGCACCTTAGAATGCTACCGGATTTTAATGGTACCCATCTAGCAAAAGCCCAGTATTGCCTACATAGTATTGATATCAGTCCCCAATTTTAAATCAAAATAGTAAGAAGAGTCATCGTACAACATTTTTGTATCAATATTGTTGATACAAACATGCCAAAATGATGCATGTTCTTCTCATATCTGCGATGATCAAAAAGTTAATATGTCAACAAAGCAGTGGCTAGTTCATCATTACAATAGAAATATTTGCAATTTTGCATTGAAAGGCACAATTAATGTACAATAAAAACTGCTTTTGTGTTCTTTTTATTATCTTCAGCAGTGTAGTAAAGAAAAAAAATGTTTGTATTTTTAATAACTGTGCGAAAATGATCTTGTAAGGGCCCAGCACTGTAACCAGACGAAGAAGAAAGAAGTCTAAGTGCTGATAAGCCACAAAGGAAAGTTAAAAAGGGTGACATAATAGATTAGATATGTAACATTATGCATCTCCTTTTTTTTTCATCCCAACATTTCATAATCTACTCCGCTGTTTGGGATTTTTCTACCATTATATTATTGGTGGGTGGGGTACGACAATGTACCAATTATTCTTTAAAATCATGTTTTTGGGTGGCAAAAGCTAAAATTAATGCCATGTATAAGTTGGTTATGTTAAATAAAGACACAACAAAGCATAATTAGCTAATTACAAATGTACAGTTTATATGAAAATAGTTAAGTAAAATCTTAGATTTTACATTCTTAGAAATCTGGACCCTTTACACTTAAATTCAAAAAACAACACTGTTACCGGTTTTATTTTTTCTTCATATTTTACCATAAGCATGGGCATATATAAGGGCAATTTTAATGTAAATTTCATAGGTTGACAAAAACTGGAACTAGGTGAAATTTAGACCTGAATTTGGTCAAAATATTTAAAAACTAAAAGATTTGGCGATGAGGTCATACAAAATCTTTTAGAAAATTGTTTTTTGTTGAGTAATACATACTATTCTGGGTTATACACGATGAGAAATTATTAGACATTATTTTTGGGGACAATTTGGCTCGATTACAACAAAGCTGGGTGTATATGGCCTCTTTAAGTTAGGATACCCCCCCCCCATTTTTAAGCAAAAATCTTAAAATTCTTAGAAATTTTTTTCCAGAATAGATTTTTAAAAAATATTTCGGGAATGACGCCGCAATAAAGAATACTAACTTCATACCAAATTTCATGAAATTCCGAGCGTGGGCACAACCCTATGGTAATTTCTGATAGGGTGAGACCCCCCCCCTTTGTTACAATCTTGACTGGAATGTTCCTTGAGTGACTCTCTTCACTGTCTGTTGATGAATTTTTAATTCGTCAAAAAATGAGGGCGTGTCAGGGTGAGGCTTATCAGACTTGGAGAAATTGTTAAATATTTCTTTAAAAAACTGAATGTTGATCCAATTTGTAGGAATCTTGGCTGGAATGTTTCTTGAGTGAATGTCTTCACTGCATGTTGATGAATTTTTCGTTCGTCAAAGAATGTTGGCGTGGCAGGGTGGGGCTTATCAGACTTAGAGAAATCGTTAAGTAATTCTTAAAAAAAAATCCTTCTCCTTAACCAGTGAGTCAATTTTTACCAAACTTGGCAGAAATGTTTCTTGGGTGACCCTTTTCAAAACTTATTTTCAAATTTTTGATTCGTCAAAAAATGTTGGGTTGGCAGGGCTGGGCTTATCAGACTTAGAGAAATCAAGAAAAAAATCTTTAAAAATCAACCATTGGTCGAATTTGAACCAAACTTGGCAGATATGTTTCTTGGGTGACTATTTTCAATGTGTGTTCATGAATTTATGATTTGTCAAAAAATGTAGGCGTGGCACGGGGTGGCTTATCAGACTTGGAGAAATCATTAAACAGTTCACGAAGAACTCAGGTGAGCGATATCAGTGCCTTTCAGGCACTCTTGTTACCAAAGTTGACAGAAATGTTCCTTCGGTGACCCTTTTCAAAACCTCTTTTCAAATTTTTGATTCGTCAAAAAATGTGGGCGTGGCAGGGCGGGACTTATCAGACTTAGAGAAATTGTTAAATAATTCTTCAAAAATCTTCTCCTCCTTAACCATTGAGTCAATTTTTACCAAAATTGACAGAAATGTTTCTTGGGTGACCCTTTTTAAAACTTGTATTCAAATTTTTGATTTGTCAAAAAACGAGGGCGTGGCAGGGCGGGGCTTATCAGACTTGGAGAAATTGTTAAATAATTCTTCAAAAATCTTCTACTCATTAACCATTGAGTCAATATTTATCAAATTTGGCAGAAATGTTCCTTGGGTGACCTTTATCAAAATTTGTTTTCAAATTTTTGATTCGTCAAAAAATGTGGGCTTGGCAGGGCAGAGCTTATCAGACTGAGAGAAATTGTTAAATAATTCTTTAAAAATCAAACGTTGATCCAATTTGTACCAATCTTGGCTGAAATGTTCCTTGAGTGACTGTCTTTACTGTCTGTTGATGAATTTTTAATTCGTCAAAAAATGAGGGCGTGGCAGGGTGAGGCTTATCAGACTTAAAGAAATCTTTAAGTGATTCTTAAAAAATCTTCTTCTCCTTAACCAATGGATCAATTTTTACCAAACTTGGCAGAAATGTTTCTTGAGTGACTGTCTTCACTGCATGTTGATGAATTTTTCGTTCGTCAAAGAATGTTGGCGTGGCAGGGTGGGGCTTATCAGACTTAGAGAAATCGTTAAGTAATTCTTAAAAAAATTCCTTCTCCTTAACCAGTGAGTCAATTTTTACCAAACTTGGCAGAAATGTTTCTTGGATGACCCTTTTTTAAACTTGTTTTCAAATTTTTGATTCGTCAAAACATGTGGGTGTGGCAGGGCGGGGCTTATCAGACTTATAAGAAATCATAAAAAAATTCTTCAAAAATCAAGTATTGGTCAAATTTTAACCAAAACTGGCAGATCTGTTTTTTGAGTGACTGTTTTCAATGTGTGTTCATGATTTTTTTGATTTGTCAAAAAATGCAGGCGTGGCAGGGCGGGGCTTATCAGACTTGGAGAAGTTATTAAACAAATCGTTGAAAAATTTCTTCTCCTTAACTGTTGGACAAATTATATCAAATTATCCAGGAGTGTTCCTTCGGTACCCCTTTTTAATTTTTTTTACAAATTTGTGATTCGTTGAAAATGTGGGCATGGCAGGATGTTTATTCGACTAGGAGAAATGACAAGAAAATTCTTTAAAAATCAGCTGTTGGGCCAATTTGAACCAGGGATGTTGCTTGAGTGACTCTTTTTAACAATAATATTGTTTGTGAATTTTTGATTTGTTAAAAAATTTGAGTGTGGCAGGGTAGGGCTTACCAGACTTCAAAAATAAAAAGATATAAAGAAATTCTTCAAAAATCAACCATGGGGCCAAATTAAACCAAGAGAACAAAATGCTTATTGAGTTACTCTTTTCAAACACTTGGTTATAATTTTTGATAGGATAATAAATGTTGATGAGGAAAGGAGGGGCTTATCATATTAAGCGTATTAATGCTTGTAATGTATCATTCTGATGTTTCAAAATTGTAAATTGTTAATTGTAAAAGTTTAATCTTGATTATAAAAATCAAACTGGAACAGCACATGATATTCAATTTTAAAGATGTATGCAAATGCTACTACATGCAATATGATTGAATACTTATGTGACTTCATTGTATTCATAGGAAATTATGAAACTTAATTTACAATAATTTGATACGACAAACATATTTGTTTACAACAAAATTTACATTGTACACAATCAAATACAGGAAGAACTCAGGTGAAGGATATCAGTGCTTTTCAGGCACTCTTGTTTGACAAACTTGATCAATGATAACCCTGTAAACAATGTCACACTCTCTTTATTCTGATATATTTAATTAGTAGGCCAATATCGGAACTCTAAAAAATGGCATGATGTGCGTAACTGTAATACTGTAACTGCCTATTTTCAAGTAACAGTTACGCACAGCATCGTGATTTTTGAAAGCTTTATTACAGCTTTTATACTAACCTAAAAACATAAATTTCGATTCAAACTCCTTTTTATTATAAACAAACATTGTATTGGTGAAGAAAACCGAACGAATAACACGTCCAGTTAAACAAATAAAGCTTTAGAGTTATTCCCCTAATCATACTATAATTTGAGCAACGTTTGTCTGTTTGTCTGTTTGTTCCCCTACTCCTCCCAGGTCCTTGGGCCGATATTCACCAAACTTGGAGGGAAGGTGGAGGGCGGCCCCGGATATTAGCTTGAGGGGTTCATTTTTTGAAAGGTCAAGGTCATCGAGGTCAAAGGTCAAATTTATCGTTTTTACGGGTTACGGGACGGGATTGCTTACGGGTTACGGGACGGGATTAGGTGGAGTGCAGCCCCGGATAGGTCAAGGTCATCGAGGTCAAAGGTCAGCCCCGGATAGGTAAAGGTCATCGAGGTCAAAGGTCAAATTTCGAGACGGGTAAAATTGCTAGTTTTACAAATCATACTATAATTTGAGCAACGTTTGTCTGTTTGTCTGTTTGTCTGTTTGTTCCCCTACTCCTCCCAGGTCCTTGGGCCGATCTTCACCAAACTTGGAGGGAAGGTGGAGGGCGGCCCCGGATATTAGCTTGAGGGGTTCATTTTTTGAAAGGTCAATGTCATCGAGGTCAAAGGTCAAATTTATCGTTTTTACGGGTTACGGGACGGGATTGCTTACGGGTTACGGGACGGGATTAGGTGGAGTGCAGCCCCGGATAGGTCAAGGTCATCGAGGTCAAAGGTCAGCCCCGGATAGGTAAAGGTCATCGAGGTCAAAGGTCAAATTTCGAGACGGGTAAAATTGCTAGTTTTATAAATTCTCCCATCTGCATGGTACGTACAAAGTTTTAGGAATTCTTCCTTCAAAGTGACCGTTCGTTGGTCTAACATTTTTCTCTGCTAATCGTAGCATATTCTGCTTCAAACCATTTTCAAATCGGTCATGTGTTAAGAAAACCATTGAACCGTTTCTGTAATTATTGTAGCTGGTGTGTCACGTGATTCCAATCGTCGATTTGGTGCAATATTCAGGCTCATGTGTCATGGTCATCAGTCAGCACAAATATATACCCGGGCGATTAATGCTTAGCCATTTATTAGTTTCGTGAACCCTTTCTTATTATAAGACCTCCTGATTTTACGACAAGAAATACTTCGGGTAAAAACTGAGAGAGAGGAAGAATATGCTAAATACCATCATTTTCTTCTTTTCTGTCATTTTCTTTGCATGTAGTTGTTCAAAGAAAATGTTTTGATTCCAAATATTTTGTCGTCTGCAGCATCTACATTATTTTTTTAAAATTTCGTTGATTGGGAAACGGTTAAATTCTAAGAAAAACGTTAATCCAGTCCACAGCTTGACAACATTATGACATGCGCAGCAACACCATTTCGTGCAAATTCATGATTTCTTCTGCACTATTAGCGAGACAATATTTGCATTATAATTATGTTAGCTATTTCCAAAACGACCAGATTTAGGCTTGATCAAATTGAAATCTTGGCATTTTTTAGTAGAAAGTGTTAAGGAAAATGAAGAAATTGCTTGTTGATGTTTTCCAAAGCCAATTGTAACGTTGCGAGATGCATGGCTACATACAGACAACAACCAGTCTATTCAGAGAAAAGGATCCTCAACCCAAAATGGGCTGATGTTTCTATTATATATGTATACCAACTTTTCCACGTTCTTTACTGGCCAGGTAATCTCATTAGCATATTACCTGCCATATTACCTCCCTTTAAGCGTCACATTCCTCCCTACTTACTAGAACTTCGCCCTGAAGTCAACAGCTCTACAACAATACATGCTACAACCCGAGCTGTACGGCTATATCTACCTACAAGGAAGCGAAGCTTCACGAGATTCATACAGGAGATGAGCCTTCTACCTAGTATTCCAGCAATGCACTGCTACTCAATAGGCAAGGAACTGACCTATCCGAAGGGGGTAACCATGGGTAAGGGATAGCTAGAAATGGCTATCGCATTATCCCACCGCTGCCACCAATTGTAACTAAGAGGTTCCGAGTTCGATCCCCGGTAGCGGAGGTTGTTCTTGGCTTCTCATTGGCCCGCACAATCGGCACGAGTACTGGTGGATTTCCAGGAAACTCAATCGAGAGGGATTAAAATAAGTTGAAGAAACTTGCTTCCAAATCGATGAGAAATAAATGTGTTCAAAGGAACGCCTGAAGAGAAAAAAAAACATATGGTTATGCGCTTAAAAGTGATGTTTTTGGCTTAGTTCTAGGTTTAAATCGCTTTTAGTATCTTGCAAGTGTGTTCTTAATTGGTCAGAAGAGAAGGTTTGTACAGTAAGTTAGCCCATGCCAAAACATTGATGCTTTTTGACACCCTTTAAGATTAAGTCCTTTGAAAAAATTGTGGAAAAGGAAGAAATTGCTTCTAACAAGCAATTTCTTCATTTCCCACAATGTTTTCTACCAAAAAAAAAGACCAAAAAGAGATTATCATTTTGACTTTGGAACAGTCCAAAATTTTGTCGTTTGGGAATGGGTTAAAGCTACTATTTCCCAGATTTGGACCCAAAAATTGTCAAATACAAACGAAATGTACACTTTTTAAGCTTTATATGACCTGATTAAATGATTACGACAAACTATTGAAGCAACGACTCATTTTTTCGCAATTTGATACCAAATTCATGAAGCGATATCGAAAGTAGGTCAAAACAGTAGGACATGCTACTTTCTTAAATGACGTCACAACATACATGATGACGTCATATTGAAATTCAAGTATGAATCTCGTTTGAATCATGGTCCGCGCTGTATGCGCATGCGCAACAATTTCAAAATAATTCTAACCCCCATCTGAGACGGGGTTGAATTTAGGTTTGGATTCTCCCTAAATTCAGCTATCTGTCTTGTAATTTCGGCTCATTCTCTGTCTGAATCGCATATTATTAACCATCCCGAGGTGGTCAACACAAAAGCTTTGCATATTTTTTCAAAAAAAATCATTTTTTGCAATTAGACCATCTGTTACCGTCGCCCTTTAACACTGGATTTGAATCAGTTTGCTTTGGATAGTACTATTTTTGAAAAAACGTTTTGGGGATTTATTTACTCGACTATCCTATTTCAAACCATCATGGAGGAGTTTTTTAACCCACTTACTTAATTAAAGTATGGCTAACCATTCAAGCAACTTTAAATAACCCTGTCCAAAACAACTTGACGACAGACTATTCAGGTTTGGACGTCCCTTATAGAACCGGCTTGTGAAAGCATTGAGGTAAAGGAAGAAAATACTGACATAAGGTATTTTTTTCATATTCCTCAATATTTTCCTGGCTATATCACACAAACTACATCTTTATGTCATCATTTTTGTCGTCTGCAGCAGCTTTCAATTTCGACTGTCATAAGGATTTGTCGTTTGGGAAAGGGTTGATATTAAGAGATTTAAGTAGAAAAAGAGACAGCGTCGGTGAATGTACAACACAGATGGTGTTTTCAGATCAATTTTTAATTAGTGTTATCCCAGAATTCTAAATTACAAACTTTCACCGACAATACTGGACTACTGAATTATTACTCGACCAATCAGGTCTTTTGTCTTTTGGCGCACCTGGGATTTAGTGAAAATATTGAAGAGAAAGAAGAATATCATGATTACCAGCATTTTCTCCTTTTTCATCAATATGTTCCACCTATACACAAAATTTTAAATCTATCAGTCAGGCTAATTTTGTCGTCTGCAAAACAGGGTTACGGAGTAGATCAGTAAAATTCTATTCTAAAGACTTTGAAAACGTTGTGGAGAATGAAGACATTGCGCATGTTCTTCAATTTCTTCATTTCTTACAATATTTTTACACACAAAAATACCCCAAAAAAGTTTAAATTGATTGTGTCGTTTGCTACAATTTGTGAAATTTGACAGGTCTAAACTTTTGCTGCTTGGAAATTGACTGGTTCTATTTTGATTGGGCCATGCCTTAATTTTTACGTATTTGATATATTCAACAGGGCCGCGTTTTACTAACATAGATTTTTGCAAAAACCTTGTAACAACACATTTGATTGAAAGAGAAATCATAACAATAATTATTCGGCCAATCAAATGTGTTGTTGTTTCAAAAATGTTCGTAAGTACGTTAGTAAAACGGGGCCCAGATCTCTTTACATACATCTCGTACATGACAACAAAAAATATTTATAAAATGATTTTGCATTGAGTTTGAATTTTGTGCTAAAAATAGACTGAGTTTCCATATACAATTAGCCTATATTGATAAATCGTCGGTGTTGTTATAACATCTCGAAACTACAGCTTAAGGTATCCAACCCCTCAAAAGTACCGAAGAGGCAGAGGCGAAATTTCAAAAGTGCGAATAATTCCAAAACTGTGTTACATTTCTATTCTACAGACAAACATAAGCATTTTGCACGGTTTAGAATTTTGAATTAATGCATCCTAATGGAAATATATGACAAAAATATTCAGAATTATCTCCCTTGCCTATGAATATAGAGTAAGATAATATTTGTAAATTTTATCCTTCTTGAAGCATAATCTTGATATCCGGCGCGGTGAATCAACTAATGTGAAGTGTATTTACAAGTGTGTGTAATTTGGTGCATTTCGTATGGCTAGAAAGTGGTGTTTTTTCAGGGTCTGTAAACCTTAAACCAAACTGTAGTTACGATGTTTTAGAAATACACCGACGAAATGCTGAAATTATAGACCTTGAGCCACCAATAACCCCTGCTCCCCCCCCAGAGGGAATTTTGAAGGGTATGATTTTCTGAAAGCTTATAACAAATGCTACAAGATGAGCGTTGTTTGCACTTTGGCCGTTGGGGCTTTTGGCTGTAACCCTTATCTAAAACCCTTAACCCTTTCAAATTTTTCATTTAAATATACAGACAATTATTTGGTCATATCTTGATTGAATTTTAATCTAAATATGTCAAAATGGTATCAAATGAAAGCTTATGACTTGCTCTTCAATTTGTAGTTATTTTATGCAAATTAGCTCATTTGCATACTCATGAATATTAATGATTTTCCTTAAAATTGCTAATTTTTGATGAAAATTTGGTTAATACTTTCCAAATGAAGGCGTTTCTGTCCAGGGGGAATTTTGTAATCATGGTTTATCTTAAAGTACATTTTATTAGAAACATTTTGAGCATTGTTTGCACTCTGGCGGTTGGGGCTTTTCGCCGTAACCCTTATCCAAACCCTTAACCCCGCCAAATTGTTCATTTAAATTTTGAAAATGAATTTGGTCATATCTTGATTGAATATTGACACACAGGTGTCAGAATGGTATCAAATGAAAGCTTATGACTCACTCTTTTATTTTCAGTTATGTTATGCAAATTAGCTCATTTGCATATTCATGAATATTAATGATTTTCCCTAAAATTGCGATTTTCGACAAAAATGTGGTAAATACTTTCCAAAACAGAGCATTTTTGTGCAGGGGAATTATGTAAACATAGTAAATCTTCAAGAAAATTATATAAGAAACATTTTGAGCGATGTTTGCACTTTGACCATTTGGGCTTTTAGCCAAATACCTTATCTAAACCCTTAACCCTATAAAATTGTTCATTCATTTCAAAATGTTTTTGGTCATATCTTGGTTGAATATTGACCTACAGATGTTAAAATGGTATCAAATGAAAGCTTATGACTTGCTTGATAATGTGCTATAAATTTTATGCAAATTAGCTCATTTGCATATTTATGAATATTAATGACATTACTTTAAACTGTGACCTTTTTTCCGAATATTTGGTAAACACTTTCAAAAACATTGTGTTTCTTCTCAGGGGGAATCATGTAAAACATGGTTTAAATTAAAGAACAGTTTATAAGAAACATTTTGAGCAATGTTTGCACTCTGGCGATGGGGGCTTTTGGCGGTGACCCTTATCTAAACCCTTAACCTCATCAAATTGTTCATTCAAATTTTCAAAACGTTTTTGGTCATATCTTCATTATGCATTGACCTACTGGTATCAGAATGGTATCAAATTAAAGCTTATGGCTGGCTCTTCCATGTGCTATTATTTTTCATGCAAATTAGTTCAGTTGCATTGCCATATATATTAATGGATTTCCTTAAAATTGTGATTTTTCAGCGAAAATGTGTTAAATACTATAAAAAACAAGGTGTTTCTGTTCAAAGGCATTATGCAAACATAATTTATCTTAAAGAACATTACATGAATAACACTTTAAGCAATGTTCACACTGTGGCATTTGGGTCTTTTACCCAAACCCCTTATCTAAACCCTCAACCCTATCAAATTGTTTATTCAAATTTTCAAAACGTATTTGGTCATATCTTGATTAAATATTGATCTACAAACGTCAAAATGGTATCAAATGAAAGCTAGTGAATTGCTTGTATATTTTATAATTACTTCATGTCGATTTGCTCATTTACATACTCATAAATACTATTGTTTCTTAAATGTTTGGGACAAAAACACATTTATTGTGGAAAATCCATAAAATGTATTCCATTTGACAGTGCTATATGTTATATAGTAATCCTGTTATGTTATGTATATAGTAACCCTGTTATGTTTAGTAATTGATCTATGTCGGTTTCCATCATGATAAACTTGCCCAACTCCCATAGTTTGAGTAATTCCAAGATTGCCACCAAGTGCGATGTGAATCATTTTTGGTCAAATTGTTCTAGAACAGTGCAATAAGTAAGTGTCTTAATATGGAATTTCACATGCTGATTTAAACCTGGTAGCATAGTTGTAGCATTTAAATATCAGGAAAATATCGATCTGAAGATATCTATGGCCATCGAATGCCATCCTGGAAAACATATGTCATATTGAAAGAGATTGTGTATCGCAAGGGAACTATTTTCAATTTATTGTGAGGTGGTACTATGCTGAAAGCACATATAAGAAATATGTGTAGATAAGGAAGAATATGAATATACATTCAGCATGGGCTGTCGGTAGTATGGATCAGTTCACATCTGTTCTGATCTGATACAGATAAATAAATGCATCGTAATAAATGCAATAATCTTTTGATCACAACCAGTAATTGTCTGTACTCTAGCTACATACATCGCGTACATCTGTTGATTTTATGTATCTGATACATAGGCTTTACATATGGCACCCCAAGCTTAATTTATCTGAATTGAAAATGCCTTAATAGAGCATAAAGGAATGGTAACACCAGTATCCCTGATCTGTCAGCCACATATCAAATACACTTAAGGCCAACAAATTGACTTGTCTATGAGGAAAACATATAATAAGGAAGTGCTCTCCAGATGGAGAAAAACCATGCTGTTTTCTCCATGTGAATGGCAAAAGTAAGGCCTTGATAATTGCTTAACGATGTTATTTTGCTATATGTATGCAATTTGTTTACATTCCAGGATCTCTGTTCATCCATAAAACTTAAAAAAAATAATTGGAATGATTAATTTTACATGTGTATTAGAATAAAGTCCCCCATTTTGTGTCATTCGATGGCATATGATAAAATGTTTATGTTTAAAGTCCTATTTTGCGTCAATTTTGGATTCATGTAGCAGTTTTACAAAGGATAACATTCTGTCAACTAAACTAGATATAAGCAACAACACCAATACAATAAAAGAAATTAATTTAACTTATTTGCACTTAAAACAATAAAGATTAAAAAGATCAAATGGAAACTAAATACATACATTGAAAATAAGATTTATAGGAACAAAATATAATGGGCTGCACACTATAAAATTACTGTTACTTCCAAACAAAACATCAAATAGATTTCAAACAAGGCTTAGATGTTGTTAAAAGAGTGACCATAGATATTAAATGGTTGAAAACTCACGAGAAAGAAACAATCGGACCTTTTGGTACGTATTTAAAATAAAAAAAACCTTGCAAAACAATCAAACTTTTAGACAAATCATTAATATGCATGCTTATGCAAATGAGTTAATTTGCATAAAATATCTGCATATTAAAGAATAAGTCATTGGCTTTCATTTGATACCATTCTTACATCAGTAGGTCAATATTCAATCAAGATATGACAAAGCATGTTTTGAAAATTTGAGTGAACAATTTTATAGGGTTAAGGGTTTGGATAAGGATTATGACCAAAGGCCCCAAGCGCCGGAGTGCAAATATCTCTCAAAATGTTTCTTATAAAATATTCTTTAAGATAAACCATGATTACATGATTCCCCCAGAACAGAAACACAATGTTTCTGAAACTATTTACCAAATATTAGCAAAAAGGTCACAATTTTAAGTAAAATCATTAATATTCATGAATATGCAAATGAGCTAATTTGCATAAAATTTATAGCAAATTTTTGAGCGAGTCAAAACCTTTCATTTGATACCATTATAACATCTATAAGTCAATATTCAACCAAGATATGACCAAAAACGTTTTTAAATGATTGAATAATTTATAGGGTTAAGGGTTTAGATAACGGTTTTGGCCAAAAGCCCCAACGGTCAAAGTGCAAACATCGCTCAAAATGTCTCTTGTATAATTTTCTTTAAGATTTGCTATGTTTACATAATTCCCCTGCACAGAAACGCCTCATTTTGGAAAGTATTTACCACATTTTTGTCGAAAATCGCAATTTTAGGAAAAATCATTAATATTCATGAATATGCAAATGAGCTAATTTGCATAACATAACTGAAAATGAAAGAGCAAGTCATAAGCTTTCATTTGATACCATTCTGACACTTGTGTGTCAATATTCAATCAAGATATGACCAAAGTCATTTTCAAAATTTAAATGAACAATTTGGTAGGGTTAAGGGTTTGGATAAGGGTTACGGCGAAAAGCCCCAACCGCCAGAGTGCAAACAAGGCTCAAAATGTTTCTAATAAAATATACTTTAAGATAAATCATGTTTACAAAATTCCCCCTGGACAGAAATGCCTTATTTTAGAAGTTATTTATCAAATTTTCGCCCAAAAATGCAAATTTTAAGGGAAATCATTAATATTCATGCATATGCAAATGAGCTAATTTGCATAAAATAACTTCAAAATGAAGAGCAAGTCATAGGCTTTCATTTGATACCACTTTGGCATATGTAGGTCAATATTTGATGAAAATATGACCAAATAAGTAATGTAATTTTTTATGAAAAAAATGATAGGGTTAAGGGTTTTAGATAAGGGTTACAGCCAAAAGCCCCAACGGTCAGAGTGCAAACAACGCTCAAAATGTTTGTAAGATAATATACTTTAAGAAAAAACATGTCTTCAAAATTCCCTCTGGGGGGGAGCAAACATGTTTCTAGCTCAGGGTCTATTACGTCACGGTGTACTTGATTCGTTCCCTTTTGTGGGAAACCAAAATTACATAATATTCGTAAATTATGACGCTAAAAATAGACACTAGGAATTTTTATAGACACCTACCATATAAAGGGCATAGCATTTCAAATATTTCATTTTGAATCCTTTTAGCAATACATATCATAGTTATATTATTATATTTAATTTTTACCCTTTCTCCAGTGGAGACTAGGTATCTTAATCAAACAAATAAGTACGCAGAAAAAATGTTATCATTTTTTAAGTTTATTCCAGTTTACTTTATACGCTATATATCTAGTTAAAATATAGGAGAAAAGGGATAATTATTCGCTCTGCTGAAAGCGAGCATTCTTCTCCTTACTCCTTTCTCCTTTTTCTTCTTATGTTACATAACGCAATTTATTTGTTCATGACAGGCTATAATTTAATTTGACAGACGCTAAGATAACGGATTATTATTATTATTATTTACATTTTAGACAGCCAAGATGTGGACACTGGCCATAATAATACCCATGATTTTGACTTGTTCTGCCGTACCAAACCCTTCACTAAGAAACAGAAAAGAAGAAAATATTTTACCTCAAATTTATTCAACAGACATGTGTAACAATCCGAGGTGGCAACATGTAGACAGCCTGTGTGACAAGTGCGTGAACTCTACGAGAAGACACACACTTGAAGGATACAACAATGGGACATCATATACAGACAGACAAGAGAGGAATCAAAGTGTCATCATTACGCCTATTGATCGAGAATTTCCGGAAACGACGAGAAATGCTTTTGGGTATATAATGACAATGTTAACTATCATTTACATGCTCTCATCTTTAATGAAGTCTCACAAAAATGAAAAAGAAAGTGATAAATACGTATATCGAAATAGGTTCGAATATTTCCTGGAAATACCACGTGTTATTACAATTGGTATGGTTCCGAGTTTTAATGGAGGTGCAAGACCAAAAGAGAAGAAACACGTCAATACAATTGGGAGGTATCAATATTTTGAATATAGTGGTCAGATTTCGAGAGATGACAGTTCTGCTAGTGGATACCAAAGTGATTTACAGAAAACTACCTCTAACATGTCTAGTCGTGAAACAGATGTCCAGGATAACTGTGGTGAACAAAATAGTGATAGTAATCAACTTCCTAAACAAACTGGTGACGAATCTATAGGACACGATGACAATGATACTAGTCAAATACTTATAAATAATGAAAGACAATATGGACAACTGGCATCGAAACACCAAGTTGTGACTGGTTTGAAGCAGAGCGATCATCTGGAAGAGAGTTGTGATAGTAGAGATAGTTCTACCGATACTACTGCTGTGGATGAAAATGTAGAAACACCACTAGAGAAGGTGGTAAACCCAGAATACAGTGAAACTGTAGCTAGAGATCAAACATTCACGAACTGGCCACGAAACAACAAGGGTAATGTTCGTGACCTTTCGGACGCTGGATTTTATTATATCGGTAAGTGTATGTTTTCAGATTTTATACAAAATATGAACTATCTATCGTTTTGCATAAGTCTCTCAAATTTACTTTGCAGACGATTTTAAGTTAATGTTTTCAACCATAGAATTATACTTGAAAGAGCACTATCATACAAACTGTCAATACAACGAAAACATTTTATTCGTTTTCCAATATTTTCAATTTCATAACTATAATTCAACGTTTATAACTATGGACTTGTATACAGAATACTTCTTGTTGAAAATGACCCAACACACATACTTTCTTTTTCGAGAATAGTAGAGTTAGGACATTAATTCGCTCGTTTAGCTCACGATAAATGGTTTGGTAAATGTTAAACTATCTATTGGTATACTGTTTGTATACAAGTCTAGAGTTACATGTATAAACGGTGAGCTATAATTCCTTTCTAGAACAACAAACTAGTAAAACGCGTGCTGATTCGGGTAGTTCCAATTTGGACTTGAACAAAAGCTTTTTACATAAAAAATCGGAAACTTAACAATCGAAAACGGCAAAAAATTCTAAATGTTCGGCCCACTCATCAAAAGTAGTCGAAGAAATCTAGGTATTTTATTGTGTGCTGTCTATGCTGTCACGTATCTAAAAATAGTTTGCTTTTTAAAAGTATTATTGAGGCTCGCACCATTAACAACGCGTGGACTTACTCATAAACAAAATAACCATTGATTCATAGGAAACGCGTTTATTTGTCATTCTTTATCATATGAATTCAATTAATTAACCCTTTCCCGAACGACAAAGTTCTTTAGCAGTCAATACTAAATGTCGATGTGAACAACAAAATGATTCTGCAAAAGGATGGATTTTTTTTACAATATTAGACAAAAATATTGACACAATCCTTTTGGGAACCAGGCCTTGTTTGAAAATGGGCCCAAAAAGCGAAATGTTATACCAATCAAATTTATAAGCAGTTGCAGGCAACAAAACATTTCAAAAGATGCTATACAGCGGAGAAAAATATACAAAAGGAGACTTTGCTGATTGTCAGCGATACCACCTTTTCTCCCAACTTTCCCCGCGTATTTCTAATTGTTTTGTTGTCCTTTGCAAAAAGCCAGGAAAGCACTAGGAAAAAAGAAGAAAACTATTTAATTATCATCTAATTACGACAAAGTTATATTTCTAAAAGCGTTTATCTCATTTCTCAGTTTTTTTTCCATTTCTCATGGTGATCAAAGGAATAAAAGCATGCGCGGATACAAAGGGGGGGGGGGGGGGTCAGGGGGTCATGACCCCCCCCCCCCCCACCGAAATTTGACGAAAAAAGGGGTTATCAAAAAAAATGCTGGTTAAGTCCACTATAAGCTGCGTCATTCTTCCCTGTGTACCACAACAAACCGTTATTAAATTCAGTCCTTCATGGTATGACATGTATCTGCACGGATCCCTTGAATTTGGTGAAAAAAGTAATTTTCTAAACGATTTTGCAATCACATATATTTTGACTGATATAGATGTTGCTATATTTTCATTTTACGTAAGTGATTATTAGAGTAAACAGATGCCAATATAACAACTGTCAACAAAATGTACCTAACCTTTTAGTTTTGAGAACAATATTTCTATTATTTTTCTTGCTGCTAATATAATGCTCTAATGCGGCAGTGTCTGGTGTTACCATTGTGGCGGGGAACTGCTAAGCATAACCCGAACTACAGTCCGCTATACTATAGTGTAGGCCTACACTTCAGACTGCATCCTTCGTCTGGAAGTAGGCTATCAGGCGTAAATATTTTTTTTTCAATTCTAGGATATGGCGACAGTGTCCGATGTCACCATTGTGGTGGTGGATTGTTCAACCTAACTCGAACCACCGACCCCTATAGTGAACACATGCGACTCTACCCATCATGTGGGTATATCAGACGTAAATGTGATGAGAGAAGCACCGGGGTTGAAAATATTAGTGAAGACACCATTCATGTGGCAACCAGACATGAGAGTGAACATGAACGAAGAAATTCGGCTGAAGAGGTAGGACTGTTTTTTTTTTTTTGTTTTTTTGTTTTTTTTTTTTTTTTTTTGTTTTTTTTTTTTTTTTTTTTTTTTTTTTGTCTCTAAGTCTTTGTCTATCTCTCTGACTATCTATTAGCACATCGTCCGTGTTATTGCAAAACATCGCAACTCCAGCTTGATTAAAGCTGGAGTAAGGAGGTATTGCAATAACACGAACGATATAAGAATACATTGTACCATGGCCTGAAATCATGTGACACAACTACAATTAAGAGGTAAACCTTCAATAAAACAATTAATAAGAGGTTATGTAAATGTATGTGACCTGACGCGCTATAAGGGATTTTTTGGGAAATATGAAAAGTATCGACTCAGTCAGTTGATTGCGCAGACTGACTGCACTAGGATCTATACAGATTTCGCAGACGATTAGGATCGAAACTTCTTTTTCTCTGAGAAGTTTTTTATCTAGATTGATTTTCATATCTTCTATACGTATGTTCATTCCCAATTGCGACATCTGATTGAGGCCTGATAAGTCTGATCTGCTTCTCGAAATTCGGTTTGTGGATTTCCCAGAAGTCCCCTTTAGCGTGACCGATCACAAATAAATGAGCCTGGATCTGGAAAAAAGATCCCCTAATGCTTTTGAGCCCAACATAGATCCAGATCAACCTGTGCATATGCACAGTCTGATCAGGATCCATATTGTTCTCTATTAGCTTTTTTGTGGCCTGTAGTAATTTACAGAGATAAGCATGGATACATATTGGACTGCATTTGACAACTGGTTGATCTTAAAACTCAAAATGCTATAAGGGACGTTTTTCCAGATCCCGGCACAAATATAACCATTACATTTCACGCGGTTGTTTACCAATTTACGTCAAAGATTCGCCATTTGTTTGATATATCTAGCAACAAGGAAGCAACATGAGAAAATTCATAACATTGGCGGAAATGATTGAGATATGAAAACATGTCGGGAATTCCCCTCCTTTTTCTTATCGCTTGATTAATTACATCTTTATTTCCCAAGTCCTAACTCTTTTATGTAGCGAGAAAAGAAAGCATTGTTAGAGAGACAGTCATGAGACGTTCCCACTACTTCAAGTCGTAACCCATTCCCTTGCCTTACTCTTAGCCACCTAGTCCTTCCATATCCCATACATTTGGAGGCGTTTTAAATGATGACATAAGAACTCATTTTCCCACTAGAATCTAGGACTCCTGTAACCAACTCCTTTCTTTAGTGGCAAAATATTAGACTCTGTCAATACGAAAGTTGCTGCATACGACAAAATTGGTACACACAGAATCATACAATCACGCAAATTTCCAGAAGCAGCCTCTTTAAAAACTCGTTAGTTTGCGAGGAAATAGACCTGCTCTTATTTTATTATTTTAAAAGAAATACGGTTAAAATACCAAATGACAAATATTTGGGTTGATACAAATTCAAAGATTATGCAGATGACCGTTTCAAGTGAACGAGCTCTACTTTTGGTCTGGGTGGGGAGAACAAATTGTGGAAAATAAAGGAATCGTTCGTTACAATCAATTATATATTCATTTCTCGCAATGTTTTCCAGAATAACCATTGATGATTGAGATATTCTTAAAATTGTCCTGTTTTTGACACAGTGTTGTTGTTTTGTTTTTGTTTTTTTGGTTTTTTTTTTTTTTTTTTTTTTTTTTTGGTTTTTTTTTCTATTCAGAGATGGATAAATAAGTGTGCTGTCTAAAAAGAAAATTCTGTGTGGAAAGAATCGACATTTTCTTCTTCCTCAGAATTGTTTATCCAAATCGTTCTTTATTATAATAATTTGTGTACATATGCTTTTTATGGTAGTCCACCGCGCGACGTCGGAATTATTCGGGTGACATCGAAAATATTCGGCAGTGGAGTTTTCCACCGCCGAATATTTACGACCGCGTCCGAATAGGTTCGAATACGTAACGACGCTGCTGTAAAAATCAGATGTTTTATAAATCTCAAAATGGCCATGTTACGGGTATTCTACCTGAAAACAACATGAGTCTCTCGTCAGCTGCGTGCTTTTTAACAACATTTTCAGATGTTTATTCTATATATTGCAGTCTTCAACACTTGATTCTGGTACGGAAGCGAAACCAAGGATGGCCTATCAAGACATCAAGGACCTTCTGCAGATGGGGTTTAGAAAGGAACTGGTTGAGGATCTTATCAGGAGGCAATTGTCAAACGGTAGGTTTTGGTATATGTCACTAGTGTAACCCTTTCTTGGACGACAAAGAATTTGGCGCTCCATATTTGAAAGATGATAAAGAAAAATACAGGCCCGTAGGAACAGGGGGGGGGGGGTGCTAGGCCCCCCGGCCCCCCCCAAAGTTGGCCAAAAATACCGAATTTTCTTAATTTTACACTGAACATTTTTGGAAAATCCAAATTAGCCCCCCCCCCCCATATGAAATTGCTTCCCATGGGCCTGAAATATATGCATAAACTATGGCACACAAAATTGAGACAAAGCGATGCATATGCCTAACTGGTTATCTGCACTTATTTTTTATTAAAAACATTTTAATGTATGTCTTGATTACATTTTGGAAATACATATTTGTTTAACAGACGCGAGTGTTTAATATGAAGTCAAACTAGATAATAAAACATTAAAAGCATTTAATCAACATCATTCCGCGTAATTTATTGTACAGGGTGTCCCAAAAGTAAGGTAACACTTGAAACCTTATATATCTCGGCTAATGTATCAATTGTATATTCCCAATATCCATGACAGTACAGAAGGTTATGTGTAGAAACAAATAAAAGAAATTTCACCAAAATATCATGTCATTTGTATATTTTATGTATGATAAATAGAACACACCCTATTTTATCAATGACGTCATTTTTATAGTAAATGACGTCCTCTAGATGACGTCCATTCTGTCACTTTACTTGATTTATTCTTGCGCTATTTAAAGTTTTCAATAACTGCCTCACATGTGACCACAGAACTGTTCCTACGTTATCGTTGAATGTTTGACAGCAATATTGTAACAAAAGTCGTGTTGTTTTGAGAACTACACCACAAGCCTATCCACAGAAAATAGATCAATGAATTCAAATCCAGCGTGTGCCCACCGAAGAAAGTCTAAGCATTTGACTTTATCTCCCAAACACTTTGATTTCATAATTTTAATATTGTATGGAGAAGTTTCAAATAAAATTTCAAAATTCATTGTACTAACGATTTAAACTAATCTTGTTAAAACAAAAATCTTCTCATAGACTTTCCGAGACTTCCATTTACAGTCTCATTCAAAGTTAGTATGTTTTCTGTGCCGCGGGATGTTTCCGATCTTTTGCTTCTATATTCATCAAAATCTGACAGAGATCGTTCAAATTTAGGTATTTATGAGTATGTTAGTTCTGTTCTTGGTGGATCTTCTGTTTTAAATTAAAACTGTAACTTTCTTTGCACATATGGGAGATTTTGATTAACCATGTGCTTTAATGCATATATACGCTGTGAGAAGGTAGGCTGTGACGTCATTTTGGTAGTGGTACAGATGACGTCAAAAATGACGCTATTTTGATCTATTCATAATGTTGAAGTATATTGCAAAGATAATTTCATTGAATTCTGCAGATAATAATAGTTTTCCAAATGAAATCGGCTGAGAAATAGCAGAGCTATTACGTTTTGTAAGCGTTACCTTACTTTTGGGACACCCTGTACATGACAGGAAAGTAGGGTTAATAATCATTTTTCATTTTTTTTATTTATAAGTTTCCACAATCGTTTTAAGGGAGTTCAGTTTCATGTTTTGTTTTACATCACTAATCCAAATTCTTTCTTCCTCTCACTGCAGATCATGACGGTGATACAAGCGATACTATATTACAAATACTAGTGTCCAAACAACCACAAAACACTGCCAATAATATTGCGGCTACAGTAGACAGTCAAAACAAAGCAGCAACAAGTAACGGACATGAGAATACCGCAGCAACAAGTAACGGACATGAGACTACCGCAGCAACAAGTAACAGACATGAGAATACCGCAGCAACAAGTAACGGACATGAGAATACCGCAGCAACAAGTAACGGACATGAGAATACCGCAGCAACAAGTAACGGACATGAGAATACCGCAGCAACAAGTAACGGACATGAGAATACCGCAGCAACAAGTAACGGACATGAGAATACCGCAGCAACAAGTAACGGACATGAGACCACCCAATCAAACACTTCAAAAGACGAAAAACACGAACAGAAACAAGTTTCCTCCAGGACTTCCGATTCCTCCTCGGATGAAGGTATGTTTGACGTTAATTCGAGTTTTCTCTAATAAAATTCGCCTTTTCTCTGATGAAATTCGCTTTTTCTCTGATGAAATTCGCTCTTTGATATGTTGATGTCGCTCATCAACATATCAAAGATCGAATTTCATCAGAGAAAACTCGGATTAGTATGACGTCTCTTGTATTTCAATACATCAGTTTTCCCATTATTACTAGTCAAATAAAAGCGTGTCCCCTAAATGATTTTCAAAGCAATAAGTAAATACAGTTTTTCTAATCACAAGCAGTCTTGCGGTTAGAAAGACAGTCGGTTGATTTTTTATGTTAATCTATTCAGTTTAATTCTGTATATGGTTAACAAACCGTTGACAAAACTTTGACATGTATCATTTCATTCTGCTCTGTTAATCTACCAGTCTGCTATTCAATCTTCCAGACTGCTATTTTATAAGTTTGTCAAGCCTAATTCGTTTCACTAACATATCATTTCATATTTTTCAGAAGGCGTTGAATCGCTGAGGAATGAGAACCGTCAGTTAAGAGAGCACCTGTTATGTAAGATATGTCTGGACAATAATTCTAGTGTGGTGTTTATGAACTGTGGACACATGGTGTCGTGTCCTGAATGTTCGCCTAACATCAGAAAATGTCCAATATGCAGAAAACTGATCAAGAAACGTATACAGATCAAGTAAACATTGTCATATTAACCCTTACCTTCACAGCAAATGTAAAAACTGGTCCATTCTGAAAGATTTTGCAGATGACAAACTGGATATTGATTCAGAAGGTTTATATGTTGGCCTACAGTAGATCGCAGAAATTATTGAGGCAAATGGAGAAAATACAGGTCATCAGCGTATCTGCTTTTGTCATTTTTATTATGGACGTCAGTTGTCTTGTACAAATGTGAAGATTTATACGGTTGTGTTTTTTTTTGTGTGTGTTTGTTTTGGGGGTTTTGCTGATTTTCGGTACACAATTACCTCCTTTTTTAACAAAATATGTCGCAAAGATACAACACCGTTCTTGACTGCAATTCTTTCGACTAATTATTTAACCCTTTCCCTAACAAGACCTGGGCCGCGTTTTACTAACATATATTTTTTGCAAAAACCTTGTAACAACACATCTGATTGAAAGAGAAATAATAACAGTTATTATTCGGCCAATCAGATTTGTTGTTGTTTCAAAAATGTTCGTAAGTTTGTTAGTTAAACGGGCCCCTGGTTATGACGCCTCTAGCGATAAAAGCTTGGGAAACATTAAGGCTGAAGAAAATGCTGATAATCAACATTTTCTCGTTTTGCCTCGCAATTTTCTGCATTGAATTTTCATCAACTTCGATCTTGCCTACAGCTCTGACTTTCAAAATGGAACAGTATCAATTTTACCGTTCGGGAAAGGTTAAAAGAGTGTTTCATGATTTGAGATAGAAAGCGGAGAAACATTCGTTTTGCTATTTTCTCAAGCGAAGTTGTTGTGTCACGCGATTCTCCGCCGCGATAAAGCTTTTATATATTTACTTATTTCACTTGTGACAAGACCCTTCTTACGATACCAACATCAACGTTGTCGGTCAAAGTCAGGTAAACAGGCCATCTAGCCCTTTCCCAAACAGGACCTGATTTTGACGTCCCTAATGGAAAAGGCTTGGGAAAATATTGAAACAAAAGAAAAAAACTGCTTATAACCAGCAGTTTCTCCTTTTGTCTCAATATTTTCTGTGCAAATCCTATCTTCAAAAACATCCATTTTGTCATTTGTGGCAGTTTTTGAAGTGGATCACCCTAAAATTTGCTGTTTGGGAAAGGGTTAAAAAGGTCAAGGGTAGGGGGGGTCTTTTTCCTTCTGTGATATTCTAGTTTAAACCTTTCCCAAACGGCAAAATTTGAGGGAGTTCTAATTCAAAAGCTGCTGCAGAAGACAAAATGAATACTAATCAAGGTTGGATTTGCGTACAATATAGCCTACAAAATATTGAGGCAAAAGGAGAAACTGCTGGTTATCAGCAGTTTCTTCTTTTGTCTCAAAGTTTTCCCAAACCATTTTTTCCTTGGTCGTCAAAACCAGGTCTTATTACGATTCTTTATTCTTATATTTGTTTTTTCTGTAAATAGATAAATATTATTTCAAACTCTCAATTTGCAGGTAATGCTTCTAAACTTGCAGATGTCTCAACCCTGCAAGATGCGAACAAACACGTGCAAAATTAAGAACAATTTCTCCATTGTACACCTTAAACTAGTTTTACATTATTTATTTATCCATTCATTTGTTTATTAGAATTTGCTTTTGTTGTGAAATGGATTTTCGTGTTTGAATATTTATCGATTTTGTGATCTCATTACATTGTGATATTTGATTAACTATATCCGCTTATTCAAAAGAATATTATTTGTTTTTGAAACCCGATGTTGTGGGTATTGATATAGGCCGGGTTTAACCAAAACAAGGTATGACTTTCGTGTTCCCAATAAAAAGGATGGAGAAAATTCTGAATCTGAGACAAAAGAAGAAAATGCTGATTATCTTTTATTGCTTTTTTTATTTGTTCTCCGGTCGTAACACAGTTAGATGTTTCACTTTTTTATGTTTTTTGTGATATGATGAATTTGTGATATTTGATTAGATTTAATTTATCTTTATACATGTTCAATGTACATGTAAAATATAACTACTTATGGAAGTCATATATGTGGATATACATAATTTATTTCACTCATTCTGCATCTGCCAAGTTGATAAATAAAATATAAAAAAGGATTTTGCTGTCATCCGTCATTTCAGCACATGTTCCCAAAACGACAAACATTTAAGGTTCTTCTAGGCACTGCAGATGACAAAATGATTTATAATAAAGGTATTGTTTATATACTGCATAGCACAGAGAATAATAAGGCAAAGGTAGAAAATGCTGATGATCACCATTTTCCTCTTTTGCCTCAATATTTTTTCAAAGGCTTCTCTATTAGAGACGTAAGAACCAGGTTTTGTATTTAATCTGAGGGATATAGAAGGAATTTCCTATAAAATTAAGCTCAAATCCAAAGAGTCGTTTATATTTTAATAAACCCTTTCAAAAACAACAAATTATTAGGATGGTCCTATTTGAAAGCTGCTGCAGACTACACAATTAATTATAATTAAAGAAGAAAATGTATGATTTACAGCATAGCAAAATATTGAGAGAAAAGGAGAAATTGCTGATCATCAGCAATTTATTCTTTTCTCTCAATGTTTCAAGAAATAATTCTAACGGTGAGGTCAAAATCAGGTCTTGTTTGGTAAAGGGTTAAGAAAGGTCTTGGCAAAACAACAATGAGGCGTATGATTTTGAAATATTTGGATCGGACTCACCCCAATATCAAATAACTTTAATTACGCAATAACAAACAAGGCGCAGACGTGACACCTTCCTATAAAGGATATTACATGATATTGTTGGGATCCCATTAGATCAGTCACAAATCGGGACATTTTGGGGGAAGTCCAAATTTGTATTTCGTCATTTTATTCCGCATTTCATCCACACACAGACATTATTGCATTTTGGTGTTAAAACATGGTGAATAGCAATGGATGTTGTGCTAACAATAGACTGGGTTTACCGTTATGAATTGATTAGCCGTCGTTTTGTTATAAAAGCTCGTAATTACCTCTTTAATCAGGCCAGGTTATTATTGTACCAGGTTCCAGACCACGAGAGTCTAGTGCGCTACCGATATCGCCATGGCCAATGTTTGTAGCGCATTAGACCCTAACACGCGAGACAATGGGTTCGATGCCAGGGTAAGCAAATATCTTGTCTGATATTTTCTCCAATGGCTAAATAATCGTAAACCTATGTGGGTGACTAACTGGGGCCTCGGTACGGATGTTGTGGAAGTACTGGTCAAATAAACGACTGTAATCTTTGCTTATGTGCCCCATTTGTCGCGATGACAAACATTCTATGTCGATCGGGAAGCATTCTCTTAGTAAATTATATCGATTCAATTGCGATCCTGCTTCGTGGCAAGTTCGCTAGTACAACATTATTTTGTATGCAACAATGAAACATTTTTGGCATATGAAAAATGCAATAATGCTTTAGTAGAATACTAGATTTCAACAGTAATTATTAGTTTCTTTGTCTAATTTTGCATCTAAGATAATGTCATCAAATACAATAACTAGGAGGAAAGGAAATGGCTAATCTCTTCTTATCAAGTATCTAACAATAGGTACGCTTAGGTTTGGACCCTGTGTTATTTCCTTTCATCTGAACTAGGGTACGTCAGATTCTTTGAAAAAGCTTTAGTTCCTTTGATATTTTGAACACAACCAATTCTTATCCGTGGATTAAGAAGTCGGTTTCAACATCTAACTAGTTGCAATAATGTAACCGAAACCTTTTTTGAATTTTGATATGGGTTTCGGTTACAATTCCTTCCTATTCCTTGCAATGGAGCAGGTGCTGGAATGATTCATTCCAGCAAGTTAAGCATAGTCAAACTTCAAAATATTTTTCTGTCAATGCAGCATAGTTTGATGTTGAAATCACTTTCAAATAAAGTTTAATTCAATTTTGAAGCGGAGTACCCACCCATTTTATTCTACTGAGACTTGAATTTTCCGTTGGAAGAAATAATTGATAACAATTCTTGTTGATACTTTTTAATTGAATTTGTGCCATGGAATATCTTTTTATGGGATACACATCTGATTAGATGTGTTAGTATTCAAAAATTTATGCAAGAAAATGTGTTTTCCACTCTTTTGTCTTGCTCCACAAGAAGGAATAGGGTGGACTCGTAGCCACAAACCAATACCCATCATCAAGTTTGTGGCTACGATATCGCAGCTAACATCTAACCAGCCGAATCAACGACATTATCAATCGCTGACACACATCAAACATCATCCCGTTGTACGCTATCCAGAACCGGACTACAAAATATATTCACCAAATCTTGTCGTGAACAGAAATCCACATTTACTCGAAAATCAATCAATCCCTTTTGACAACTGCTTGCATTATGTTAGAAAAAGTTGGACCATCGAAACAAGAATGGATAAAAGAGCATGTCTTTAGAAAATCCAACATTTTTGTTGTCAGTATAATTCATACATATCTAGCTCTTTCAAAAAGGGGAAAAAGGTAATGGACCAATAGTCAGAGGCACACGGCAAAAGGGAAGTATAAGTAGACGAAAGTATTTTCCTTTCATTTAAAAGCCATATGATATCATTTGGCAAATATTTAATTTGACGTCTGCAATTTACATCATGTAATTTCAATTTGGATCGGTCCAACAGTTCATATTGTGGTAAGTCAACCAGATTTTACATTTTACATAATCTTACGAACACCGTGAACGTAAACATGTCTAATTTGGGACGTTTGGACGGAAAAGTCGCCTTAATCACAGGTAAACATTTGGCATCGGGCGTTTAGTTGTAGGCAGTGGCTATTCGTCCGGTACCGGATGATTAGTCATTTAGAATATTTGTCCGGTACCGGACTAATCGCTGTGTAGAAGATCTGAACTGTTCGTCCGGTTCCAGACAACCTTATATCAACACTTTCTTTCAATGCTTTCCAAAACATACTTAACATGGATCATCATGTCGTGTCCATGGTCGAATGGTAGCGTCTCTCCAAAAGGAAGCAGAATCGAGAGGGACTGCTATAAACTTCTTGCTTTGGTCCCAGACGATGTAAAGTCAATACTAGACCATACATGTATTTGTTAACTAAACTACTTAGGGGACGCCAGAACTGTTCATTTTCTTTTACACATGCATCATTACTATGCTAAGGAAAGGGAATTGTGTCATGGCTTATATGCCTCATGTATTTTCCATGCATGGAAAGGAATTTCTTTTTTTACCCATTTCCCAAACGGGAAAAATATGTTGGTCTAATTCAAAAGCTGATGAAGACCACAAAATGAATGTTAATAAAAATTTGATTTGCTTGCAATATAGCATGCAAAAAGTATGGCTTGAAGAGAAAAACATTGTTTATCGACATTTTCTTGTTTGGGAAATGATCTAAAGGAAGACTACACAATCCATTTTGAATATATCTGCCCTAGTATTTGTCACAATGACATTATTGAATTACATGTTTTACCACATATTCATAAGGTTAACATTTTACACGCCTCTTTGATTTTTATTCGATTCAGATTTTTTTAACTCTACCCTTGACAAGTGGTGCCATTTTCTTTCTAAAGTGGGATTGAAAGGGAAAAGAAACATCCAGTTGAACTTTCGGGCTGGATCCAGGGGCGAATTGGTCAGTGATATTAGGGTTGATAACCAGTCTAAGATAACACATTCCGCTGGTGGAGAGTCAAAACCTCGTAACTACAGCTTGAATAAGCTGGAGTTACGAAGTTTTGACTCTCCACCGACGAAACGTTACAAATCTTTTGGAGGGAAATGGTACAGTAAAACATAGCACCATGAGATGGTCTATTGTGAACAAATGTCGTACATAACCATTTCCCAAACATGAGCTGGTTTTGACGTCCATGGAAAAATAATTCGGGAAAACATTGAGACAAAAGAAGTAATTGATGATAATCAATATTTTCTCATTTTGCTTCAATATTTTCTGCTGTAAATTATACACAAATTCTGTCTTTATCTACACCATTTTTTCCTCTTTGGCAACTTTTGAATTGGGCAAACATAAAATTACATTTCTATTTCTTTTTTTTTTTCCTAATAGTGTAGTGTTTTCTACTTTTATGTAAATTAAATAGTAAACTTACTATTTAACACAACACACTGGACTCATAAAACATTGGTCCCTGGTTTGAGATAATTTGTCATCATTTGAATCCAGGAACCCATCTCTATGCAAGTGACCTTAGATATTTTATGCGACAATTAACACATTACCAGAAGACAAAATTTTAGACTGCTCCAAATTCAAAGATGTTGCAGACGACAATATCAGATGCATTGAATTTTACATTTGTTCCTGTAGAAAACGTTGTGGGAAATGAAGAAATTGCTTGTCACAAGCAATTTCTTCATTTTCCACAATGTTTCAAAAGCCTTTTCTGTTTGGGAAGTCAAAAAGAGTCACTGTGTGGTAATGGGTTAACTCCATCTATTCCATTTTGTGATGCAGGTGCCAGCTCTGGCATAGGCGTAGAGACTGCCAAACTATTCTGTCAGCTTGGTGCGAAGTTGGCCCTGACTGGTCGTAATGAGGAGAACTTAAACAAAACGGTGGAGGCATGTAAAGCTGTAGAAGGCTCGCAGGTATGACGTCTGTATAATTATTATGTTAGATTTGGTGCACAGGGAATTATGGCGATTTGTATGTCGTCTCCTTCTTCAATAGTTATTGAAGAAGGAGACGACATAAAAATCGCTATAATACCCTGTGATTTGATGTACCTCATCCTTATTTGAAAATCGTTTGAAAGCATTCAGATAAAAGAGCATGCTAAATTCTGTACCGAAATCTTGAGACAATGATCCTGTGCTGACCTCGGATGGCATTGTTTTCTTTTTTATAAAGTTAACTTTACAAGTCTGGTCACAATATTATGGCACATGTTAACAGAGTTCACATTTGTAAACAACCCATAACGAAATCCGAACAACTGTAATTTTGGATGTGGTGTTTTCCTATATTTGAATCACCACAAGTACATTTTATTTTAATTATAAATGTGTTTTCCTTGTTTTAATAGGTGAAATTTGCTCTAATATCTTTACCAGATTGAACATGGGTTACATGTGTGCGAAGTGTATAGCAAAATCTGTAACACATTTTCTGACTTATTACTTTTTCCTTGAAAGATGAGATGATGCCTCACTACCATACTGCTAGGTAAAGTAAGTCAGTGACAACTAAATCTTTCCAAAAACAAGCATGGCTTTTGACAAACCAATACTGCAAAAGCCTGAACAAAAATTGAAGCAAAGGGGAAATGCTGATAGATCTATATATCGAGGCAAACTCTCGGTATTTCTAAAATTTTGGAAAGTGTCCGCGTGTACCATTTTTCATTACCGTTTTTCTAATGCCAGGTTGTTTGTATCGTTGGGGATGTTACAAAGGAAGATGATGTGAAAAAGATAATAGACGAAACAATCAAACATTTCGGAAAACTCGATATTCTGGTGAGGGTTTGAAAATGTTATCACTTTGTTCTGTTAATGATTAATAATTGCAACTGAATTCAAAGAGCCTAAATGCTGTAGTATTATCATATACAGTTGACTTAAAATCTCAATATCATGACATTTCTTTTTAAAATCAAGCTATGAAAATGTTAAGTACAGTTACTTCATTTGATTATACATTATGGATGCGTCACAAATATTTCTGCCGTAATTTAGGTTTAAAATTTCTTTTACACAATCTCAGTTTTGCGCTATTAAATTTAAAAGTAGCCACAACAAAAAATCTTTAAAAGTCACTTTATGTTATCAGACCATCTATTTCTTACTCCAATGAACCCCATTGACATGTCCTCGCTTTTCAACGAAACCCTTATAACTACAGTTTGTTATAAGCTGCAATTACGGGGATTTCGTTGAAAAGCAGCGTTGTGTAGCATATAACTCGTTTGATTAATGGCAGGTAAATAATGCTGGAATCCTGGACTTTGGTTCTATTGAAACCACAACAATGGAGCAGTATGACAGGGTTATGGATGTCAATGTGAGGTAAGGCAGTGGGATGTTTGGTAATTATTGTCTGGTCAATATATTGTGGAATATATTTGAGCCAGGATCTGGAAAAATGTCCCTTAATCCATTACCAAACGGCAAAATTTAGACTGCTCCAAATTCAAAGATGTTGCAGACGACAATTTGAAATGAATGAAATCTAATTTATTTTTGCCATTTTGTATAGAAAACATTGTGGGAAATGAAGAGATTGCTTGTCACAAGCAATTTCTTCATTTTCAACAATGTTTTCCAAAACCTTTACCTAGTGGGGAGTCAAAAAGAGTCATTGTGTGGTAATGGGTTAAGGCTTTTGAGCCCAACATAGATCCAGATCAGCCTGTGCATACGCACAGTCTGATCAGGATCCATGTTGTTCTCTAATAGCTTGTTCGTGACCTGTAGAAACTTAAAGAGAGCAGCATAGATGCATATTGGACTGCATTTGACAACAGGCTGATCTTCAAACTCAATTTTAAAAATGCTTTAAGGGACGTTTTTCCAGATCCTGGCTCATTTATGAAATTTTACCTCTGTAAACACCACAATGTTGACTTCCAAACCATCTGAATTTCTGCATGTGGTGGTACGAATATTTTGAACCAACACATATGAGCCAGGATCTGGAAAAACGTCCTGTATAGCATTTGAGAAAGCCAGATTTCAAGACTATGCTGTGTCTTAATGCAGTCTAGCCACCATCCATGTTACTCTCAAATAGTTGCAACAGACCATGAGGAAACTATTGGAGAACAACATGGTTCCTGGTCAGACTGCGTGTATACGCAGGCTGATCTGGAACCATGTCGTTCTCAAATGCTATAAGGGACGTTTTTCCAGATCCTGGCTCATATGTATACCATAGTCCAACAACATAAACCCATGCCATCTACATTATGTAATGACCCCACTTCGGTGATGTTTCCTTCACACGCTCAACTTACGGACAGTACAGACGAAAATAAAGTTATCCGAAGCTAATTTGGGTCGACTATACCTTGTATTTGAAAATTACGTTGCTTTTTATGTGTTTAACTATGTTAATGTTGTAAAACATGTTTCACGATACCCTGATTTGACTATACCTAACAAATTCACAACAATAGCATGCCAGGACAATTATAATACCAAATTATGTGGAAAAGGGTAATGCAAATCGGAAAATGTCGAAAGTCAATAGTTTTCATTACTTTTCCAAAGATTTCCACTTCTGTATCAAAGTAGAAATTGTCTATCATGTTCCAATTAAGGCAGTCGTTCTCAAACACCTACTCAAAAGTAAAACATTTACTTGGTGTTCGACCTACTTTTTGTATGCATGAGATTGCAGTATATTTTAAAATTTCGCCACTGTATTTCGCATAAACGAGACTGCCGGCTAGTTTATGTGACGTCTATACATAGCCACGCCCCTGTCTCCAATGAACCGCTAGCGAACACCAAGTCAGATATAGTCTGTACAGTAGATTCTACGCGATATAAACATTTAATGCGCTGTGTGCATCTGAATGTTTATTTCGCGTAGTCTACTTTATCTATCTAATTCTATCTAATACATATTTACCAGTATACTTCTTTCACGAAAGATTTCTATGTACTTGCATACAGATTCCCATCTAGATCACTTCGTCAGTGCCTTTTTATGTTACATTCTGCCATACAATGCTTTCAATTTGGATTGTTATTATGCTGTCCACATAAAGGCAAATTGTGTTTTTGTTCCTGGTAGGTCTGTGTACCATCTGACAATGCTGGCAGTTCCATATCTAATACAGACTAAAGGCAACATAGTGAATGTGTCCTCAATTACAGGCATTAGATCTGTGAGTATTTATCTTATATAAACTATTGAATACACATGATCACAAGGCAAACATGCTAAACCCTTTCCCAAATAAGACACCAAGAGAAGTAATTCCTTGGAAATGAATTGAAGTGAAAGAAGAAAATAACCCTTTCCAAAAGAATTTTGAGTTAGGCATCTAGACCAGGCTATCTCATAATCATGAATTGTTCCATATGTGCGGCTTTGTAAGTATTACTTGAGTCAATGGACATGTTGGAGCTTTAACTTTTATCACAAAAAATTACAAGCTTGATCTGTTTCTTTAAAATAATTATGTCATATTTTTGCATAATATGTTACATATTTTTGGACTAAAAATTAATTATTTTTGATGTACAATACAATACAATACAATTCTTTTATTGCCTCCAATCATCGGAGATATTGTGTCATACAATTTTAACAATTCAAAAACTACATGAAGTACATGAAGAAGATAGAGACTATAAACAGTTTAGGATAAAGTTGTAGAGTTATGAAATGCAGATATTTATGTACAAAAATGTTGTAATGAGGACGTTCCCGTGATACTATTTAGTTATCCGTTTCTTTGTGGCATGCGAATTCTATATTTGTGGAAAATACTGATTTATGCTCTTGAGGATGAAAGTAAATGATTTTCGCAAGAAAATCTTATTATCTTCATCTCCAAGAAGAGGGTCTATAGGTGCACCCATAATACGAAGAGTCCACGATAAACCGTCTTGTACGAGTAGCTGTTCTAGAAAACTATTGCTGATTATCACCGATAGATTTCTATACAGATCTCCTCGTTCTCTCATTGTTGAAACACAGTCATGTAATATATGAACGATCTCAAGTTGATAAACTTTTCCACAGTTTGCGCATAAGTAACTTTGAATTTCTGTTGGCATAGCCCATAGTCTTGCCACAACGTCTGTATATGCTTTTAGGACGCTGGAATTCCACAGTGTATAAACAATGCAAGGTTTTATGCTCGGATGAAGTAGAGAAAATAATAGGAAATCACTGTCACTGTTCAGTCTTATTTGCCACTCACGATTCTCATGATCTTGAATACATTGTCTCACAGTTCGTTTCCAGGACAGTTTTGTTGGTAGTCTTCCGAAGTTTATGTAATCGTTTAAAATGTAACAGAGTCCATATTTTGTTAATATATCGCACACGTCTGGAATAAATCCTTTCGATACGGAACCCTTATCATCACTATACAGTGCATATTTAGTCATAAATATTTCTTTTGTTTTACATTTGAACGAGAGGCTAAGAATCTTATGTAAGAAAATAAGCTTTCGCTTTTCGATTTCGGAAATAATTTTAAAGAGACCAATCATTGACTCTGCGATATCCGATCTAGTTCTAATAGGGAAATTTTGTATTCGTTTAACGATTTTATGTTGAAATCGTTCAAGGTTATTAATGTCCGTTGTGCACAAGTCATTCCATAGCTCCGAGCCATATAATAATGTGGGAAGGACAACCGTTTTATAAAGGCGGGCGAGAACCAGGGGATTAACGTTACGAGGGTGAACTCCGTTACTAATTATGGCGTAGAACGAGTTACGTGCCTTTTGTATGCGCTCGTTAATGCGCGATTTCAGTTTAAGGTTCGAATCGTGTGTGATACCGAGGTTTGAGATTGATGTGACTTGGGTTAAGAACTGGTCACCATATATAATCCCGGCGCGGGGCTCGTTACGTCTTTTAGAATAGACTATGACGTTTGATTTCTGGACGTTGATCTCTATTTTCCACTGGACGCAGTATAAAAAAACTATATCGACCATTTTCTGTAGGTTAAGAGGGGTTATAGCAAGAAGAGAGATGTCATCTGCAAAGGTGGGGCTGCCTACGTCGTTATTCATGACGCTAGCACCGTAATTACTATTTTCTAATTTATGTAACAATTCGTCTATGTAGACGAGATAGAGGAACGTGGAGAGTACCCCTCCTTGACGTACGCCGCGTACGACGTCAAGTTCGGACGACGTTAGGTTGGAAACTCGTATTACACATTTTAAATCTTTGTACATGAACATTAAGATTCTTAATGGTTTGCCTCTAAATCCTAACTGTTTGCCTAGTTTTAGGAAAAGAGATGCGTGTCTGACAGTGTCAAACGCCTTCTTTTGGTCAAGGCTTGCCACGTAGACGTCACTTTTACGTTCAACATTATAACTGACGGTTTCCTGGATATTAAATGCTGTAGTAATACAACTAAGATACTTTTGAAAACCATGTTGTTGTGGTGATGGAAACGGGAGTTTGGAGAAATGGATATACTCGTTTATTCGAGTAAGTAACGCTTTTTCAAATATTTTGCTAAAACAGGGTAGAAGGGAGACTGGACGGTAGCTGGAGGGATCTAGTTTGTCTTTACCATGACCTTTATATATAGGGATAATTATACTTGTTTGCCATCCATCTGGTATCCTTTCTCTGGTTAAAATACTATTGAATAAGAAGACTAAAGCCTTAACAATGGACTGGCCTCCCATTTTGACATGTTCATTTTGAATACCGTCGTTGCCGGGGGATTTGCGATTTTTTAATTGTCTTATGATTGTATCAATTTCGTCTACTGTAAATTCGCGCGTGACAATATTCAGGATGGGACTTGTATTATCATTCATGAAGCTTGATAATTCATCAGCGGAGCTGTCGTCAATTTTGTCGTCTTCAGTGACGTGATCAAAAATTGATGAAAAATAATGTTGAAACCCATTACATACATTTTCATGTTCATACGCCGTATCGTCAAATATAAGCTTTGTACACGTTTCGTTCCGTTTCCCTTTCCGTTGTCGCAAAAGTTTCCAAAAGCATCTATAGTCTAACTCTGCTGCATTATTTAACTTGTCGAATTCGTCGTCTTCATATTTTTGTCTCGCTTGCCTTTCTACACGCCTAAATTTCTTTTTAGCCAATTTGTAGGCAACGTGGGAGGGAGATTGATCTTTTGGTTTACCAGCTGCAAACCAGTCGTTTCTTAATTTTAATGCCTCGCGGTACGTTTGCTTTACCTCATTTGACCAGTGAGGTTTTGCATGTTTGTTAAATTGACTTGTTGGTAGACATACACTCGCTAGGTTTAAGATAGCAATAATATTTTCGTTGATGATATTTGGGGATAACGAGTTTTTATCATCGTTCATATTTGATAATTTGTTAATTTCATTATCAATTAATGATTGATATTGCGTGATATGATCGTCTGAGCATTTGTTCCATGCAATACCTTTACGTGGGGGCGGGGCGTGACACGCATGACTAGGTTTCTTTTCTTTTCGCAAATGTGCTGGCGCACTGCGTGTCAAAAGTACCAAGGATCGATTAATTAATTAACGAGTTTGTTTTTTCTTCTTCTTCATTTCAGATACAACATGTGTTAGTAACGAGTATGTCAAAAAGTGTCATAGATCAGTTTACTAAAGTGTTACATTTCATTTTTTCAAATACACTGACACACTGGTCAAAATGCCATAGATTACTTCATTAAATGTTGTGCTTTATTCTTATTTCGATTCCCATATGCGCTGACATAAATATGTATATCAAAATTTAATAAATGACATAGACGTAGGAACAGGGTGTCTAAGGGGTTGAGCTAAGCCCCATCCGCTGAAGTTGGCCTAAAATGCCGAATGATCCTTATTTTTTACTGAAGAATTGGGGAAAATCCAATTAAGCTCTCCAATTATTCAGACACTTGCCAGAACAGGGGCTCGATCCTCTCCAATTTAAATTTGCTTCCTACGGACCTTGATTAGTTCGCTAAATACTCTTCTTTAATTCTACATTTTAGTTCCCAGATGTGTTGGCTTACTGTATGTCAAAAAGTGCCATAGATCAGTTCACCACATGCTGTGCTTTAGGTGAGTTCACCGATGTAGACAACAAAAGTTCTAGTGAGTTTTTACAAACATTCACGATTTGCTTTTGAGTCATTTAACCCATTACCAAACGACATAATTTTAGGGCTGTCTAAATTGAAAGATCCTGCAGACGACAATTTCAATTGAATGGAATTTTTAATTTCTAGGTCATTTTCAAGGGAAATCATTGTTGGAAATGAAGAAATTGCTTTAGAAGATTTTATTGTTCAAATTAAAGCCGTTGCGGGGGGGGGGGGGGGGGACTGGGAGAAGCTCGACAGTAGGATTTGCCTTTACATATTTGTCCAATTGGGTCACCAAGGACAACTCTATCGAATCATACCTTGGATGCATCTCGTAGAACTACTTTCAGACTATGAATAGAATAGAATAGATCAACAATTCAAAACGTTCGTCTGTGACTAATGTCAACAATAACGCGACAATGATACTGAAATACATTGTTTGCAGTTCCAGTGTCCTCTCTTTTTGGAATAATTACATCCTGCAAGTCCCGCAAGTTGCCATGGTTGTGCATTTGGTTGACCTCGAAAACTACTTTATGAAGCGTAGCCACTTCCCGCTAAGAAATCCAATTTTCTTTTCAAGATTTCTTCATACACACACTTCCGAGTCGATGATTCGATCTTTGATCGACATTATCCGAGGATATGCGAACGATATTTGTCCTCACTCAACGTGCATTATTTTTACAACAAACCATCTAAAATGGAGATTCCTTCTAACTTTATTTCTTGGAATTTTTTTGTCCTGAAATCGATTTTTGTTTGCAACATGACTTTGTGACTAGACTGATAACTACAAGTTCGCATAAAAACAAAGAAAGAATGTGAATTTTTCAGAATCTCTTTTACTTTACATCAAATGATGGATATTATATTGCTTTTAATAGCAACGTTGTAATATTTCATAGTTTTATTATGTAGTTTAGAGAGTACTATGCTTATGAAATTGTTGACCTTTAATTGCGCTTATTCTGAACTGACAATCTATGGACTATCTTTGTGTCGTATTCTTTAACTCTTTTCTCTCATTGTCTCTGATTGTGTTCAAAGGGGTGACTGAGGTAAAAACTTAGATACACATACACATTTCAGATTTGGCTCCTAAACAAGTGAGAGTTAACGCTGTAAAGTAAGTATTTCAATGTTATATCATATCGTCGCTTTTCGACGAAAACCTCGTAACTGCAGCTTGTAGTAAGCTGCAGTTTCGAGGTTTTCGTTGAAAAAAAAACGGATGATATGTTGACTTACAATCAAATCTAGAATACTTCCCTAGGCAGGGATATATTGTATATTTGTATGAATTTCTAAGAAATACAAATTGATAGTAAAAAACGTTTCAAAATTAAACTTTTCATTGATATCAAAAAAGCTCCTTCTAAGTTAAATTTAGACAAAATTGTGTATGTTAAATCAAAATTTGTTCCATAGAACTATGAATAGAATTTTTTTTAAGAAAGAGAGAAAATTCTTCGTTTCCAAAGCTTATTTAAGGACAGATCCTCCAGTTGTTACTGCGCAACTTACTGCGCATATCCTAGATATTGAAATAAAGCTGTTTCAGTAATTGACCTTTTCAGCAAATGTATTCTTTACATTTAGTTAATGTTTGGTTGATAAATGACAAGACCCTTTTCGGTTATTTCCATTTTCACTGTTTGGTCAATTAAAGTGTACTAGTACTCGGATGGTACATTTCGCTTTCTGTTACGCGTTCAACATGTGGCGTTAGCGATAGGAAACGGAGCAACAAAAGCAAAGCGGTGTCTTTATGAGCTAGTCCGCTTCAGATGGACACAAAAGACGACACTTTTTATTATCTAAAGCTGGAAATGAGGAAGAAAATGGATAAAAATAGTGAAACAATTTCGGACAGAGCTGCAAAAAGTAAATCAAATTTTACTTATAACTATGAAAAACGCTTGGTTTGATATATTTTCTTTTTTTGTTTTTGTAGGTATGACCAAACACTATGTCTATGCCAAAAAAGAAAAAATTCTTACCGCTGGAATATTTTTTATTATCAGAAACGTTGCGAAAAAAGAGCAATTTCAGCTACATTTGAAAGAATGTTTTACTAAAAATTTCAAAATCATCACTAAATTGATACTCATTTAGACAGAATAAAACATATTAAACACAATAAAGACTTATTTATGTAATCCTAGTCATTTCGAACACCTTTTTGTGAGTATTAAAGTGACACCTCATTTTTGCAATTTTAGACAAGAGTAGTCTCCCTTGAAATCCAATAACTTTTTAATTCGCTTGGTGACCTATAGTTTTTAAGTCATATTTTTACTTCTCATATATTTAAGTATCAGTACAGAAAAAATAAAAAAAATCTTACCGTAGGAAATAAATGGAGGATCTGTCCTTAAATAATGATGTCAAGCCAAGTATTACACAGTAATTATAAGTTTTTTCTTTTGTTTGTTTGTTTGTTTGTTTGTTTTTGTTTTTGTTTTTTTTTTCTTTTTTTTCTTTTTGAAAAAGTAGTATTTCAGACAACCAGGGATCCCGGTCATCCTCAGCATACATGCAGTCTGATCAGAGTCCACACTTCTGTCTCTAAAACGTCACATCGGAAAGTTTTAACCAAAATAGATATTTAATAGCCACTTGGTTAAAACTGAGCGGCCTTTGTACAATCGATTCTGGTGGGTAATAAAAAGTTTGCCAGATCCTTGCTTTTTTTTTCTTCTTATTTTACAGTCCAGGTGTAATAATAACAGATCTGCATGCACGCGCTGGAATGAATAAGGAAGATTACGCTAAGGTATTTACCGTATCATTTTCTATTCGAAAGCCTTTAACACGGTGGGTACTGTATTCTGCATCACCACACCGATCCCTTTCTTCTTATGTATGACTTATTTATAAAATTATTTTACTTTTTCAAAAAAAAATGATACAAACGGTTCTGTCGGTATCGTTCCCTGTATAAAAACTTCCATATGATATCACTCCAATACATTAATAGTGCTGATGAAAAAAGATGATAATTTGACTTTTTTCAAGCCGATAATTTCAAACATCCGACGTATGATTGAATGAACACTACTTGCAAGGGTTGCTATTGCAGGTAGGCTATAGCATGCCATTTTGTATTTACCTTTGGAATCAATCTGTCAAATCGTCTGTAGGAGCTTTTCTATAATCAAACCTTGAATTTGAAATTAAAGCTTGGGAAATCCCCTATTATGACCAGCATTCAAGGTTTTATTCTGCATTCGCTTTTTAAAAGCAAGACATTGTCTTTTGAATTACACAAGTCTCATCAGTCTAACTATGCGATTATACTTTAAGTCACAACCATTGTAGGTGCTGCCCATTCAATTCTCTGTCGCATGTTGAAAACACTTCCAAATCCGTTTCGTTCGTATCTAATTATCTAATAATACCCGACCAAAAAGCTTTTTTTTGTTGGTTGTTGAGGAGTCATATAAGTCAGTTTGTTGACCAGTCTGTCTGTCAAACTATGTGTATTTACTTTGGATGTACTCATACATACTGATTCTAGTAAAAAATAAATTGCCATTCCAAAGCGATTGAAACATTTTGAGCACATTGTTTTTTTTCCATTATTCGACTGCCTCTCCATTTATTCGTCAGTTTTCAAAACTCAACATTTCGTTAAACATTATCAAATTCACTTCACGGAGTATGTTTTTAGGCATATTCCGTCAACATGTACCTTTTTAAAGTCAGCGTTATCTTTTAATGACAAGATCAACTCTCACATTTCAGCAGATACGAGTACCATCAAACAATTTTACAACAGTCACTCAATGATAGACACTTAACCTTTTCCCAAACAATGCCTGGTTTAGACATCCCTAAAAGAAATTGCTTGGGAAAACATTGAGACAAAAGAAGAAACTGCTGATAACCAGCAGTTTCTCCTTTTGTCTCAATATTTTCTATACTTTATTATACACAGATTCTATCTTTTATCAACATCCACATTATCCTCCGCAGCGGCTTTCATATTGGACTACCCTAAAATTGGGAAAGGGTTAAGGGGTAGATTCATTAACCCATGAAAACGGTACAAAGATTTTTGAAAAAAAAAGACAAATATTTTTTTTTATGCCATAATATGGTATAGCGAACCTGACATATACTGCTTATCTCCTCTGCAACTATGACTGCCGAATGTGTCTAGTTACTACTTTCTTTCACATAATTATCGTGATGATATCATCCAAATAAGAAAATGTCAGTAAAACTTGAGATTAGGCCTATTGTGGTGGTTAGCATTGCACTGTACACATATTGACTGCTGTTTGCAGTATCCATTTATTCATTAACTAAATATCATTCCATTCATTTTGAAGCTGTTACAGGAATTATGTGCGTTCCTCAAACTTATCTTGTATATTTTTCAGTTCCTAGCAAGAGCCAGTGAGACCCATCCTCTTGGACACCCGGGCAAAGTTGAGGAGGTTGCCAGTTCCATAGCTTTTCTGGCCTCAGAGAATGCTTCATTTATAACCGGTGCTCAAGTACCCGTAGACGGGGGATTACATGCTGCGTGTCCTAGATAAACATAGTGTGCTATGTTTTTCCAGACTATATTTTTTTCCTATAACAAGACGGAAAAAATTAGTCTTATCCAAATTCAAAGTTGTTGCAGACGACAATTTTGAAGTGAATGAGATTTATTTTATTTTTTTTTTGTCTTTTGGGATAGAAATCATTGTGGAAAATGAAGAAATAGCTTGTCACAGCAATTTCTTCAATTTCCACAATGTTTTCTCAAGTCTTTATCTTTTAGGGCGTCAAAGCGTCAATGACTACGTCGGAATAGTTTTAAAATGTCATAGAATGTACTAGTTATTGATATTATGTTCCAAAGACTGGATTATTCCCTAAAGATCATCATAATAAAAGAGTCCAGATCTGAAATATAAATACAGCCGAATTCATTACAAATGTTGTGATATACGGCATCGTATTTTGTACAACAATAAAAACTGATAGTTATCAGGATTTCTTTTTTTCTAAATACGTTACAAAGATTTTCTTGTTATGGATGTCAAACCAGGTTTTGTATCGGGACGGTTTTACACCTTGTAATTGAGCCAGGATCTGGAAAATCGTCCCTTATAGCATTTGAGCAACATCATGCTGTGTCTATGTACAGTCTGGCTGGGATCCATGCTCCTCTCATAAGGATGCTACAGACCATGAAGAAGCTATATGAGAACAACATTGTTCCTGATCAGACTGGGTGTATACACAGGCTTATCTTGAACCATGTTGGGCTCAAAAGCCTTAAGGGACGTTTTTCCGGATCCTGGCTCAGTTGAATTCACAATATTGGAATACATAAATATAGAAAACCTTTAGTTTTCTTTTTATATTTCATTGGGGTTTTACACCGTTTTCAACATTTATTTTCGTGTCTGCAGAACGATTTATCCTCTCTTTATTTCTACACTTTACAAACATGTATCTTTTACATAGATCTATATGATACCGGTAATTATGTTAACCAAGTCATTATTTTTCAATTTGTTGATTTTTTAGAAGAAATATGTCTGCTGTAGTAAACAAGTACCTGTAAATGCAACAGACCAATGTCAATGAATTTTGTTCTAAAATAGTTAAGCGTTAAGTATCGATAAACTGTCGGTGTTGTTACAAATTCTCGTAACTACGGTTTGAATCAAGCCGTAGTTGCGAGTTTTTATAACAACACCTGCAATATACTATTGTTTGTCCGAAATAACGTCAAGGTTTACTTTCTAAAATCGAACCCTATTCTAATGACAGAGGATGAATTTTGAAAAAAAAACTAACCGTTTCTAAATAGAACTTGATTATTTCAAATTGGAACGGCTTGCAGGCAATAGAATAAACTTGACAGAGCATGAAATAATGAAATAATTGTTTGACTCTAGAGCAAAATTACTTCTTGAAAGGGAAATGTAGTTTTATGGCATGCCCTTCTTTTTCAGTAATATTATCTCATATTTTCCAACACAACTTTACGCTCAGGACATACAATGTTCCTGAAATTATTCCTATGAAGAAATCCATGCACTATTGTCTATGTGCCATTTGTTAGCCTTAATGATATTTGTTATAGAATTTTAATAAAGAGATTTTAGCAATACAGATTATTTATATCTAGAGAAAAATTATGTTTTTATTTGTATGATACATTTTGTTTACCCATTAGAAGGAAGACTATGCCAGTGTCAGCTGTCAGTCAAACTATTGATTATTCAATCAACAAAAAGGTGATGTAGTCACGTGTATCCAACCAACCCCAGTAACGTTACACTGACCAGAAACCTTAGGTGCGTTCTTTAGAGCGAGATTTCTTGAGATATCTTGAGATTTCTTAAGATGTTTTAGGATAAAGCTTTCATCTGAGCAAGATTTTTAAGACGATCACTGGGAGCCGCCATTTCTCTATACTTCTTTCGGAACACCTCGGTAAATTCTGTAGAATCTATATGGGAGAGAATTGACCGAGTTGTTCCGAATGCTCAATGATTCATAAACCGCGTAGTTCCGAATGTTCCGTACTTCATACAAATGACGCCATCATGACGTCATTTGTATGAAGTATGGAACATTCGGAACATCTCGTTTATAATCTTGGTCTTAAAAACGCTGTATCAAATACATCTAAAGAAATCTTAAAAGATATCGCTCTAAAGAATGCGCATCCTACCTATACCCAGTAGAATGCAGAATTGACCTTGACCAATGACAGATGTCAATTGACTGACCAATTAGATTGGGGATGTAGTCACGTGTATACAAAACTCTAATAAATTACAACAAGGAGACAAGGAAAATATGAATTGGAGATTGTTCCGTGAATTTGTCTTTAACGTTAACCCAGCATCAGAGAATAAACTAGTTTATAATGATATTCCAAACTACAAAATTAAGGTCTGGTCCAAATCCTGTTTCGTTTGATTAAATGCCATAAGCATGTATAAATTCAGATATTGTGTCTCTGAAAATCCTGAGTGTCACTTGGGTTACCGGTGTGTGGTGGTAGCTGCCGATGACAGAGAAATATATGCAATCATTTTCATACAAGCTATGATTTTGATATCTCCATAAGATATAAGTAGTTTAGAAACGTTCGAGGACGAAACCATTATAGTCTCCTTGTCCTTTGGGGAATTCTACGCCTTAGCTTCCAAATTTCTATACCACTTGTTTTGTCTTATAGATTCTAATACAATACAGCTTTGAATTCAGAGCAGTGCATACTTTATCCCGGGAAAAAGAACCAATCAAAAGGAAAGATGATTTTAAGAGAAAATATAGGCAACCGAATAACATTATGTCATTTTCATTATGCCTACAAAAACTGTCAAACGTTCTGCTGTACGACAAGGAAGCATAATTATCATCTCTTGTCGTATTTCCGAATAGCTCGCAAACATCGGATATGTATGTGGTGAAAATCGATTATCACACTCAATATTAAGGTAGAGCACCCATAATGAAATTCATTCGACGTCGGAACTATTCGGGTGACGTCGTAAACAATTCCACCGCCGAATTTTTACGACGTCGCCCGAATAGGTTCGCAAACGCAAAGAAAGTTTAAGACGTCGCATGAAAAATTCCGACGTCGTGTGGAATCTCATTAGGGGTGATCTACCTTAAAACCGTCGATTGCAAAAGTACAATAGTTTGGAGTTAAATATTGTTTTGCTAACATATTAGGTAAATTTTGGAAACATGTTCCATAATGTCGTGGATGGAATATACGTGGTTTTACTGGTTTCTTCATACTGAGTTCTTCAACCGTAACGGTCATGGGTAATGTGCATCTTTTCTTATACAAGGTTGCTAGAATGGATGAATAGTTCTGATGTATCTGGACCAGGAGCTATATCTAAAAGTCGAGTGATTAGATCCAGTAGATGGCTCAGCGTGAAGCGGTTGTAACTGCCTAAAACATATAGGCAGTTACAACCGTTTGGCGCTGAGCCATAGCAGTATATTTGTAAGAGGGTGCCTTTAACCACGGGTTACCCGCATGGATGGGGAATGTGAAATATTGTATGAAATTGACAAAATTGTAAGTTTACATCAACATTTCAAACCCATGTTCTAATATTTAACCGTCATGGGGTTTTAATATGGACATATCCAAAAGTTCGTTGTGGCAAGTCAACCAAATTCTTCGCTTTACAAAGTCACACGAACACGGTCAATGCGAAAATGTCGAAATTGGGACGTTTGGACGGAAAAGTCGCTTTAATCACAGGTAACTACTTTGTAGAAAATTATCGTTAACGTACAGAATTATTTATGTCATTGTTTAAAATGACTTTAGAATGGCAGCATTTTTTTCTTTGTACCTCGGTGATATTCCTTATATTTCGTTTTTGCCATTAAAAGAGAGTAAAAACTTAAGAAGGCCAACGTTGAGTGCGTACACCAACTTTGGAGAACGCAAAAATTGTACTTTTAATTAGATATCAAGTAAGGAAGGTCATCAACATCAAAATCTTCTGCACATCCCCTGCAAACGCAACTACAGATAGAATCTCTCGCAACCGAGGGCCGCTTGATGGTATGCAAGTCTACACAGGTCTCGATTAAACAGCATTATTATTTTTTATAGTTCCACTGGAATTGCGTTTTCAAAGATCAGGAATCTGCAACGATGTCTGTCGCTAAGCAGAATTTCATTTCAAGCATGTTTTCCACTTCTCTACATACAATAATATAATGAGAAAAGAAGCATTTTTGATTTAACTGGAACTAAGTTGGTCACTACGACCCGGATTTGGAAGCACTTTCCGTTTTTGACTATCCAAAACTACAACTAAATGGCAATTGGGGAGTTTTTGTATTGTTGATTTCGATGCTTTCTAGCGAATTTGTGACTGAAAAATAATAACATGTCCTTTTGGTGCCTTAGACTTCAAAATGGCGCATTATGGGGATCCTACCTCGGATAGTTTTGGAACGCACTGATGTCACCCTCTCGGATAGTGCTGCGTTACCCAAAGTGTTTTAAGTCTTCTTTCTGGCGTTAGCCATTGCTTCGTCCACCATCTTCTTTGTCTCCTACGGCGGCGACCATTCCCGCCTCGGGGGCCCAAGTGAATGCCATGTCCGAGGTTTAAGAGAGCTTGCTGTTGCAGCAATAGACCAAACTGCGGGATTGCCCTTCCAACATTCATTATATCATACACTGAACTAAAATTTATCTGTTTTCATCGCTTATATATCATTTTAATGAAAACACCGACGGCAGTCTGTTGAACAAAGATTTGCCAGCTATTCATCACCGACATCACCGATCTTTGACCGATGAACACATACGGATCACCGGTTGTATCCGATGGAAAGCGATAAACCTCTGGTCGAACACCGATCAATCACCGACTGCCCGATTGACAACTGTTGTAAAAGCGACGACAGCCGATGGTTAATCAAGCAAATAGGCGATCATCACCGACCAAGCTCCTACTGACCAGCTATTTGTCGCCTACGGACAACCGATCTACTTTGTATTTTACCGATCAATAAGCTATTTATCGCCGGTACCCTGTTACACATAAAGTCTGAATAGCTGAACCAGATGACAACCGGTCAAATGAGACAAATAATTCACCGATTAAGGACCGATTTAAGTCTCATCGTATGTGTAACTGGGGTGTTACATACATATTTTGTAACTGTGATCAGTTAGGTTAACCCATTATCACACTTGGGCGCCTTTTAACGCCTCTCAAGAAAAATGCTTCTGAAAACATTGTGGGAAATGAAGGAATTGCTTGTAACAAGCAGTTTCTTTATTTCCCACGATGTGTTTAATGCCTTAAAAGTCAAAAATTGTAAAATTTCATTCACTTGAAATGGCTGTCAGCAACATCTTTTAATTTGGACCAGTCTAAAACAATGTCGTCTGATTATGGATTATGATAAATAGCATTTTCTCCTTTTGCCAAATTATTTGTGTGCTTCATTTGACTCAAATCTTGTCTTTTATCAATATTTTTTGTCATCTGCAACAGTTTTCAAATTGAGTAGGTCTAAAAATTTCGCCGATTGGGTAAGTGTTGAAGAAATAAAATATTCTTTACAATCCGATCGATTTAAATATTTCTGCTCCAGTGGTTAAAATCCAACTGTCATGATTGGACAACTACCTTTTCTTATTACTCATAAATGGTATAAATGTTACACGCTTCTTTGATTTTTGTGAAATTCAGATTTTCGTTACTTAACGATTCTCAAGTGATGCGGTGAATCTTTTCGCAACGGATGATAAGATAAGAGAAGAAATAGAAAGAAGAGAATGGATATACAGAGACAGGCAGACAGACAGACAGCCAGAGACTGACATAGAAACCGAGACAGAAATACAGACAGACAGAACGGCAGGCAGAGGGAAAAAGATAGAGGGAGAGAGGGGGACATGGAGAAAGGGACAAAGACAGACGAAAGATTAGAGAAAGAGAAATGATAGAGAGGGGCGGTAGTAAAGTGTGAGTGAGGGAAGGAGTGGGGGTGAGTAGGTGAGTGAATTAGTGGGTGAATGTGTGAGCTAGCGAGTGAGTTGGTGAGTAAATGAATGCGGGAGTGAGTCTGTGAGCGAGGTAGTGACCAAGTGAGTTGTAGAGTGAGTTAATGAGTTGGTGCGTGAGAGGTTGAGTGAATGAATAAGTTAATGAGTTGGTTCGTGAGAGGTTGAGTGAATGAATAAGTTAATGAGTTAGTGCGTGAGTTCGTGAGTGAGTGGATAAGAGTGAGTGAGTACATGAGTGAGTTAATAAGTGATTGAGTGAGTGAGTGAGCTAGTAAGTGCGTGAGGGAGGGAGAGAGGGAGGGACTCAGGGTGGAAAGTTGAAGGTGAGTGAATAAGTGAGTTAGTGTGCGGTTGAGTGAGCGAGCAAGTTAGAGAGAAAGTGGGTGAGGAGGTTAGTGCTTGAATGAGTGAATAAATGAGCTAGCGAATTAGTGAATGAATGAATGATTGAGGGAGGGGGAGGGGGAGGGGTAATCAGATATACAGATGACCGTAGCTGTTTCATTGGACATCCAAATCCGTCTATTTTCATTTTTCGTGTTTTAGGTGCAAGCGATGGTATTGGCGCTGAGACTGCCAAATTATTTAGTCAACTTGGCGCAAAATTGACACTAACTGGTCGCAATGCGGAGAATTTGAACAAAACAGCTGAGACATGTAAACCTGTGGACGGTTCTCAGGTATACATTTAATCCGAGTTTTCTCTGATGAAATTCGCTTTTTGATATGTTGATGTCGCTCATTTAAATGAGCGACATCAACATATCAAAGAGAGAATTTCATCAGAAACAACTCGGATTAGTAAATTCGCTCTTTGATATGTTGATGTTGCTCATTTAAATGAGCGACATCAACATATCAAAGAGAGAATTTCATCAGAGACAACTCGGATAAGTAAATTCGCTCTTTGATATGTTGATGTTGCTCATTTAAATGAGCGACATCAACATATCAAAGAGAGAATTTCATAAGAGAAAACTCGGTTTAGTAAATTCGCTTTTTGGTATGTTGATGTTGCTCATTTAAACGAGGTACACCAACATATCAAAGAGCGAATTTCATCAGAGACAACTCGGATTAGTATGCTTTCTTCCCAAGTAATTAAACATGTCCGGTTTGAATCTTACGAAATCACTGATGCCATCTTTCTTATAAATGAGTTCATGTACTACCAATTCAATTATCTATCTTAACATTTATATCGTCGTCTGAAACTACCTTCACTTTGGACAGGACTGAATGTATGTATTTTAATTATGGCCTCGCACTTAATGTTGACAGGACATTTGTTTCATGTTTACAGTAAACCTGGTTTGTAGTTTCCATGAATGAAATCTAAGCGCAATATTTCATGATGAAAAACCAAATGTTGACAATGTTATAATTGTTTAATTATTATGCTATAACATGTTTGCATGATAAGAGTGTCATTTTCTGACAATACCAATGTCATCTGGCTTGGCAGGTATAAAGTTACATGACTTACAAATGCGTCGTCATGATGAATTCTCAAAACCTTGCTTGATAACTTTGATATCGCAATACACTGACAATCTGGTTGAAAATCGATTTTAATTTTACAGAATCATCCGGCAGGCACCAATTTTGGGTCATCTTTAATGAACTGTTCTTCTAATCAATTGAAAAATTGTAAGTTTACACAAAATCTGAAAGTAATTGAAAATAAAAGGCAAAGTGCTTTTTGGTAACAGCATTTGATTTGACAATGAAAACGTTACAAGTAGTCTGAAATGAGTATAGATGTTTTTAAGAGAAAGATATTTATGGAGAAATCACAAATGACAAACAGTTTGGTCCAATTTGAAAGCTAGCGCAAAAAAACAAAATGAACGTGCACGAATCAACACAGAAATAGGTGAGACTATAGAGAAAGTATTGTTTATTATATGTAGCATATACTTCTTTAGCCTAAAACAATTTCAACAAAGATTTTCTATTTTGATGCATCAAAAGGTGTGTTTTGGGAGGGGTTCATGTGTACCATTGTTTAATTACAGGTTATTAGTATAGTTGGAGATGTAACAAATGAAGATGATGTGAAAAAGATAATAGGTGAAACAATCAAACAATTTGGAAAACTTGATATTTTGGTAAGGATTTTAAAATGTTAACAAATTGTACGGAATTCATAGTTATCAGAAATGTTTGATAAAGTATAGATGCCATGGAGTTACTGAATGTTTCTTTAAATCCATGTATGTACCTTTTGTTATTTTTATATAAATTTATGTTTTGTAAAAAATTCAAAGTAGTAAAAAGGTAGTTAAGAAGTCTGTGTGTTTAAAGTAAGACCTTAATTGATTAATTCATCTTAACATTGGTCCATCTCAAATTTTGTCTTGCAACTTGGTCTTTTTAAAAAAGTGTCAAAATTAATTAAGACTTTTTTTAAATATATGTGTCGTATATCATCTACCAACATTAATCAGGGCAAGTTTATATGTTCGTCAGCGAAGTCCGCTATAGTTGAGCGTCGTTAGAAAACCTTGTCGAAATTGGGTCATTGCATATGTATACGTCCCGAGTTAATTCAGTTACAATATACATGAATCTTGCTACACTTGTGCATTCAAAATGGTCCTACTGATTTCATTTGCCACGACACTGACCTGTATGCAAAACAAGCTCATACATGTACTTTGAAAATAGCTTTTAAACATACACCAAAAAGGCTGGAATAATATACTGAGAGGCAAAAATAAGTATACATCCTAGTTCTCCCACGTTTTCTGAGAAAACGATTAATATGCTATATACGATTTTTGACCCCACAGAAGTTGGTCTTTTCTTGATGTAACATTCTTCGCCTATCCGTCTATCTGTCCTTCCTTCCGGTGCAAATGTTTTTTTTTTTTTTTTTTTTTTTCTTTTTTTTTTCATATCATACAGCGTCATCGAAAAGGGGGATTTAATCAATTTATTTATGCAAGCATTCACATTGACCCAATCCTTACATTTATGGACGGATTTTGATCAAATTTTCTTGGAAAGTGCCTACTCACCTAGGAAGATGCGTACATTGTTAGCGCTTTTCCATATAACGATGTGTCATGGCAAAAGGGGGCTTGATACAAACAAGTTATCTGACACAACTCCTTCTAAATTTACTGGCGGATTTTGATTAAATGTGCGCACAATGTTCCTAGATTACCTGACTAAGTGTATAGAGTGTCAGGTTTCTTTCTCATCATGCTGCGTCATAGAAAAATGGGTCTTAGTGAAAAAGTGGCATATTGATCAATTTTGACCAGCCAGTGAGAATTATGTTAAAATGTTATAGAAAATTTAACGTTGTGATTTGTTGTAATAAAGAATAAAGAAATTAAAAACGGATTAACAGCAATATTTGGTGCTTCTTTAAGTCGCACGTGAAAATTTTGCAAAATCGGTATGTAGCAGGAGTATGGGTAGTCAAGTAATTTCAGGTGTATCAACACTGTAATATTGGTCTACGTGTAGAAATATAATGTACAAAATTTTGAGTCAATATGATGGTAATCACGAGAGATATTGACAAACAAAAAGAGTATACTTTTTTGGCCTCTGAGAATAGTTCATGGATTTAAAAGGGGTGCAAGGAAATATGACTGACCATTTTTAGGAAACAATAAATAGTTTTTTGATAATAAAATCTAAAGCTGTGCCATGCAAAATGAAATCAGCTATTATAGCTGAGTCTAAGTTTTTTTCCGGTTCGTTCTTTCATTGGTTCTCATGCTTTCAATCATTAAAAGAAGGGTGGAATAAAACTGTTTCATTTGTTAACCCATTATCAGACGGCAAAGTTTTGGACTGTTCCAATTTGAAAGGTACCGCAGACTACAATTTCAAGTTGAAGATTTTTTTTTAAAAAAATCTAAGTATTTCGGGTTAAAAAAAAACTTTGTGGAAAATGATGAAATTACTTGTTTACAAAGTGCTTGTTGTAAACAAGCAATTTCTTCATTTTCCACAATATTTTCCTGAGCCTTTTCTTGTGAGGGAGTCAGAAGACGTCGCTTTCTGCAATCAGATTCGATATGTGCCCTCTTTTTGGTTATTAACAGGTGAATAATGCAGGCATTATACAGTTTGGCTCTATTGAAACTGCCCCCTTAGAGCAGTATGACAGGGTTATGGATGTCAATGTCAGGTAAGGCAGTGAGCCGTTTATAAGTTAGGTATAGTCCACAATAAATGACCTGGCAGAGCATCTCTAGCTAATAGCTATTAGCTAGAGATGCTCTGCAAGGTCTTTTATTGTGAGTTCTAATCCTTTACTGCCGAGCCCGGATAGCTCAGTCGGTTACGACGGAGACTGTCAATCCAGGGGTCTCGAGTTCGAACCCCGGCTCGGCCAGTATCCATTCCGACATTTGACAAAAAGTCGTTTGTCTCTCACCAATGGGTGTGAATCATCTATATGAGAGAGCAGCTGGAGGCTCGGTTTGTGGTTGTACTGGTGCGAGAAATACCAGGAACCCACGGTTAGGTGCTCCAGTCGCCGCGATATGACCCTGGTAGTTGAAAACGGCGTAAAACCCCAATAAACTCAAACTCAACTCTAATCCTTTACATTTTACACATAATGTCTTTAGTCTAAAATGCAAAGTGCATAAACGTATTTACAATGAAATCCGTAAACATTACAGTGGTGTTTTGACTGGTATGTAAGAGTACATGAAATTAATCTTTTCTAACGATCTTACGATCACGTTTTTCATAAAGACATTTGATTGCACGAGAAATCAGTTTAGGCCAATACACTGAGGCGTCAAGGGGGTAGAATCGGCATCAATATGATGCATGAGTGCAGTATTTATATAGAGGCAGATGATGGCAAATCCCGGTCTTGTCTCTGCGGTGAATAGGGGTTTTTGCTACAAGTAATGCTAGGTTCCCACTGCCGATCTGATAAACTCGATCAACACGACTACCTAATTTACCCGATCAAGCCCGACCAAATGTGTATACACGACTTCTTCTCGATCTCTAGTCGATCAAACTAGACCCTCACCCGAGCACTCCCGATCATTTCCCGATTGAAGCCCGACCATCTTTCCGATGTCTATCCAATCACCCCGTCCTTAATTCGAGCCCTACACGATCAAGACCCGACCGTCTCGATATGTACACGACCAGATCGAGCTGATTCTATTCTAGGTGTTCTGAATGAAAATCTTTTTGCAGCGTCTGTGATTATCACATGTTCATAATAACTTCATAATATTGTCAGTTTAAATATGTACATAATTTAAATGTGACGTAAATGTACTTTTAGCTATTGACTCATCCTTAATCTGATAAAATATAAAGATTAATGCATTCTTTAAGGCGTTTAATACCATTATATCAATCGTACGTTTTGAGTCGCAGAGCGGGGAATCATGTGAAAGGCAATTTCCGATAATTTTCAATATTTCTGTTAATATACTCTGTGCGGAATCTCGTGCTGTTTGTACACATTTATTACCACACGACCTAGTGTTCCCACTGCCGTCCAGATCAACTCGATCAAGCGGTCGAATACAGGTCGAGCTCGGTCTGAAAGAGTGATCGGGAGCGGTCGAGATGATCGAAATTGATCTGCATCGCTCGGGCTTCCTACTGGAGTTTTTTTGACATGCAAAAACAGTCGTGTGCGATCGAGTGCAAAAAAAATCGAGAAGCGATTGTGTATTGATCTGGTAGAAGATCGACCTTGTCGTGAATCAGTCGGGTCTGGAGATCGAGTGTGATCGGGTAGATAATTTGTATTCCGACCTGCACCGAGCGTGCACTCGATTACCTCGACTTGCATTCGAGTAATTTCCGACCACACACCCGATCAACTCGACCTCTGATTCATCTGTTCACTCGATCAAATCGGATGAAGAGGTCGGGTTTGATCGACTAGAGATCGAGAAGAAGTCATATGGTCCGGTTTGATTGAGGGCATTTAAGCGATCGAGTAGATCGAGTTGATCCGCTGCCATAGAGCAGTTGGAAGCACTCGATCACCTCGACTTGTACGAGTTATTCCCGAACGCATTCCCGATCAACTCGACTTCTGCTCCAACTGTTCATCCAATCAAATCCAGGTAAAAGATATCGACTCGAGCACACACAATCTCTACTCGAGTGATTGTCGATCAGCTCGATCTTCTATACGATCGATACTCGAGCATCTTCCCGATGTGTTTTCTACTCGACCGCTACACGGATTTTTTGACGTGTCAAAACAAGTTGGCAGGATTACCGATCGATGCAGACCAAACTCGACCATCTCGACTTATCCCGATCACCCTTGCCGAGCGACCTCGACCGGTACTCGATCGCTTGGTCGGGTATGATCGAGTAAATTTGATCGGCAGTGGGAACCTAGCATAATAACGCAAATATAATCGTACTTTCGTTGGTAAAAACGGGGCCCTTGATTGTTCTCTCTTTTGCTAGGCCTACGCTTCGTTGAGCATCATTGGCTAAACGATGTTATTGTATTTTCGTGTTAGGACTAAAAAAGATAGAAGAGGTTAGTCCTGTACTCATCTTCTTCATTGGCATGTTGGTATATCCCTTGTGGATCCCATATGTTAGTGAAAGTCTGCTGTTGAATTGCACCAATTTTCGTTTCACTTCATCCACATTTTATCTTAGAGACAGCTTCCTACACGGAAATAAGATTATCCAAGATTTAATTATAAATATGAAATCCAAAAAATATACTTACTGTCAGGTTTTAGTCCCAGAATGGCAAAGAATTTTGTGCTAACAATAGACTAGGTTTACCGTTATGTTTTGATAAACCGTCGGTGTTGTTATAAGATCTCGTAACTACGGCTTTAATCAAGCCGTAGTTACGAGATTTTATAACAACACCTACGAAATACTATTTGTTTGTCCGAATTGACGTCACAATTCACTGGATAAAATCGTTCCCTATTGTGCAAACCCTGTTTGAAAAATGGCGATAACATTGACAACATGACAGGTTACCTTGCACGCCGTGTTTCTAATATTAAGCATAACATAGGAAAATGTCGATCACAAAAATCTGATTTGACTGGCCTATAATTTCGACCCACGGGTTAATGCGTAAGACAATGTTGGTATAATGGCACATCCATGCTGTTTGAAGTATCTCACCAAATATGGTAAAAATAGAAAAAATATTGGAATATTGTAAAAATAAAACTTATCTGTCGATACGTCCGCATCTCAAATGAGCGCATATATTGGGTTGACCCACATAGCAACACAAAGTAATGTTCAGATATGTCCCGTTGATGTTGCAATGGCGCAGTTGAACGCGTGTCGGCCTTACACTATACCTTATCTCAGTCATTAGGTCTCAGATCCGATTCCTGTCCTGGGCTTATATTCTGTCTGTCATTTGTTTTCCACCAATGAGCAGATAATCTTTAACCTATAGATACGGGGTATCAGCTGAAGGCCCAGAAGGATATTGTGTTAATACTGGTGAGGGAGACGACAGGAATCCATGGTTAGGTGTTCGATCCCAACGAAATATGACTGAAATGATGTTTAAAACACCAGTCTATCTATATATTATTATATGTGGTAGTAAGGAAATTTCAACATTGGTCTATTCAGCACTGATTATTCTGAAGTTAGGTTAGTTTGTTGTTTGAGGAAGGGTAAAAAGATATTTGTGTTAATTCCAGGTCTGTATACCGCCTTACTATGCTGGCAGTTCCATATCTTATACAGAGTATTTTAAAGGCAACATAGTAAATGTATCTTCTGTAACCGGGCTTAGATCTGTGAGTAGAAACGAGAAAGTTTGGCCACGGTGCTTTCTCTGTATATGTAAGAAATAAACTTCTTTCCAAACAAATTCTTGTGTAGATGTGCATGATCATAATAGCAAAGCTATTTCAAATGTGGCTTTTCCGAAACAAGACTTGATTTTGACATCTCTAGAAGGAATTGTACGGAAAAGCATTGAGAGTCATAATATCTGTCTACAGCTGTTTTTTTACACTTGGCCAAAAATAAGCTGTATGATTTGCAGAATTGCGAAAACAGAAATTTCAATTAATTACAATAGTATCACGGTGGGGATTGTGCATGATGGGGTGGATAACGAATACGGACAAATTTGCCTCGCTTCAGGTAAGGAATTGTGCAATAATTTTCTTGTTTCTGCGTCAACTTTCAAGCGGTTTGTTGCATGTACCCCGCATTACTGAGCTCTTTCCTCAGATATATGACTTGTTTGTAGAATCTTTGTACTTTGTCCAAAAATTGATCCCAGCCGATCAGAAAAACGACAAAAAATCCGGGTCATTTTTATAGTCGGTTTGGATCGATTTTTGAGAAAAGTACAAGGAGTATCTCGATAAGTAATACATCTGAGAATAGGGCTCAGAAAGATGGAGTACATGCAACAAACTGCATGAAAATTGGCGCTAAAATAAGAAAGTTATTGCACAAATGCTTACCTGAAGCGTGGTTAATTTGGCCGTAGTCGTTACCATTTCGCTTTCTTTTCGGTTGGGACAATATTTTGGAAAAAGTACCACGAGTTATCTAATATGTCATACATCCGATGAAAGAGCTCGGTAAGGCGGGGTACATGCAACAAACCTTTTGAAAATTGACACACAAATAAGAAAGTTATTGCAAAAAATCTTACCAGAATCGAGATTATTTTGTCCGTATTCGTATCCATCCCATCATGCACAATCCCCACCGTGAGTATGCTTAAAATTTAAAACGACATAGGACCATCATCAGATATGGACAAATTACTTTCTGTGTACTGCTCGATCTGTGGGCAATATCTCTATCCTTGTACTGCTCGATCTGTGGGCGGTGCTTGATAGATAGACCACATCATTCTGCTTCTTCTGTATGAACAAGAATTCCTTTTTATCGATATGTATGACAAAAAATGCCATATAAAATGTTAAGATAGAATACCCGTAATGTGGCCATTTTGAAATTCATAAAACATCAGATTTTTATTTCGAATGGCATTGTTACTTATCTGGACCTATTCGGGCCCGGTCGTAAACATTCGGCGGTGTAGGGGAGACCGGGGCTAGTTCGCCCCCTTTTTTCGATTGCTCATATTTTGAATTCTATGAGAGCTATTTGGATGTAATTTATAAATTTAAGTTCTAAAAGTGATAGCCTTTCTAACTGCGTCTATCATTTTTATATGCTTCTTTTCAAGAAAGAATATTTCAAGTTTTAGAGTTTTGATCGTAGTGGGCGGACTTGCCCCATGCACGGGGCAAGTTTGGCTGATTATTGGGTCTAGGTATGCTGAGAGCTATAATTCATTATAAAGCATTTTTAGACAGTTTAAATTTCTAGGAATCTGTATACGACTGCCAAATGAAGGTATAGATTGAAAAAGGTATTTTTAACAGCCAAACATCGTGAGAAAGGGGGCATTTGGGATAACAAGCAGGGGGCCGGGGCAAGTTCGGCCAGTGGTTTTGATTTTTTTCCTTTTTTACGCTTTAGTTAGAGCTAGGTCTTTGCGATTGATATATACTGAGAGGCAAAAATAAGTATACACCCTAGTTCTTCCACGTTTTCTGAGAAAATGATTTATAGACTATGTACGATTTTTAGACTCCACCGAAGGTGGTCGTTTATCGATGTAACCGTCTCTGTTTATCCGTCTGTATGTCCGTCCTTCCGTTGCGAAGGTTTTTTCATATCGCATAGCGCCATCGAAAAAGGGGTCTTAATCAATAAATTAATGCAATCATTAACGTTGATACAACCCTGCATTTGTGAAAGGACTTGGATAGAATTTTCACAGAAAGTGCCTAATCACCTAGTACCATGCGTAAATTGTTAGTGCTTTTCCATGTTACAATGCACCATGGCAAAAAGGGGCTTGATTTAAACAAGTTATCTGACATGACCCCTTTTAAATTTATGGACGGATTTTGATTGAATTAGCACAGAATGTTCATAGTCACCTGTCTAAGTGTTTAAAGTGCCACGTTTCTTTCATATTATGCTGCGTCATAGAAAAATGGGCCCTAATGTAAAAAAAAGTAGCATGTTGGTCAATTTATACCAGCCACCGAAAACTGTGTTATAATGTTTCAGAAAATTTAAGCTTGTGATTTGTTGTAATAAGGAATAAAGAAATCAAATACGGATTAACGGCAAAATCTGGTGCTCCACTAAGTCGCACGTGCAAAGTTTGCAAAATCAGCATGTAGCAAGATTAAGGATAGTCAAGCAATTTCAGTTGAAATTTAACAAAATTGTATTATTGGTCTATGCTTAGAAACAAATTATGCAAAATTTCGAATTGGTATGATGAAAATTAAGAGAGATATTGACAAAAGAAAAGTGTATACTTTCTTTTGCCTCTCAGTATATTTAGATGCAACAGGAAATGACATTTCTAACCGGGATCATTCTTTTTATTCATGTGCAAGTTTGGTCGTGGCCGAACTTGCCCCGACCCCAATAGTCGGACTTACCCCAGACAGACCTCGTGAAAACTTCACGTTACATCTTCTTTTAGATGACATGAATTCGTGATCTGAAGTTTTAATCTGAAAAAGGACTTAATTGTCTTCATAAGTTTGCAAAAAAGAAATCTGAATCATGGCGCATCTTACTATAAATGAAAATTTACGCAAATGTGGAAAATTTACTGACAGGGTAAAAAAAAAAGAATTGTGTTCTAATTTCCATGTTTTTCTATTCAATGTGGCCAAAAAATTTCTGTGACCAGCTTCCGTCATAAGAGACATTACAATTTGGTTCCGGGCTCTCTATCTCTGTCGAGAGGCTCTACAGAGCCACTGGCCGAACATGCCCTGAGGGCGGACTAGCCCCGGTCTCCCCTAAAGTTCCACCACCGAATGTTTTGGACGTAACCCGAATAATTCCGACATCGCGTGAATCACATTAGGGGTGAACTCCCTTAAGTAAATATTGTGATATATTTCACATTCCAATTTCCAAATGTGCTTGCGCATTGTATGTCGAAAGTGTCATAGATCGTTTCACTAAATAGTGTGCTTTATTCTTCCTTTTAGTTCCCAGGTGTGCTGACGTACTGTATGTCAAAAAGTGCCCTAGACCAGTTTACTAGATGCTGTGCCTTAGGTGAGTTCACCAAACTTTGCAAGTAACAAACAAATAACATGACATCTTAGCCTTTCGAGGACTTGTTAGTTTAATTAAGAAATAGTCGAGTTTCTACAGTGGGGTATTGTTATTTAACCACGGTTCTGAGTTAGATGGTAAAATAAATAATCGTCGAGGGCGACTTTATATTTACGAATTGTTCTACTTAGTGATGTAGACAACAAAATAAATCTTCCTAAAAGCAGAATATTTGCATTCTTTGTTTGGAAACATCTAGGTAGTAGAATATCATGCTTATGGATAGGTGTAGATCTAGTCAGTTTTTTTCTTTCATCTCAATATCACTAAAAAACTTTTCTTGTGGAGAGAGAAAACCAGGCATTATTTGAGTATAGATCTATATCAATTTACACATTTCAGATTTGGCTCCTAAACAAGTGAGAGTTAACAGTGTCAAGTAAGTATTCCAATGTCTATGAACCAAAACTGGCCTTAAATAGCCTACCTTCCAAGACAAGAGTGTATCAATATTTCATTTCGGGATAAAGCTGAAAATCATATAAAAATGTTTATATTTGTAGAATAACCTTTGAAGGTCAATGCCAAATAACTTTGATTCTTTATACGAATAATTATATAAAATTCACGATTTATCTCTGATTTGGTTCGTTAATATCGTAACTACAGGTTAAAAACTCTGTAGTTACGACATTTTGGAACTTTGTCGACGATAGGTAACTTAATTTTTCAGTCCAGGTGTCATTATCACGGACCTGTATAAACATGCTGGATTGAGCGAGGAAGACTCCGCCAAGGTATTTGTCATTGAAATAGTAATTTTTATCATCTAGCTTAGAGCTAGGAAATTAATTTCCCAAACTTTCAGAATTATCATCATCAGCAACAACATCATTATCAGCTTTCATATTTAACAAGGAAAATGTGTTGACGGCATTCCAGGTATGCTCATGTAACATGTAGCTTGCGATCAAATGAGTACGCACAACATAGTGTTTTGATTTGAAATAAAAATATAGAATGTTTTCACCCCATCTTATCTGTAGCTCTAAAATCATTCTGCATTTTTCTAAGTCAATGTGATCTATCAATGTCAATTGTAATATTTCAGCAAAAATGCCTACAGTCAACTCAGCCATTCAAGGGAATAGACATTAGGCATATAATTGGCTTCTGTACCAGATTGGCTGTTGTTCACTGTATCCATATGTTTCAGGGTGGAGGATATCCCACGTGACATTTTTTGGAAATGAAAACACTTAAAAATCGCCCGCTTCACGATATTTCCTTTTCAATTTCTTAGCTTATAGTAGGGCATGCTCCATGACTTTTGCAGAGATAATGTTCATCTTACGCGCCTCTGAGAGGACCATTCCCAGTTCTTACTCACTCTATATCAAAAGTCCTTGTGTTTTTCAAACTCCGGGTGTTTTTGTTTTCAAACACTCAAACTTTTAAAAGTATTTTTCTGTGTCTAAAAGGGAATTGGGAAAAATTGCACATCTGCCGTTCAATTGTGTTTGAATATTTGAAAAAGTCATGGTGTTTGTCTGTTTGGTGTAAAGTAAGATAGAACCATGAATGGCGCCATCAAAGTCCCTTGCGTATCCGTTGAGTTTAAGGGGGAATGCTCCAGTTTCCTAATTTTTTCCTAATAATAGAATTTATTTATAGTTTGTATGTTGAAATAATATGTTATTACCAAATGAAAAATAAAATAAAATGGATGGTCATCAATTTTGTTTGAATTTTATAGGCATTCGTATCACGTACCCCTACGGCGAAAAAATGCATAATTTCTTGCACCTGTCCAAGGTCACCAAATGCTAAAAAATGCTGTATAATCATCGTTTAGTCCCGAAACGGATTTAAAGTAACGTCTTACATTTAATAAGAACAGAAAACCCAAACTGTGTGCTATTATAAACGCGTAAATGTATAGAACAGCATGCTCACGTGTTCAGTTAGATCAACGAAGCTGAAGTGTTTTACGTCAAAATTTGCATATTTTTTTGGAAATATACTGAAAGAAACTTCCAACGCAAAACCAGCTTCAATGTTGTATGTTTCATTTGTGGTTGTATAAATTGTATCTAAAAATGGTACATGCAAAGAATAATTCATTATACTGCCACTGACAATAATGAAAGTACTGAAATGCACCGCATCGCGAATCCAAAAGCGCCGAAACACACAAGGGGTCAATTTTGAGATCCCCATATTTCAGTATCACATTGAGTTCTTAGTTTGTCATCTTGTGCCACAGTGGTTACCCCACCTTTGCAAATCAGCCACGTGACCTGAAAAGGCAGAAAATGGGTCTAAGATATTTCGTGGTGGGCGGGGGTGTAGGGATTAATAGTGCAGTATTTTGTTTAATGCTTTGATCAGCTAATCAGAATTTCATAATAGAGTGCTCCTATCTGACGTGTTTAACGTTTCCCAAAGTCTGATGACAGTAGATATTGCACAATACTACAAAACGGCCACAGTTATGAATGTCATTCCAGCCTGGTGCATTCCAATGGCGCGCACCTCTGACTTCGGTGCTCAATCTTGGCATCTTGTGAAGAGGAGCTTTGAAAAAAATGGTTGTACTTAAACTCAGCTATCGTTAAAGAAAATCCATGCATACATAAAGGTTGAAATCGGTGTTCGACTTGCACAAGCAACACAAAATTGGGTATTTATGAACATCCGCACGTGCGTAATGATGCATGACTGGACACTCGAATTTTCGGTGAACAATCATAGTGCATGTGTAGGGATCACAATTGCAATAAATATTGTTGTCAAAAATTGGGGCAGAAAAATTATGCACACAAAAAAGCATCTTGCGTTAGAAGTTTCCTTCAGTATATTTCAAGTTCCACTTAATAGAATTTGATAAAACTCCCTCATTGTACTAAGCAACATGTCCTGGAAATAATTCGCAAAGAAAATGTATAGGTCATCGTACTTATTAGTGAATTACAGCATTTTTTCAGCTACACATGAATAAAATTACGCAAAACAGTGGTAACTGCATACACACTTACAAATGGGTTGCTCTAAATAATCGATTGCCATTCTGAGGAAATCAGTTTCGCATAATAAATACGCTTTTACCGTCGAAAATGGTAAATTGTAATGACGTGTTATATTATTGAAAATATGGTAGCGAAACATATATGGTACGAAACTTTTAGTTTTCTACAGTAATGACCGAGTGTTCCGAAAAACCTTAAGCAGAAATATTATAAACTATATTGAATCAAATGTGTATACTTTCTGAAAACGACCGTGGTGTGACCACCCTATAAGCACCATACCATTCAGTTTGATAGCTGATATAAAAGTATGCGTGTTTCTCATATGCATATGCATCTTGTTCATATTTCAGTTTCTGGCAAGAGCTAACGAGACCCATCCTATAGGACGCCCGGGCAAGGTTGAAGAAGTGGCCAGTACCATAGCATTTCTGGCCTCAGACAACGCTTCGTTTATAACTGGGGCTCAGATATCCGTAGACGGGGGTTACCAAGATTCTTGTCCTAGATAAATTTGGGTCTTAAAGGGATTGATTGCATCAAGTAAATAGTGACGTAATTTCGGACAAACAACAGAGTGTGCTGTTATAAAAATCTGATAATTACTGCTTAATTCAAGCCGTAGTTTCGACATTTTATAACAACTATGACGATTTATCAGGTAAAATGGGTACAACCAGACTATTTTAGCGAAAGTTTTGTCCCTATTTACCATCTTTTCCAAATCATTAACTAAATTCTAGATAGATTTTTAAGGGGAGGGGGGGCTGTTCTAATTTGAAAGGAGTTGTAGACGACGCGTGCAATTAGCGTTAATAAATATGGATTTTGGAAATAATAACATAACTAGACAGCCCTGGCGGTCTGGAAGCGCTCCACAGGCCTGATTGTTTGTGTTGTTGAATGCAATTTCAAAGGTTCAGGCTGCACAAATAAGCAAATGCATGACCAAGGGTGAAGCTGAAAATTACAAGCAAGTAAGATGATATGGTCAGTAGATTCTCTGGACAATCTGTATTGATTAGTTAATACTAATGGTTGTAAATGTGAAAATAAGCCGAAAATGGCAATTTTGTCAATTGCAAGGACACATAACTCATGAGTTAAGATTTAGATCAAGCTGAAAATTACATCAAGGCAATATCTTATGGTCACTAACATTCTGTACAAGTTTTGTCTTGATTGGTTAATTTTTGTAGTTGCTAGAGTGAAAACTAAGTCAAAATACAGCCGAAAATGGTAATTTTGTCAATTTCAAGGGCACATAATTCATGATGTAAAATTCAGATGAAGCTGAAAATTATACCAAGGCATGATCTTATAGTCACCAACATTCTGTCCTAGTTTTGTCTTGATTGGTAAATATGTGCAGTTGCTAGAGTGAAAACAATGTCAAAATAGAGCCAAAAATGGCAATTTTGTCAATTTCAAGGGCACATAACTCATGATATGAAATCAAACTGAAAATAATACCAAGGCAAGATCCTATGGTCATCAACATTCTGTCCAAGTTTTGTCTTGATTGGTCAATATCTGTAGATTTTAGAGTAAAAATAAAGTCAAAACCAGCTATTTTTGACATTTAAGGGCAGATAACTCAAGTTATTCTACTTCAATCCAAATTTTTTGAAGGAATCTGAGAGAAGGTCACCCAATGATCATTCCTGTGAAGTTTGATTGAAATCCATCTAGTAGTTTCTGAGAAGAAGATTTTTAAAGAAAAGGTTTACGGACGGACGCACTGACGGACGCAAGCACGACGGACACACCGCCATGACAATAGCCCGCTGGCCTTTCGGCCAGTGGAGCTAAAAATAGGCATATTGGTGCAAAGGGGAGAATTATATTTAACAGAATTTCTTTTTGTCTCAATATTTCCCAATTTTTTCTAAGCTTCCAATACATTTTCGACATTAAAGTGTGGATAATTGAAAACTCAATTAGAGGATGAGAAAACCGTTTATTTCCTTTAAAAATTCCGTAACTGCAGCTTCTTTTAAGCAGCATTTCCGATGTTTCAGAAAAAAAACATGACAAACGCTGCTACAAAACGTACTATTTTGTTTCAGTAAGCATTTTGTTAGTGTTGATACAACGTAGATATCTTCTATCAATTTACAAAGCTCTTACACCAGACCACAATATTAAATTAAAAGAAAGAAATACTTTTGTTCAGTTTATATAATCCCGTCATGTTATACAAAATGTAACTTGCTACACAATATCGTAATCAAAACAACTGCAGAGATTTTGCACGTGATGGTTCGAATCTTGCAGGTGTCTCAAATTATGAAAATACAACCCAAGTGTTCTCGCCAAGGCCAATCTCGAATGATTGGTTTTTAACCTACAAAAGCAATTGGAGTTATGAAATGGAACAGTCACAACAGTTATCAAGATTGATTTAATAGGGTAAAAGTCCATTTTATGGCTGTTTTGGCCAAACATAACCTAGTTTTGATATCCCTAGTAGGAACAGGTTGGGAAAGTACCGAGACAAATATGAAAATACTGATGATCAGTGTTTTCTCCTTTTGTCTCAATATTATCTGTTCTATTTTACAAACATATAACAGCATAAATTCTGTAGAAGCATTCAAATTGGACCACCCAAAGCCTTTTTTTGGGAGGGTAAAACCTTTCCCAAACAAAGCCTGTTTTTGATGTCCCTAATACGAAAGGCTGGTGAGAACATTGAGACAAAAAAGAAATTGCTGATAATACGCAATTTCTCCTTTTGTGTCAATATTTTCATGCTCTAACACAGTTCATCTTAATGATCAACATATTTGGGAATGGTTACACAATAGTTCATATTGTGATAACTGGAGATCCTAACCATTGAAACCTTGCTCTCACTAGTACAGTGAAATAGATAAGAGGGGCGAAGACATTTTAAATTTGTTATTAATTATTTTAAATTTGAACCCTATCGTGTGGACACTCATAGGAATCGTCTCAATGAGACGATTCCAATGAGTACCCACAACATAGGGTTTGATGAAAACATTTGATGAAATATTGCATTTTGAAAAACCATTACCCTCTCTTTCTCTTATCTGTTGCTTTGATAGTACCACAGTGTATAATCATGTGACTCAAAATTTCCGATAATCTTCAATATCTTTTTTAATACTTGGCCAATTTGAATTCGGTTTGAAGCAGAGAATGTGGGAAAATGCCAGGAATAAGCTGGACGTGTTAGATTTTTTAAAAATCAACTGATAAAAAAGTTATTAAGATAAACCAAAACATTCTCTGCTTGAAACCGAATTCAAATCGGTCCAGTACAAAGTTATTGAAGATTTTCTGATGATAACGTGATTATCCACCGTGAGTACTACCACAACATCCTCACTGAGTCTCTAGCCGCTTACAACATAATAAAGAAGCTACAAGAGAACAACATGCATCTTGATCACAATGCTTATATATCGTCGCTTTTCAACAAAAACCTCGTAACCGCAGCTTGTTTAAATCTGTAGTTACGAGGTTTTATGTGAGGTGGCGATATACACAGCCTGATCTGGACCCATGCTGGTATCAGACATTTTTCACTTACAAAGTTATGTTCAATGTTTCAGCAAATAAACATCGCTAACGCTTTCTTGTGGTTAAAATTTACAAGGCGTTCCTCCCCCAGAAAGGTTTCCAAAAACGTTTTTATTTGGAACATCCAAACAATGTCTTGTTTTAAATTAGCAAAGGGTTAATCCTGAAAATCATAAAAAGTAAATTTTATCAATCCTATCCCAACCGACAGTAATAAAGACTCGTTCTACTGTAAAGCCGTTGCAGATAAAACGATTTATGTTCAGAATGTTCTTCTTGTGACTCAATGTTTTCCATATCTAAGCCTTTTCATCTAGAGAAGTCAAAAGTAGGATACACCTTTTCTAAAACAAGACTGACTGGTTTTATTCTCTTGTGCCATAGTTGTGTAAATCTCTTTTCACTTATGTTTCAAGTTTTTGTCTAAAGCTTTAACATGTCCCTCACTTCCCCAGACCATAGAAAACAAATGTCTTTCTCTCTCTAAAGACTCCCTTCTGTTTAGTTCTGTAGCAGTTGCTACCATAGTTTTTATCACACCAACAGTTTTTGCATCTCCTGCACAATTTTTAAGCAGCCATTTTGTTCCTTCTGTCACAACATCTTTATCATCATCATCAACTGTTTTACTAACATATCCTATATCTCTACAGTATTTAGAGTCCATCAGTTTACCAGACACTAGAAGTTGTAAGGCTTTCTCCCTGCCCAGAATATTGACCAGTCTAGTACAGCCTCCCCATCCAGGGGCCACGCCCACTTTTATCTGAACAAATCCAATCTTAGCACTGTCTGTCATAATTCGGAAGTCACATGCTGTTGTCATCTCAGCCCCGCCCCCGATAGCAAATCCATTAATGGCTGCAACACTGATCATGGGTAAATTGTGCAACCGTGAAGTGATGTCATGCATGAATGCAGACATGTTGTAGCCATCGGTTCCTTCTAGAATCTGCTCGACCGTGTCTAGATCCCCACCAGAGCAGAAAGTCCTGCCTTCTCCAGCCAAAACCACGCCCCTTCCTGTGCTCCAATTTTCTAATTCTGAAACACATTTCTCCAGATCTAGCATCATTTTCCCTGCAAGAATAGATGAAAGAAAGCAAATGCTGAAAATTAAGCAAAGAAATTCAGGCTTCAACAATATTTTGAAAGGAATTCCTCTTTAGCATGCTCTGAAGCATCAGTTAGAAGATTGTTGTAAGTTTGATAAGATTAAGAACTTTTCAGTCATATCATGAATTGATGATATCTACAATTCACGTGCATTCTTGCATATCACCTAGGTCATGCTGAGGTTCTGTGGCTTAAGCATTAACCATTGGACATGTGCCTTAATGTTGAAAACTCAGAAACATTGAAATGTTAAATCTTCAGCGAAAAGTGCTACAGAGACTTTGATGGTAACAGCGTATTTCAAAGTTATGATATTTTTTAACATAAATCTGATTATCCATTTCCAGACAGTTAAAATACGAGATATTGCAGAGGACAATTGAACTTCAAGTAAATGAAATCTTACATCAATTTATATTTCTGGGTAGAAGACATTAACCCTTTCCCAAACAGGACCTGCTTTTGATGTCCCTATTAGAAAAGGCTTTGGAAAATATTGAGGCAAAAGAAGAAACTGCTGATGATCAGCAGTTTCTCCTTTTGTCTCAATATTTTCTGTACTACATAGTACACAAATCCCTTCCTTTTTAACATCAATTTTGTCATCTGCAGCAGCTTTTAAATAGGACCACCCTAAAATTGTGTCATTTGGGAAAGGGTTAAGGTAAATGAAAAAAAATGTTTGTCACAAGCATTTTCTTCATTTTCCACAATGTTTTCTAAAGCATTTGTCTTGTGGGGCATCAAAAAGCAGCATTATGTGGGAATGGGTACATCATGATAAATGTAAGTTCAAAAACTACCAGAAAATGCATTATTTTTCTGTGGGTGATTCATCAGTAATGTGGCTATCCCTGTTAGATCATCTTTATATAGATCAACAGACCCTCCCTTTAGTGTGTCTTTCTGTGTAGAAAACATTATGGCAAATCAAGAAATTGCTTGTTACAAGCAATTTCTTCATTTTCCCCAATGTTTTCAAAACCCTGTGGCTTGTGGGGCATCAAAAAGTATCAATATGTGGAAATGGGCATAGGGTTCCTTAATTCTGCTGCTAGCATCTTATAGATCATGAATATCAAATGAGAAAGGTTATAAATCTAACATGGTCTACGAGGTGCTAGGAGGCAAATTAAGGACCCCTATGCGAATGGGTAAATCTTTAAAACTGAATGTCCTACCAGAAAATGCATTCCTTTTCTCTGGATGATTCATCAGTAATGTGGTTATTCCTGTTAGATCATCTTTATACAGATCCACAGACCCTCCCTTCAATGTGTCTCTCAGTGTAGAAAACATTGTGGCAAATTAAGAAATTGCTTGTAACAAGCAATTTCTTCATTTTCCACAATGCTTTCAAAGCCTTTTTTCTTGTGGGGTATCAAAGAGCATCATTGTGTGAGAATAGGCATAGGGGTCCTTAATTTGACTTCTGTAGCATCTTATATCTAAAAGGTCTTTTAATATGGTTTAAAAGGTGTTTGGAATCAAACTAAGGGCCCCTATGAGAATGGGTTTAATCATGATAAACATAATGTCCTACCAGAAAATGCGTTCTTTTTCTGTGGATGATTCATCAGTAATGTGGCTATGCCAGTTAGGTCATCTTTATATAGATCCACAGACCCTCCCTTTAGTGTGTCTTTCTGGGTAGAAAATGTTGTGGCAAATCAAGAAATTGCTTGTTACAAGCAATTTCTTCATTTTCCACAATGTTTTACAAACCCATAATGTGGGAATGGCTAAATCAAGATAAATGTACATGTAATGTCCTACCAGAAAATGCATTCCTTTTCTCCGGATGATTCATCAGTAATGTGGCTATTCCTGTTAGGTCATCCTTATACAGATCCACAGACCCTCCCTTCAATGTCTGTAACTTCTCACGAAACTTGGAAAATGAGCTCATCTTTCTAATGGTGGAACCCTTCAGAAACATTTCTGGAAAAGGAGAAACAGCTTAACATTAAAGATCTGTTACTTCTAAATCTTGATCTATATCAAAAAATTTGGCCAATCTTTATTTTGTACACCAATTCTGTAGCTACATCTATTTACAATGTATAAATTTTGTCATCTGCATTTAAACTGGACAACCATAAAATTGGTGTTTGGGAGATGATTTAAACCATTCCCAAACAAGACCTGGTTTTGATGTCCCTAATAGAAAATGCTTGTGAAAACACTGAAACAAAAGAAGAAAAAGCTGATAACCAGCAGTTTCTCCTTTTGTCTCAATATTTTCTGTGCCATATCCTGGCCATATTTCATACAATTCCTATCTTTAATAACATCCATTTTGTCATTTGTGGAAGTTTTTGAATTGGATCACCATAAAATTTGGTCGTTTTGGAAATGGTTATAAAAGAATCTTAATCTAGATTTTGTCTTGTTTGCTAAATGAGACCTGTTTCATCTGGAAAAGGATTCAACGGGATAAATCAACCTATCACCAGACAGCAAAAGTGTTGCAGCCAAAAATTTTAAGTGAATGTAATTTTACATTTTTCAGTCTGTCTGAGTAGAAAACATTGGTGAAAATGAAGAATTTCACAATGTTTTCCAAAGCCTTTATCTTACAGAACATAAAAAAGTGTAGGAAAAGCCTGGTTAAATCAATACATACTTTTAACTAAGCTTTCAAACTGCATGCATGTGTATCTTTTTCTCATACAAGTTTGGCAGTAAGGAAGAATGGCATTAGTGCATCTGGCGAACATCATCGACTTGATAATCTATCTGAAAATACAAAGTAACTGTTGTAGATCTAGGAAAAGTTTGAGAAAACAATGACACGGTGTATAATCACGTGACTCAGGATTTCCGATAATCTTCAACATCTTTTTTAATACTTGACCAATTTGAATTCGGTTTGAAGCAGAGAAGGTGGGAAAATGCCAGGAATAAGTTGGACGTGTTGGATTTTTTGAAAAATTAACTGATAAAAAGGTTATTGAAGATAAACCAAAATTTTGGTTTATCTTCAATAACTTTTTTATCAGTTGATTTTTCAAAAATCAACCCCGTCCATCTAATGCGTGATGTCTATCAACATTCTCTGCTTTAAACCGAATTCAAATCGGTCCAGTAATTACAAAATTATTGAAGATTTTATTGAAATATTGTATCATGTGATCGTCCACCATGAATGACACAAAGGCAGAGCTACAGATATTAACACATAACCAAACGACAAATTTCAATTTTTAGACTGATCAAAATTCAAAGATGTTGCAGACGACTATTAAAACTGAATGAAATATTACATTTTTATGTCTTTTTGTGCAGAAAATATTGTGGGAAATGAAGAAATTGCTTGCCACAAGCAATTTCTTCATTTTCCACAATATTTTACACAGCCATTATTTTGTGGGGAGTCTAAAAGAGTCACTGTGTGGTAATGGGTTAAGAGGGAGTGAAAGCTTGTCAATATGCTATATGCTATTGTATTACAACTACTAATTATTCAACATACCCTATATTGTGGGTACAATTTGAATGAGTACCAAAACATAGGGTCTAGATTTGAAATAACAAATTAAGAATGTCTTCAAACCCTCTAATCTGTTGAAGCTGTGCAAAGGAATCCCTGTGAAAACAGTTCAAGAACTTATTTTAGTTCTAGAATTGTTCTAGAACATTCTGGAATGTTAAACGGCAGTTCTAGACCAGTTCTAGAACTGCCATTTAACGTTCCGGAATGTTCTAGAACAGTTCTAGAACTAAAATAAGTTCTTGAACTGTTTTGGCAGGGGAATAAAAAACTGATAATCAATGCCCCATCCTAGGTTCTTTCCTATACAAGACCTGCTTTTGAAATCCCTAATGGAAAAGACTAAAGAAAACATTGCAACAAAAGAAGAAAATGCTGATATATGAGGTTCCATTAAATATTTTCCCTTTTTATGCCTCAATATTGAAACATGGAAGGAACCAAAGAAATATTTTCTGTGCTAGAACTAGATCTATCTTGGACACATAAATCCTGTCCTTATGATTATTGCAACCCTTTTATTGGTCGGCACCAGCTTTCAAATTGTAAGTTTCATTTTTGTGGTTAACTCTTTCCCAGTCAAGACCTGGTTTTGACCTCCCTAAAAAGAAAGGCTTGAGAACCATTAAGGCAAAAGACTAGATTCTAAAATGCTGATAACCAGCAGTTCCTCCTTTTGCCTAAATATTTTCTGTGCTTTATTATTAAACAAATTCTAGTTTTAGAATCTAGTAGATCTAATCTAGATCTATCAATTTTGTCGTCTGCAGCAGCCACCCTAGATAGAATCTATAATTATTTGTCATTTGGGAATCCAAATGAGTCAACTAAAGCCATGCCAACATGGGTGTATCAGATCTAGAATCTAGATCTATCTCCTTAGGCTTTCCCCATCCATTATTGGCCAGCTGTGACTTCAATTAATATTGTAGATTAAAACACATTAAAGAATGAAATGAATTTGGTTGGAAATAGATCTAATCTATGTAGATCTAGTTCTATGAAAAGACAATTGAGAAAAAGTAAGAAGTCCTAGATCTAGATCTAGGGATCCCTCCTACAAATCTCCCCACAATTTGGCACAAAATGACATAAACATAAGAACTCCAATACTGAGGGAAAAAGAGAATACAAAAGGAACCCTGTTTCCTGTCACTTTAAAGATAAAGAATAAGTTGTGAACAGTATTTGATTTGTCGTCTGCAATTCACCTTCATGGAATTTCAAATTGGACTGGTCCTTTTGAGACTTTTGAGACTTTTTATTAAATTGACAAACCCCTAACCGGGGTATAAGTCATAAACATACAAACAAACGTAACAATTGCGAACAAACATTCTGAGGAAAGTTTCAATGAGTAGCATAGTCCTCTCCCAGACAAAGCTTGATCCTGACCTTGTGGAAAACGAAACATTTTCACATCATTGAAGGAAAGGGAGAAAATGCTGATAACCAGCAGTTTCTCCCTCTCTCCAGTGCTATGGTGTTTGCTAAGAAACAACTGAATTGTCTATCAATTGTCGTTTTGGTCTGCAGAGATCCAGAGAAGAGCATTGTCTGGGAGAGTTTCAGTGTATGAGACTTCTTTATACTGCCAGTTAATAACAAACATCCGCATGTGCATGTGGAACTAAATAACCTACCAATAAGCCACTAAATTTGCAAGACCTTGCTTTGGCGTTTTAATGAAAAAGGCTTTTAACCCCTTCCCAAATGTCAAAATTTTAGGGTGATCGACTTTAAAAACTGCCACAAATGGTAAAACGGATGTTATAAAAGATAGGATTTGTGTAAGATATGGCGCAGAAAACATTGAGACAAAAGGAGAAACTGCTGGTTATCAGCAGTCTCTTCTTTTGTTTCAATGTTCTCCCAAGCCCTTTCTACTAGGGACGTCAAAACCAGGTCTTGCTTGGGAAAGTGTTAAGTAAATATTGAGGGAGAAGGAGAAACCACTGATTGACAGCACTCTCTCCCTCTGTCCCAACATTCCTTCTGTAGTATTGTACACAAATCGTAGCTTCATCAGTGTGGACCCGTCTTTTTGCCAGCAGCATGTTCAGAGTTGGACCTTACTAGTAATAAGTAGTTTGGGATAAGGTTAAGCCTGTAATATTATTATATACATGTTCAACTCTATGTTAAAAAAACAAAACAACAAAAAACATTGGCACAAAAGAGGAAAATGCTGATAAACAGCACTTTCTCCATTCATCCCAGTATTCCTACCAAGTGCAGGACCATCATAGGTGCATAAGCAACTCATACCGACAAAAGACATTAGATATTTGTGCTTGATAATAACAAATAACATCTCTTGTGAATCATTATGCAAGGACAGATGAATATTTTACATGAGTGTTCAAGATTTCAATGCTATATTAGGCAGTTAGGCTTAGCAATAAAAGATTATAAAAGATTATAAAAGATTATGTGAATCAGCATACAAGGAGTCCATAGGAAATATTTCTATCCAGATTCACAAATCAAATCAAGTTGCTGTCTGAGACGCCTTACAATCTGCATGATAAACTGCCGTCTTGTTTAGTAATAATTACACATTTCTGAAGATCTCTTGAAACGTTTTCAAGATTATTTTGCAAAATTTGGCTACTTTAAAGATTAGTTGTGTGTCATTGGAGTTCATAATACTATTAAAGGTATTCACATTTTGGTGTGAAGACAGATCCCTTGGCAAATATGTATTCCTAGTGTCATCAAAGTATGTACATTCAAGAAGATAATGAAACTCATCACCAATCTTGTGCAGATTACATAACTCACATATCCTGTCATCCCGCGAGATCCCAAAGTATCGTCCCCATTCAATGGGAAATTTGTGGTTAAGTGATCTGAAGTGGCAGAGAGTACTGCTCTGCAGTATGGGCTCCACATTCGGGAGTACTGATTGATCAGCTAGAAGCTGTGCAGCGCAGGGCAGCTCGCTGGGCCATGCGGGACTATGGCCGCACTTCCAGTGTCACGGATATGTTGCATACCCTTGATTGGAGACGTTTAGACTTGCGACGGATCGATCAGCGACTGACTATGTTTCACAACATCTTAAATGAGAGAGTAGCAATCCCACTCCCAAATTACATTGTTCCACCCACAAGACCTCTCAGAAACTCTCACTCTCTAGCATTCCAGCAGCTCCAAACTAAGACTGATTACCACAAATTTTCTTTTTATCCAAGAACTATTGTCCACTGGAATGCGTTACCATCCGAAGTAGTGACCCTGTCCCATGATGAGTTCAGTCAGGCTGTAAGCCGGATAGGACACATCTCCCCTTAATCCCAACCAGCTTTGTTTATAACCTATTTTTAACTTTTTAACTTTCCCTCTTCTTTTATACTTTTTACTTTTTTCGTCTTTGACAGTGACGCGCAAGTCTAAGTCCCCAATCAGGGGTTTGACTCAAATGAAGATAGATAGATAGATAGAGAGAATTTGATAGGTCCTCAGGCAGAATTTTGAAATAGCTTTCAAGTCCAAAATTTTGCTTAAAAATTCTATAATTAAGACATTTGGGTCCAAAAGTTTGTTGTGACAATTCAACCAAACTTTACGACTTGCGAAATCTCACGATCACCGTGTACACAAAAATGTCAAAACCGGGACGTCTTGACGGAAAAGTCGCCTTAATCACAGGTAAAACATTTTATAGAAGATGTTTCACAGTGAAAATATTGTTAAAAATTTGTTTACGTATCATTTTCTGTATCGCCGCTGGCATGACAACATTTATTTTTCTTGAAATCTACATCTAAATGCGACTGAGGGCGTATTTGTTGTTGTTGTTTTCTTTAGGTTTCGTACCGAAATTCCTTCGTTACTATGCTGTGAGGTTATGTTATCAGTCTAACATATTTGTTTTCAAAGCCTAAGATAAACAGGATCGATCGAAATACTCTAAATTTTACTCTTAAACTATTTTTGAAATAAAAGTCGCCCCCTTGGTGATTAGATCCACAGGGAATTTTAGCGATTTTTATGTAGACTCTTTCTATTAAAGACAAGGGGACCAAGTTTTCATGTATAGAAAATAGTACCCATTCTCGCAAAACACCTGTTACAACGTCAATTTTGAAGATAATTACACGAGATCTTCTTAAATAAGCTCCTTACATATTTATTTAGCGAAAAATCCGGTGGTCTGTACAGGTAACGATCAGTGTTTTTCGTGACAGAGGCCGTTTCTCGACAAAAGGTTTGAAATTGCCATGTACGACACAAGCGTGATGTCAGCGTGTTCGGTTGTAACTCTGGTGAGTGTTTATGTCACAATGTTCCATTTGACTTTCGAACGAAACAGAACGGTTCATTATTCAATTTCACCATAATTGTCCAAAGCAATGCTTTAATTCTCATTTTTTCAAGCTTAATTTAGCATAACTGTCAATGATTTTTTTTAGTTTTCACAATAAAAAGAATTACTTGAGTGAGTGTACTCAACAGCGAGATGAACTCGCCCTCCATCAGTCATACGTTCATTATTACTCGAGTAAATCTTTTTCTTGTTAAAAAATAAAATTTGTGTTCAATAAGCGTAAAAAGATATGAATTAAAGCATTGCTTTGGACAATTTTGTTGAAATTTGAAACTGAACCGTTCTGTTTCGTTCGAAAATCAAGGGGAACATTGTGATAAAAACACTCACCAGAGTCTGAGTATCCCAAGCGAACGCCGGAACGCGCCTAAAATTGGCGAAATCTAAAATCCGTTGAGTCGGCAAAACATTCAACAAATTAAAGCTGAATTCTTTGTGATATTATTCAACAAGGAAGGTTGGTGAAAGATTTTAATTTATTTTATCGTTTTAATGCATGTTTTGGCCACGATCATGCACAAACTAGCAGATTTAGTCCTACAAGCGGGGGTCACACGGACACGTCGTAGTTGGCACTTTTGAACCTTTCGTCGAGAAACCGGCCTCTGTCACGAAAAACTCTGATCGTTACGCGTACACCGGATTTTTCGCTAAATAAATATATAAGGAGTTAATTAGTGAAGATCTCGTGTAATTATCTTCAAAATTGGCGTTGTAACGTGTGTTTTGCGAGAATGGGTACTATTTTCTATACATGAAAACTTGGTCCCCTTGTCTTTAATAGAAAGAGTCTACATAAAAATCGCTAAAATTCCCTGTGATTAGATCTAGCCTAACATTTAAGAATTTACCAAATGACAAAATTGACAAATTTTGGCAAACATGAAAGGTGTTGCAGATAACACTTTTAAGTTAATGAAATTGTACATCTTTTGGTCTTTCTTGGTATGAAACATTGTGGGAAATGAAGAAATTGCTTGTCACATTGTGACAAGCATTTTCCTAGTTTTCCACAATGTTTTTTTCAACCTTTTATCTTTTGGGGATTCAAAAGGCTGCATTAATTATACTATGGGAATTGGTTTACTGCATTTATTTCAATGTTTGTGATGTAGGTGCCAGCTCTGGCATTGGCGTAGAAACTGCCAAACTATTCTGTCAACTCGGAGCAAAGTTGGCCCTGACTGGCCGTAATGAGGAGAATTTAAACAAAACAGCTGAGGCATGTAAAGCTGTGGACGGTTCTCAGGTATGACCATAATGATAATCCGAGTTTTCTCAGATGAAATTCGCTCTTTGATAATGTTGATGTCACTGACTCAGAGTCATTTACATCAGAGCGCATTACCATTCAAAAACAACGGAAAGTTCTACACAAGTTGTGGGGATTTGTTCACCGTCCGATCTTAAACGATGTCCTTAAAACGCCATATGATTATACTGATTAATGAACCATTTATTGTCATGCCTGGTGAAAAATTTTTAAAAAAAACCAAAAAGTATTTCGAAAAGTTTTATAAGCAATGTTTTGCAACAAACCCTCACCTGAACAGCCATTGATTACAATGACCTATTTTCCGTTGTTTTTGAGTGGTAGTGCGTTCTGATGTGAATGAGTGACATCAACATATCAAAAAGTGAATTTCATCAGAGAAAACTCAGATAAGAATGACCAGAGCTACAAATAAGAATTAATGGTTGATGGTTTTTTGAAGTGCAATATTTCTTTATTTTTTGTCAAACCTTAAGTTGTAGGTATTGAGACGATGAGACAATTCAAATTATCCACAACATAGGGGTCGGAGCTGAAACAAAATTTTTAGAATGTGTTCACCCCTTCTAATTTGTAGCTCTGGGTATGACATCTGTATAATCCTTCCCCAATTAACCCCTTTCCCAAACAAGACCTGGTTTTGACGTCCCTAATAGAATTGGCTTTCGAAAACATTGAAACAAAAGAAGAAACTGCTGATAACCAGCAGTTTCTCCCGTTGTCTCAATATTTTCTGAGCCTTATTTTACACAAATGCTTTCTTTAATAACATCAATTTTGTCATTTATGGCAGCTTTTGAAGTGGAAAACCTTAAAATTTTGTCGTTTGGGAGAGGGTTAACATATCTTGTTTGGTGTCAATGGTAGAATAATCTTTCAAAAACATTGAGAGAAAAGAAGAATTCTACTTATTGGGGTTTAACGCCGCTTTCAACTGCTATGGTCATATCGCGGCGGCTGGAGCACCTATTAATGGGTACCTGGTATTTCACCAGTACCACCACAATATCCAAACCGAGCCTCCAGCTGCTCTCTCACATAGATGATTTATACCCATTGGTGAGAGACAAATGACTTTTTGTCAAATGTCAGAATGGGTACTAGCCAAGCCGGTGTTTAAATCCACAACCCCTGGATAGACAGACTATGATGTTACCAACTGAGCTATCCGGGCTCGGTTGAGAGAACTCTAAGAAAGAGAGAACAGAAGAATCTGCTGGTCTTGAATTTTCCAGTATATTACAGACAGCATATACAGGGTGGATAATCATGTGATTCAGAATTTCAGAAAATCATAAGAGAGCTTGATTGTTTTGTAGTAAAACATAGTAAACAATGAGCGATAGAAAGAGAGTCCATTTATTCAAACTTAGAATCCCTATGATAATGTTTATCATCAGTAATGTTAGGAATTTTTTAACATGATAAGTGTAATGTTATTATTTCAGGTACTTTGTATTGTTGGCGATGTTTCAAAGGAAGATGATGTAAAGAGGATAATTGATGAAACAATAAAAAAATTTGGAAAACTAGATATTTTGGTAGGAATTTTGTTATTTCATACTTTCCCAGACAGCAAAATTTTAATACTGCTGAAGACAACAAAATGAAATGTTGAGAAAGATTTGATATGTGCACAGTACAGCACAGAAAATTTTGAGGCAAAAGGAGAAGATGCTGCACAGTTTAGGCAAATATTATAGGAAGATTCTAGTATACTATCATCTCACGATTCATAGAAATGATATACTATTGTCGGTCACAAAGATCAATTTAAAAAAAAAAGGAAAAAAAAAAGATAGTCCCAAATCTGTTACGAAAAAGAAAGTTTGATATTTTTGAGTCCTTATGACATGCTTTTCCACTTTGGTCGGCTTAATCTCAGGACCATATGAAGTTTTGACTAAAATAAATTCTATGCACCATGTTTCTGATAAATGCCAGGGCACTTATCAGGCTAATGATCGTATATGCCACTGTATGAAGCCCTTGTTTTGTGCATTATTCATGATATATATGTGACCCGTCGCGCTAAAAGGGACCTTATCGGGTGTGTGAAAAATATCGACCCTAGTCAGTCTGCGCAGTCCGGGCAGCCAGACTAGGGCCGACACTTTTCACTTTTATGTAATTTTTTAAATCCGGAATGTTTTCGCTATATTACTATATGTTTATTTTTCGCATACTGGAGCTGATTGACCTATATGATGAGTCTGACAAGTTTGTCAAAATTTGGATTTTTGGAGCTCGATGAAACCAAATTTCGAGACACCGATCAGAACCTGCAGAGGCCAACCAGATATCATATTTGGAAAATAAAAAAATTGTAAGACAGAAAACATTCTAGGATTCAGAAAATTATCTAAAAGTGAAAAGTGTTTGATCCTAGTCAGTCTGTGTGGACTGCGCAGACTGACTATGGTCATTATTTTTCAGATAGGGTCCCTTAACCCTTTCCCAAACAACAAAATTTTAGGGTAAACCACTTCAAAAACTGTCACAAATGGCAATATGGATGTTAATAAAGATAGGATTTGTGTAAAATATGGCATAGAAAATATTGAGACAAAAGGAGAAACTGCTGGTTATCAGCAGTTTCTTCTTTTGATTCAATGTTTTCCCAAAAGTTTTCTATCAGGGGTGTCAAAACCAGGTCTTGTTTGGGATAGGGTTAAGATAAGCATGACAGGTCACATATGCATTGATCCATGTATTTCTCTGTTTGATTGATGACAGGTAAATAATGCAGGCATTATGGAGAGTGGTTCAATAGAAACAACTACTATAGAGCAGTATGATAGGATCATGGACATCAATGTTAGGTAAGGCAGAGCTAGAGGTATTAGGGGGTATTAGATTTACAAAGTGCTATGTTTCATTTATTGTCAAGCAAACCTCATGCTCTGTTTGCCCTTTGGAATCATCTAATCAATGAGTACCCACAGCATAGGATTTTGGTTTGACATAAAAGATTAAGAATGCCTTTAACCCATTACCAAACGACAAAATTCTAGACTAGTCCAAATTCAAAGATGTTGCAGACGACAATTTCAAGCGAAAGAGATATAGCAATTTTTGGTCTTTTGGGGTAGAAAATATTGTGGGAAATGAAGAAATTGCTTGTCACAAGCAATTTCTTCATTTTCCACAATGTTTTCCAAAGCCTTATTCTTTAGGAGAGTCAAAAGGAGTCACTTTGTGGTAATGCCATAACCCCTGTTATCTAAAGCTCTGGGTAAGGATGTATAGAAACAACTACTATAGAGCAGTATGATAGGATCATGGACATCAATGTTAGGTAAAGCAGAGCTAGAGGTATTAGGGGATATTAGATGTACAAAATGCAATGTTTTCATTTATTGTCAAGCAAACCCCCATGCTCTGGGTGCTATTTGGAATAATTTAATGGAGACGATTCAAATGAGTACACATAAAGTCCAGCGGCGGATCCAGGATTTCTGTGAGGGGGGTTCGGAATATGCCAAAAGGGGGGGTTCGATTTCCTAGTACATTGTATAACACAATTTTGACTGAATTTTTGCATGAAAATTCAATAATAAGGCTGTTCGTTTGAACCCCCTGAACCCCCTCTGGATCCGCCACTGGAGTCGGGTTTATTTTTGAAATAAAAAGAGGTAGAATGCCTTAACCCATTACCACACAATGACTTTTTGACTCCCCAAATGAAAAAGGCTTTGGAAAACATCGTGGAAAATGAAGAAATTGCTTGTGACAAGCAATTTCTTCTTTTACCACAATGTTTTCTACACATAATTACCAAAGACTGTACAATTTCATGCACTTTATTTTTGTCGTCTGCATCATCTTTGAATTTGGACCAGCCTAGAATTTTGCCGTTTGGTAATGGGTCAACCCCTCTTATCTAAAGCTCTGAGTAAGGATATACAGAAACAACTACTATAGAGCAGTATGATTGGATTTTTAAAAAATATTAATATCAGGTAAACCAGAGCTAGAGGTATTAGGGGGTATTAGATTTACAAAATGCAATATTTCATTTATTGTCAAGCAAACCCCATGCTCTGTTTGCGCTTTGGAATCATCTAATCAATGAGTACCCACAGCATAGGATTTTGGTTTGACATAAAAGATTTAGAATGCCTTTAACCCATTACCAAACGACAAAATTCTAGACTAGTCCAAATTCAAAGATGTTGCAGACGACAATTTCAAGCGAAAGAGATATAGCAAATTTTGGTCTTTTGGGGTAGAAAATATTGTGGGAAATGAAGAAATTGCTTGCCACAAGCAATTTCTTCATTTTCCACAATGTTTTCCAAAGCCTTATTCTTTAGGGGAGTCAAAAGGAGTCACTTTGTGGTAATGGGTTAACCCTTCTTATCTAAAGCTGTGGGTAAGGATATATAGAAACAACTACTATAGAGCGGTATGATAGGATCATGGATAACAATGTAAGGTAAGCAGGGCTCTCAATAGAATGATATAGGGACATATTAGGTGCAGTGGTAACACACTGGACGTGTCACACAGGGGTCACTGGTTCAAGCCACAACCGCACCCGTATTTTGGATGAGACTTGAAACCAAGGTCCCATCTCCATTATGACCTTACTAGCTTAGCTGTGGAGTGGGACATAAAACTCCATTAAGTCAGTCAGTCTTCAAAACAATTTGAAGTTGTACTGGCAAATTATAATAAGCATTACTTGTGGTAAATCATTTAAAGGCCTAGTGTATGCTAATAGTTGTTTATTCAAACATTATGGGAAAAGAAGGAATTGCTCAAAATGACATGAATACCATAAAATCCCCCTATTTTGTGACTATTTGAAGAGATTAAAGGGACATTTCATTCCGATTTCAATTTTTTAAAGCATGTCTTGATGCCAAGATTGGATATTCTAATGAGTATAAATACTATTAGTTTTTTTAAGTTGTTGCCAGTAAGCGAGATACACGCATTTAAAGTTGACACATAATCGATAAATTGCATATAAATCCGAACTGTTGTCCACAACAATTTGTTCAATTTTAACACAAAAATATAAATTTCTCGTAAACGATGCAATATTTTGGCTTGAAAGGGGGGGGGGGGGGGTGTCTCATTTGCGCCCACGCACAGATTTTCTTGTAACTTTACTCATAGAATGCCCCTGACCTATGAACTACAAAAATATATTCGTTTTACTCAAATAGTGCATATAGGTCTTTACGCGGCACCTTAACCCTTTCCCAAACAAGACCTGGTTTTGACGTCCCTATTAGAAAAGGCTTGGGAAAACATTGAGACAAAAGAAGAAACTGCTGATAACCAGCAGTTTCTTCTTTTGTCTCAATATTTTCTATGCTATGTTTTTCACACATTTTATCTGAAATAACTTCCATTTTGTCACTTCTGGCAGTTTTTGAAGCAAATAACCCAAAAATTTTGTCGTTTGGGAAAGGGTTAAAGTGTTCCCTGTTTTCATTGGTACCCGTCTTACAAAAACTCAATGTTGGCTATCTAGTTTTGGTATAAATCCACAAGTTTTAATACAAATAGCAAGAGGAGTCATTGTAGAAACTTTTGATACCAATACTGTTGCTCCCAACATGCGCAAGAAATTCTTAGAAATTAATTTAGTCAGAAATTGTCAGAAAAATAGACGAGAAATTTTCAAAACCTAAAATTCTATCAAATATTTTTGTATGTTCCCATCTTTGTCAACCTATGAAATTGATAGGAAAGTTAGCCATATATGTTCCCTGTTTGTATGCAAAATTTGGTGAAAATTTGAAACCGGTAACATTGTCAAATAATGAGAATTGTGAACAACGGCACCTAAAGATGCTCCCGGATTTCAATGATACCTGTCTAGCAAAAGCACAATTTTGCTTACCTAGTTTTGATATCAGCCCCAAATTTTAAATTGGAATAGCAAGAGGAGTCACTGTAGAATATTTTGGTACCAATATTGTTGATATCAACATGAAAAAAAATTCTTAGAAATTTATTTAGTCAGAAATTGTCAGAAAAATAGCCGAGAAATTTTCAAAACCTAAAATTCTATCAAATATTTTTGTATGTTCCTGTCTTTGTCAACCTATGAAATTGATATGAAAGTTGGCCATATATGTTCCCTGTTTGTATGCAAAATTTGGTGAAAATTTGAAACCGGTAACATTGTCAAATAATGAGAATTGTGAACAACGGCACCTTAAGATGCTCCCGGATTTCAATGGTACCTGTCTAGCAAAAGCACAATTTTGCTTACCTAGTTTTGATATCAGCCCCAAATTTTGAATCAAAATAGCAAGAGGGGTCATTGAAGGACATTTTGGTACCAATATTGTTGATATCAACATGAACAAAAAAATTATTAGAAATTTATTTAGTCAGAAATTGTCAGAAAAGTAGTCGAGAAATTTTCAAAACCTAAAATTATATCAATTTGTTTTTGTATGTTCCCGTCTTTGTCAACCTATGAAATCGATAAGAAAATTAGCCATATATGGCCCCTGTTTGCATGAAAAATTTGGTGAAAATTTGAAACCGGTAACGTTGTCAAATAATGAGAATTGTGAACAACGACACCTAAAGATGCTCCCGGATTTTTATGGTTCCCGTCTAGCAAAAGCCCAATGTTGCTTACCTAGTTTTGATATCAGTCTTAAATTTTAAATAAGAATTAAGCAAGAAGAGTTATTGTAGAACATGTAGAACATTTTCAGACCAATATTTTTAATAGCAACATGCCACATAATTTCTCAGAAATCTATTTAGTCAGAAATTGACAGAAAAACTACCCAGAAAATTATATAAAACCCAACATTCAATCAAACTCTTTTATATGTTCCCGTCTTTGTCAACCAATGGAATTAATAAGAAAGTTGGCCATATATGATCCCTGTTTGCATGCAAAATTTGGTGAAAATTTGAAACCGGTAACATTGTCAAATTATAAAAAATGTAAACAAGGGCATCTTAACATGCTCCTGAATTTCAATGATACCCGTCTAGCAAAAGCCCAATTTTGCTTACCTAGTTTTGATATCAGTCCCAAATTTTGAATCAAAATAGCAAGAGGGGTCATTGAAGAACATTTTGGTACCAACAATGTTGATGCCAACATGCAAAAAAATTCTCAGAAATTTATTTGGTCAGGAATTGTCAGAAAAACTGCCGAGAAATTTTCAAAACCTTCAATTCAAATAATTTTAGTTGTATGTTCCCGTCTTTGTCAACCTATGAAATTGATAAAAACGGTTAGCCATATAAGAATATAAGAATAAGAATAAGAATATTTAATAATGCTCAATTATACCCATTCGTGGGTTAAAGGCATACATTTAAACATACATAAACACACAAACACAAATGCAAAAACATCACTTACCCTTTTCAAAACAAGTACTGATTTTGACGAGCCTATTCATGGTATTAAGAACCCTTAAGAGAAAAGAAGAAGCTGATAACAAATTTCCTCTTCTCTTTTCAGGGTACATAATATTTACAGAGACATTAGTAAATCTATTTGCCTGGAACATATTAATCATTGATCTTTAAACAATTGATATTTTGTTGTTTGAAAGGGCTAATAAATGTCATTCAATTAAATACATAACATACACATATGCTGCTTTCAATGAAACATGTGTGCATGGGATAAAGCAACAAATTGCTGGAAGTCATAATTGGTTTGGAGTCCAAAACTTAAACAATTTGACATTCATGGATAAAAGACGCGACAGACTGCATAATTCGCACATTTTTGCTGTTGAACATTCTTGAAAACGTGACATTGTTATCATCACTGTGAATAAAGTCTGTTGTATTCAAATCTTAATATAATACTTGTCTTTGAGCAGAATACTTAGTACAGCTAAGTAAAAAATGTATTTCATTTTCTATCTTGTTACATGTATTACACAACCTCTGTTCTTCAGATTCACCATGGTATCTGCCTTGCTCAATTCTAAGTCGATGCGCACTTATTCGAAATGAACTTAAGCATTTTCTATATCTTTTATCCGATAAAGCGTCAAGGTAAGGTTCAAATTTGAATTCAGATTTGAATAACTTATATGTCTGTAATTTTCTCATATCCTCGGGGTTTGAGAAGCGACGTTTCCAATAGGATACAAATCTATCTATTAATTTGCGTTTAAACGCATCTAGGAAAGCATTTGGATTAAAAGAAAACGGATTATTCCAGATATGAGAGAATCCTAATTCTTGCAACTTAGTCTTCACAAATTGCACCCAAGTTGCTTTATTACTGGAAGTATTTAATTGTTCTAAGTATGCCTTATTAAGCAATGAATCTTCACTAGAATTAATAGCATGTAACCAGAAATTAACAGAACTTGTTAAGATAGTTATCAGCATTGGTAATTGCCCCAGTTCACTCAAAACAGCAATATTACAGGCCTTTGAGTGTACTCCTACAACATATTTACAAAATTTTATCAAAACTTTATCAAATTCGTCACTTCCTTTAACCGATAAGTCGAACAATTCATCTAATGTTTTGTTCTTAAAAGATGGTTTAAAAGCTGCCCAAATTTCACTTCCGTATAATGAGATTGGTTTCACGAGTGCATCAAATATTTTAAGTATAACGGATGGTTTCACATCCTTATCAAATATACTTTGTTTAACTGAAAAAAGAGCTCTCCTCGCTTTCTGACTCAGTGATTTTTCAGCAGCAGAAAATTTTGCTGTGTTAGAAATAACAACCCCTAAATATTTGTATTGTTTCACGTGTTCCAATTCGCATCCACCTACATAAAACCTATGTTCCTTCTGTAAACGACCTCCTCTAGTGAATGTCATGATTTTAGATTTATCTACATTTATTCTCAGACCCCACTTTTTACAATATTCATATACTCTATTAAGATTTTCTTGTTACTCTTTTTGTGATGTTGAAAGTAAAAGTAAATCATCTGCATAAAGTAAATGGTTTACTTTTGTGTCATGAATCATTGGAGCATTTTCTGTACACAAGTCCGATCCGATATCGTTAATAAAAATGTTGAACAATAGAGGACTTAAAACATTACCTTGATGGACCCCCTGTTTAATGGTAATAGGGTCTGTTAATTTGTGTTTGCATTTAATACGTGATGTAGAATTATGATACATGGACTTTATTAAGTTATACACATTACCATCTACACCTGCTTTTTGGAGTTTAAGCAGCAAACCATCGTGCCATACCGTATCAAACGCTTTTCTCAGATCAATAAAGCAACTAAAGAGCTTATTATCTCTTTGTGAATTTTGGATATATTTGTCTACAATTGTTTTCAAAATAAATAT